>JAHDVE020000818.1:0-315832 GCA_022606495.2 Halesus radiatus
ACTGGTTGATGTTTATGCAAATGGAGGGTATTACAAACTTTGATAGTCACGTCTGGTATATATTGCATTTTTATAATTTTCTGGAAGGACTTGAACTATATCTACAATAAAAAAATATTGTATTTCATATTCCTTACAAACAATTCATTTCAATATTTAAAAGCATTACGTGCTAAAAGTGTTTTTTCTAAAACTTTGAGAATTAACGCCATCTGTGATCGCGAAATTACATAATAATTTTAAGTTTCGCCTTATGGCAATATAACCAGACACAACTGAAAAACAGTCATTTTTTAATCGAATTCTAGACGTATCGACTCTTTTCCAAAAAAAAACATAAATTGATTTTTAAAGATTGTTCCTTTATTTAGTATAGTAAGTTTGAAAAATTAGCCATATATTTTTTATGTTATAAAGTTCTTCTGTTGGTCGTTGCGCAGATTTTTGTATTTTCAAACGAACATTTGTTATAAAACACAAATATTTCATATCATCTAATGATACAGTATTCTACGTAACATATACAAATACTGTATTTCGGAGGGAAACACCGGTACACATCGACACTTTAATCTGTCAGCGGGACTTTTGTAGAGGTATAGAATATACGTCAATGAAAGCCAAATAACTTTTTCACAATGATCGTTTATTAAAATAACTTCTCTCTTTATATGATTTTTCTCAACGAAACAAGTGACGTATGTTCGCAGTGATTGACGTCATTGAGATTGGTAAAAACACGTCGGTTATGACGTCTTTAATAATTTAGTTGACGTCACTGGTGTATGTCCCAGAAATAGTGACGGCAACAACTGCCATTGACGTCATTAAATGCGTCGTCTGAATTGCAGAAATACGTCACCTTGATGCGGTGATGCACTTTTAGCATGTGCTTACGTAAGAGTATTTCTGCCATTTCCTAAATACGTCTTATGATTTGGATGTCCAATATAAATATTATAAATCAATATATTATCTACCTGGACAAGGTTTCGAAAATTCAATTTTAATTAAAAAATCTGAGTATGTGTTTTGCTACGAAACTCCTTCAATTTGTCTATTTATTTACTGACGTACTAATCGATATATTTCATTATTTTTTACACACCTTCTTTACTTAGATATTATTAAATAATCAGACATAATTATATACGACATAAAAAAATATATATATATTACAAAAGTGCAGTATTTTAATAAACCTACGAGCTTGCGTTTGCATATTTTACCACTAGCCTATGAGTATTTATGGCGTAAATTTTACTTTTGCCAAAATCACAGTATCTGCCGATTATCAATTTTTTTTACGAATTATTCGGTTAAAAATGGGCAGAAAAAGACCGAGGTAGAAATCTTCCACCAAAAAACTAATTTTGTAGAAAAACATTGGTTAGCGACGTTTAATAATGTAGGTACCTTATATGTACAGGGTAATCCGAACGAATCAATGGTATTCAGTCAGATTTTTTACTATGCGTACTTTTAATAATTCATGTTATAATTTTTATAACATAATTTATCTATAATTATGTGCTGTTTAATTTTCACGGGAATCAAATGAATTGTTTTTCTAAAGCTGAATAGATATACATATTTTTGTCAGTAATTGCTTCTTGTTCATTGGCTACTTTATTGGTTTGTATATTAAATTTGATAGTAGGTATATACTTATTGTCCAGCATCCCTTCTACGAAAAGTCACTGAGCGCCACTACTATGTACATACATTATGTACCTGCATCAAGGGTATTATGGTGACCGATTCAACCGTAATTACCGGGGCTATTTATTATTAACCAATCTTTATAATAGACTCGCATTAATACCCGGCGTTGCCTGAGTTACATGCTTATATTACCTTTTTTACACGGTGTCCGAAAACTCGTGGTACAAGAGGTAAACTTTAGAATCTACATCGCATAGAGAACAATTTTTCGGCAATGTCTGTTATCTCAAGTTGACCTATTGCCAATTGGGCATATCTGAAGTGGGACTGCACTTGTGCTTGACTTTTGGGTCGCCATCGGCATGGATCCCCTACTATTGTACAACTAGCAGTATATGTAGGTAGCCCAATAGTTCCTAGAGAAGTGGGCATTGTACATGTGTGTCTGTGATCAGACCAGTTGGAATTGTAGTCAATATACATATCTTCAATTGTATTGCGTACTGCCTGAGTTATGAGACAATGGTCGAGCCACTTAGTTGTATTATGTGCATCGCTTACATATGTGTCGAGCAGGAGTATGTCAACATCTGCAATTTGTAGGTTATATTCTGAGCAGAATGATTTAAACTCACACCCAAAAGGCGAATTCATATTGGCAGAATTATACAATTGGGGTTGTCACTTTCCTCGATTGTCGTGTGTAATTTCGATAGACAGGATAAATATTCCAGTAAATCATCAGTGTTGTCCACTGGCGTGTATACACACGACAAGTAATGTTCCAGTGTCTAGTATAAAATCAATTGTTATGATTCTGGGAGTTTCAGAGTCGATCGTTACTGCCTCGAAAGATTTCTTCCATAATATAGCTTCCATAATATAGTCCGCCATATGGTCGTCCTCTTAGCAGACTACTAGAGACGTCTACCGCTGAACTCCCATAGCTCGTGAAATCAGGGTGAATTTCGTTGAGAAAATTTAAAGCAGTTGGTAAAAGCCACATCTCTTGTAATAAAATAATATCGTTCGTAGTACACAGATCGAAAATAAATTTTCCTACTCTTTTTACTGATCGGCAATTGATCGAAGTAATGTTTAGCTTATTAATTTTGTTTTGTTTCTTTCATAATTCACTCTACAGCTTTTTTTAATCTTCTGAACACAATGCCTTGGGGCCAGAAATCGTGGTTCATTACAGTTTTAATGTCGTTTTGCTGGATCATAATCTTAAATATCCTAAATGGGGTTCTTTAAAAGGTTTTAGGATTTCAATATTATTTGTCTTTAATCCTTTATTTTCGCAAAATGACTTGACTTAATACTAACATCTCACAGTGCTCACGCCAATCGTCATTCCCATGGACCATTCCATACGTTTACGATACGAGTCATGTGTATGTACCTACCTATCTTTTGCTTTAATGAAGAATTCACAAGTGTGGGAAAACGAGACAGATGTAGAAAATAGTGTAAAATGAGATGGTTATAGATGCCACAACACTAAGGAACTTTTTTATGTGAATATGTACGAAAACGAGATAGATACAGAACACAACAGCGCAAAATGAAATGTTGATAGGCAGGCGATCTCAGGCAAACTTTCTAATGAAGGTCGAGCTATGAATTCATAGTGCAGTTTCATTCTTCCAATTCGATCAAAGGACGTTTTCTGGGCAAGGAATGTAACTACTAAATACCGATGGCTTGTTCTGTTTGCAGCTCGCATATGTAATCTTCCATCATGTCGATAAATAGTATGGGTTCTGTAAATTTAGTAGGTCTAAACTAACTAACTAACTAACTAACCATCACGCCGTTTCTCCGCAGGGGTAGGCAGAGAGGACGGACCGCCAAACAACTCGATCTTGGCATACTTTTCTTGCTTCATTCACATTCATACAACACCTCATACATTCTCTTCTGTTATTCCGACTTCTGACATGGCCCGACTCAAGTATTTGATTCACTTGATCGTGCCATGTCTTCCTTGGACGTCCCCGGCTTCTTCTTCCATTCACATTCGCGTCATATATTCTCCTTACACTCCTTTCTTCATTCATTCGCTCTACATGCCCAAACCATCTAAGCGTCCCTTTCTTAATCTTGCTCACTACGCTTACATCAGCCTTGCATTCTTTACGAATCTCAACATTTTTCACTCGATCATACATGGTTTTACCACACATTCGTCTCAGAGATCTCATTTCTACAGCATTCAGTCTACTTTCATCCTTCCTCTGCCAGTTCCATGCCTCGCTGCCATACATCAAGGTTGGTATCAGCACTCCATTGTGGACTGCTAGCTTCGCTTCCTTGGACAACTTTTTGTTTTCTATACTCCACAGAATTATTTCTGTAGTACTTCCTTCCTCGTACTTCACAGGAATCCTGTGACAGGATTGACAGGGACAGGATTGTCGTAAGTTGAAAGCAATTTTGGTGTAATTTTGGGTTTGAGTGTGACAAAGGGTGCCATTTTTTTGCTTGCACCAGGTGCCGGCCCTGGATATATATTCCCCAGCTTCCCATTTGCACCATTAGTTTCCGGACACCGTGTACAATGAGAGAATATGGTATAACACACACGTTGACAAATAACAAAGTAAGGTAGGGAAAGTTTTTATTTTTAAAATCTTTTAGATGAGTACTTAATATTATTTCGTTTCTTTGCAGGAGCCAGACCACCGCCTCTAATTCGCCGTTCATCCTTCCCAGCAAACGTTCTGCTGGAGGCACAGATCCAGCAGAATCGCCGAGGGTCCATGGACAGCGAAGATGACTCCTCGCCCGACTCACGTCGCAGGTGCCGTCTCATTCGCAGGCACTAAACACTCACGATGAATCATCATGAGACCAACTACCCACTCAGGCCTCAAGAACAAATAAAATATGCAGTAAGAACCTGAGAAGAAATTATGGATGGTGAACGTATTATGACGGGTGAAATGCGGATAGAAGTTTGATCTACACATTAAGTATTGATTGAGGTTTTATGCTAGCTGGACTGAGTGTTTAAATGAATTGCAGTGCATTGAGTGAGCTATTGACACCATTCACCATTGTGAGCATTTTTTTCTATATGGAAATGGAATATCTATGCTGGCTCACAATAATTATTAGTTTGTCCTATCACTTAAAGGTTAATGCCAAAGCCACTCAAAACATTTCTTGAGAATGAAAGTTTAAGCATTCTACAGCGGTATCAATTCATTATGAAAGAAATTTCTGCCATGCTTACTTGCCTTACGTAAAGTCTGAACTTGACTGAAACGTTAGACTTGATATTATGAAAAGGTCATTGAGAGTGCTATTTTCCAACCTAATTTAAATTATTTTGCACATATTTAAGGTGTGATTAACAAATTATTATCCTTGCTAAGAGGTTCTAAGTATTCATATAATTTAATAAGTTATCGAGGCTCTATATATTAAAAAAATTATGGTTGTTTTCAAACGTTTACTATCTGTCTATCTAACATTAATATATCTGTCCTAATCAATATAGTAATAAATTTAAGATCTTTTAATATAAAATATTAATAAGAATAAGTGTTGTCATGCTGTTCTCATTTCGAATTGTTAAATCGATAAACTTTCCTCGCCTAAGTAAAATAAATAATGACTAAAATATTATTATAGTACCTTAATAGACCTATTAATCTAATTGAGTCATTGACGTCAACATTATGTACCTATACATTCTAATAATAATGAAGTAGACGAAGTATGTACATACGTGTGAAATAAAATATGGATTAGTATATTTAATGTAGTAAAATAAATGTAGGAGTGGTAATCAGGGATTGCGGATCCAAACCTTTTACCCTTTTGAACAACGAAACTCAATATTCAAATCACTTTGCAACTTTGGAGATGACTTCGTACAAGAAGATAAAAATTTGGGTAAGCTGAATCGGGGACACAGCTGCAGTGGGGTGCATAAATGTCTTGTGCGTGCTACAGTGGCTGTATACGTACTATGGGCCTCTGTCTTACTGCCCGAGTCTCTTCACGCCATTTCTGGATCCTATGTGCCGAATGCGAGGGTGCCATAACTTTGCAACTGTTAAATTTCCGCAACAAATTACACACTTGCAAGCCTTATAACTGATTTGAGTTTAAATGATGAGCTCTCAAATGTGACTACTCACTCGAATCGATAAATATTCTGCCGAGCTAAGACTAGGTGAATGCCGCTCGCAAAGCTAAATTTAGCTACGATTGTGTCATGCATGGTGTGACAACGTCACCATCTGCGCATTTGAAATATGCGTTATGGAGTAATGGCTTCTTTCCTCTACATAACAATATCAAAGTAATATGGTTGCAAAGATATAAGCGATCTTACGGTACCTTTTCTTTACAGAAAGACAAACATTACTGGGTTACGAATAACCTGACAGAATTTAAAAATCTCCTACTACCATCACAGTAAGCAGAAGATGTTGCTTGTGTCATGATAAAGGACTTAGCCAGCTGATGAATTGAATTCATGATGCCTGGGATAGACCCAGAAGCGATGCCAACTCAGCCACTGACCGGTCAATATGTTTTCATTAGATGTGGTTTTAGCAAACGACCCCCTACTAACCAAAGTAAAAGACTCAAGTAAAAAAAACTTTGTAAAAAGTTTTCATAAATATTTCCAAACAATTATTCATCGAAACAGCCAAATTTCAACTATTGATACAAAATAAAAAAAGACTAATAAATTCTAAATTAATTCAAACAATCATTCCATTATAAATTAATGATAACAATCTGAAATCAACATGTTCCGAAGAACTGAAATTTAATGTTGTGCATTACATAATATGTTGCTTTTCAACAATATTTTAAATTAAATTAGAGGATTGATTTTATCTCAAAACAAAGTATTTTTCTAACTAAAGGACCATGCGGCACGTAAAATTTTGAGACTTGTAACTCTTTTAAAAAAATTATTGTATCCATACGAAAGTAAAATTATTATAATGTACCCTACCTTCTTCAGCATAGCTAATTTCTTTGTAATATAAGATAATATAAGCTTGAAATTGTGAATAAATTTCCCAAGAAAACTTGTTCAGCATTTCATATTTTATAAAAATACTTGATTCTACTATAATAAACATATATTTTATAAGAACTAAAAAAATATAAACACTAGATACTTTTGTTAGTAGCTACCCAACATGAAAAAAAACGTAATTTTGAATGACTGGCAATGTAACACGTATCTACAGACAAAATTTGAACACTGCAAAGAATATTATTTGTATTGTATTGGGTACAGTCTGTCAAAATAAAGCAGACAAAAATGGAGGACGCTGCTATCGTTTAAATGTTTTTAAATGGCAACACCAAGATGGTTGAAAGGAAAAATAATGTAACTTTAAAAAGCACCATGGTTCAAGTGAATATTTTTCACATCAATATCCAACAGTGCTCAGAAATTGGTAGAAATTCCTGAAAGGATATGATTCTACATAATATTCTAAGGAAATTTAATATTCAAGCTTGTTATTTTTTAACACTCGGTGAGATGATTGGAAAAGGTATTTTTAGTATTTTTGAAATGTACCTACATATCAAAAAAGCCATTTATTAGATGTTAATCAAAATAAAAACTATATGGAAGAAGTGCGCACTTTTAGAATTTAAAAAAATATATATTAAGAAAAGATGAGTTAAGTCATTTTCCCTGTCCACGCAACATGTAAGATTTGGAAGTTTAATATAATTTTTGTTCTAAAATCGGTGTTACTCGGTGTTGCCATAATAATGACATTTTTTCTTTCTATTTTATTAATTTTCTGAATTTCGTTGACACACTGTACCTACCTGGATAATTTCAAATAAGAAATAAGGAATAATATATTTCAAATGAAACAATCAAACTTTGTTTTAACCACATTTATAAATGTGTTTAAAACAAAGTGATAGCTTCATACAATAGTATAATAATATGTTTTCTTCAAGCACTATTATTTTTTTTTTAAATTCAAATGTATTTACATAAAGGGGGGTAGTTGTTACCTACCTAGGAATATCAAATAAATTTTGAATATTTTTTAGTTTGCAGAAAACTTTTCTCTAGTACAAGCTAGGATTATATTACATATATTACTTATAATAATAGTCCACATCAATGTAACAGTCCCAAAAATGCATTCCAGTAGCAATTACTTACGAAAAACATGATTTAGAATGATTGAAGGCTAATATTAGAGACTGAATACGCTTTGTAAAGGATTTTGTTGAAAGAAGTTTGTTTTTGGTAAAGTTTAAAAATGAATGTATTTGGATGGGTTCTGAAAAAAGTTTTATAATTTCAATATTGCTCTTAGCTTACAGCAGTAATAAGTATATTTTATATTAATGTGTATAAATTAATGTTCAGATACACGGCAGCTATGATGAATAGAGGTGTGTAGGCTCACCACATTCTGTGTTATTAAATTTCAGCATTGAAGCAATGTTTTGAAAATATAATCTGTCTAATAATTATTATTAGCGTAAAGTAATAAAACTTCATTTTTTAACACAATATTATATACATAATAATAAATCACACATGTTAAAGATTACAGTAAAACGGCACTGGGCTGTTAAAACTTCCAATATGACAAAATTATAATTTTCAATAGTATGCGTAAAAAACCAGACGACTCTGGTTCAGGGAGATCACAAAGTAGATGTTATATACTATTCAGCTACATATTTTAACTGCGGCGAGTTGAAGTTTTACACTAAAACATTTGATCTCTTTAGTAGATGGTATATTCTGGCAATTGATAATGGTAATTAATGAAACATTTATCTTCCATGTTGTAAATAAGTTTTTATTTACAATGGCAGGAAAGCATGTTTCACAGAACAATGCCAAATATTCTAAAATAATAATACCTCCAGCTCCCGACATTTGATGAAAACATGCTATATTGGCGCCATCTAGCGGAGCGAATTGTTTTTTTTTTAATACATTTTTATAGATTTTCTGCGAAATATGTTCTTAATAAATTATAGAAATCTAAAATTACATGATTTTGCTCCTTTTCTACGCGTGTTACCAAATATCATAGACGTCAAAATACTGGCAACATGCTACACTAGCGCCTTTATCAGCCCGGGCTATAGGCATCTATACTGTATTGCTATTATAATAAATATTTTATTCTCTTTCTAAAGAATTGGACAGTGCGAACAGCGAGGCTTCAAATGTTAATACAATCCTAATAGCCTCTTTTAATACATGAGAAAAATCATATGTACCTAATATTTACTTTTTTAATTTTCGATTTTTATAATTTATTAAGAATTTGTTTCACAGAAAATCTATTCAATTGTACGGAGGAAAAACCCAATTTCGCCAACTCGCACTGCTAGGGGTCCTGGTGTAATATGTTGTCATCTCAATGTATGGTAAAAATCAGGAGCTGCGTGTATTATTATATTTCTACAGTATTTGATGATGCTGATGGCGGATTCAAAAATGGAACATAACAAGGAAACAATTTCATACTCCAGGGTTGCCATATCAACGATAATTTAGGTACTTACTTGTAAGAGTAAATATTGTTGAAGTATAAATTTATCACATTAGAGTAAACAGCCCAGAGATGTTAGTTAATATCCATTTGAATTAATAGGTTTTGTGTAAATCAGCGAAAGGTCTTTGTACATAAGATTATTAATTTAATAAGCAAATGTAATTTTTGTAGCACACCTCAAATATATCATTTTCGTTCTATAATGTCTCCTTCATGCATTTTTGTTTTTGTATAACTAGTATACATAATATATAATTTTTTTTTTCCTGCATGAGAATTACATACCGACGGTATCAACGTAAGGTGTCAAATCTGCAAAAATCGATTCTCATTTCCATTGCCTTTAAACTATCCAATTTATTCCATATTTTCAGAAAATACCAAAAGAGTTGAGTTTTTCTTCAAATTCTTCTTTTTTGTAATGAAAATGATTAAAACTGCATAATACATCCGGCGTAGAACGCACGTAACTTTGTTTTCACCCCCTTCTGTAAACCTTGCAAAATGCAGATTTGACACCTCACGTTAGGTTGTCAATATGTTATAATTATTGTAATAAATAATACCTTCTACTTTAGTTATAAACTATTTTAAGTATTGCACATTACGAATACTTAATTGATTACTGCAAGCCATAAAGTGGTAGTATAGATCCATTACAACCCCCCTCCCCCCACACTCTTGGGTAGATAGAAACAGTGCTCTGAAAGGCGGAGGTAAAGTAATAAGTGGTACAGATTTAAGTATTTTCTGGAACACAAAAAACTAGATTTTTAAAAATCCGTCTTTTATTTCAGAATGTTCACAAATTATTATTGATCTTATATTACATATTATAATATAGAACCATTCTTTCCCAAAATATTCACTATAAGATGAGCCATTAATTTATTCCAGCTCTGTGGCAGAGTTTACGCATGGATACATAATTATTTATTGTATAGACATGGGTTTTCCCACATTCAGACTGAAAGAACCTCTCCATATCACCGTGTAAAATTACCATTTTATGTTTAATACCTAAATCAGAATAACCAGTGTTTCCCAACCTTCCCCTTTCCTATCCACTGGGTTTTAAGTAGTCCCGTTTGCTTCAGGCACTGGAAATCTTGTGTGGTTCCATACAGAAAGGAACAAAATTTAACCCTTTCAGCCTGAATTTTAACTGCCAATGGTAGAACATAATTTGTTGCTTGATTGGAAGCGTTCAAAATTTTTTTGGGTACTTTTTTTTTAATACTTCAGAAGTTAATACTACCTTCATTTGAAAGAACGGGTGTTTCACATAAAATGACAAATCAAACACTACATGCATTTTTTTACATTCATAAATTAATTACATTAAAATTGTGCAATAAAAACATAAGTACCTTCAAAAGTTACAACAAAAAAATCCACAGAAATAATTCAATGGAGATTAAACACAAATATCACCTTTCAATACATAACAAAAAAATTGGCTACCGCCTGAACGAGTTATTAAAATCCAATGAAAAAAATTGCACACACAACCAGTTTTACCAGTAATTGGAAAACGAAAACCACACATTTTTATTCTCTCTAGATAGGGAGGAAAAAATACTGAAATCTACAATATACGTACGGTACGTTTACAGCGCCCTTGAGGTGATTTTTCACAAAAACGGCGCTATACAAGTCATCCAACTATTATTATTATTATTACGAAAGGGTTAAGCATGTTGAATTCAGTTCTTTGCACCTTGAAAATGATTACCTCATTATTTTATTTTATAAACATATTTGAAATGAAAGACTGTAAGTATGTATTATTTATTGTTACCTATAATTTACGTAACTGATCTCAAGAATATGTTTAGTTATTATGATAATTTCATTTGCCGTTCATAACGTAGGCCAATAAATAATTGTTTTTATATTTATGCCAATTTCGATAAGTGAAAATAATGGCATACTACTTTTAGTAAATTAAGCAGCTTTTTGTGTAAATTTCATTAAAACTTTAAAATATTTTAAATGAATAAACATAAATATATCATGTAACCATATTACTAATAATCCAATGTATACTTGATGTTTTGTGCAAAATAAATAGAGAAAATATGATACTGTTTTATTTGGACAACTGTCTATTACAATATTATGTCTTTCTCAATTTTGAGATTGCCCTCACCGGGTATAGGAACCTGAAAACATCAAACAGACAACATAATGATGGGAATCGGAATGAAGGGGTTCTACTGTAAAAGGTTTGATATAAATAAAACTCCACAAATAAGAGTTTTCCGAGTTTTTATTGTAAAAATATTTTGACATCAAATGGTCCACTGTGTAAAAAAAATATATATTCATAAATATATACATAATATAGAAACAGAAAAACGTATGTAAAAAAATACTGATTGAAAATCATCATGATAAAATCATCATTAAGTATCTCATTTTGTCACAATAAAATTATTTTCATAACATTTTTATCCATATAGTAACACATTTGATTTGCATCGTACTTTCACTTTGTTCCGTTTACATTTAAATATAATAGAATATTAATCTCATCCACAGGAGACAAATGTAACATTACTTTAAAGAAAACTACCTATTTTATTACAACATTTAAAATTGTCCATTTTCTTAAACTGCTAAGTCACCAACCTCGTGACGAATCAAGATCCTTAAATATATTAAAATCTTTTTTAAGAGATCAATCTGTACTCTTCTATTTAACTTCTCTCTTCCCAGCCCGCTGCTTCCATAATTGTACGTCCATACAGACATAAACCCCGGCATCACACGTCTACGTCTTCGTCTTCGTCTTCGCGCTGCAAATATTTCCTAATTTCTCCCTATATTATTGAGCTAAGTAACAACGGGTGACGTCTAAATTATACTAAACTTTTAACAGCTATTGCATATTACAACAACCGGCTTATCATTTACATTTTACCTAAGTTTTAAAATCTTAATCAATCACTTTAATTTCACAGATGGCGGCAGATGCATATTAATATGTACACCGAATAATTTACCAATAGAAAATAAAATACACAATTCAAAATAAATTTGCGGATGATAATGAAAATGAAACATTAGGCACAAGAGTATAAAATTCAGACTACACAATGTTCAACTTTGTTTAAATAATTCTAACTACCATCAGCAAGTTCAATTATTCATAATCATTTCTAACATTACATATACGAGTATGTATGAAACTTTATGCAACAAGAGTTCGAACATCAATCGGAGGGAGTTGAGCGGTAAGCTTGGGGTGTTTCATACTACATCACATTTGACGATTATCAAGTTGACGATCAGCGACATGTACAATTTTTGACATTTGAACTGTCCCCTTTTCAGCTGTTAGCGGGGACGATTCAAGTGCCAAAAACTCAAAATAGCACTGCTCGTCAAATAGTCATCAATTGTGATGGAGTCTAACACCTAGACCTAAACTTAAGAGTCAATGAACCAAATCTTTATGTATTCATTGCGTGAAATAAAGCATAAAATTACATTTAGAAGCTTAATAAAACATATGTTATGAACAAGTAGTAAAATATGTAGCTGGCTTTGGACTCAAAAACATCTTTTATAAAAGTTGAAATAAACCATATTTATGGGTCAATGTCCAACTAATTTTCTGAGCACTATGAATAATGTTTTTTATTTTTTCATTAACTCCACACAGGAGGCCCCGAGGAAAATAATTTCCCTCAAGGCCTATGCCATCTTTGAGGATCCTGTGTGGAGATCTTTTTGAGGAGGAGTGAACATAGGTCTTAAAGAGACCCATTTTGTAGGAGGGAGGACATACAGAGGCTGGAAAGTCGTTCCACAGCCGGGCTGTTGAACTCAAGAACGAGTCGTAGAAACGACCCATTCTCATGTGACAAATGTCAACCTTGAACAAATGTTGGGCGCGTATTGGCGTGTTTCCCAACTATGCACCGGTGCCGAAGGGATTACTGATGCTGGATCCTCAGAGTATCTTCCATAGATATACCGGTAGAATGAGGACAGCATTCCCAACCGACACCTGTACTGTACTGTTTGCAATCTGTTTGTTAAGATAGGGGAATCTATCAGACTGCCCGTTTGTTGCGCACTCTGCATGACAATTTAATTAACATTTTTTAAATTTACAAAGACAATTTTGGGACAACACATGGGTAAAAGATAGAGTTCGAGGTAGTCTGATCCCACCATAATGGGCGGTTTTTCAATGTACTCGGGAATGTACGAGTCGGATTAGGTTGTCAGGATTCCAACCCGAGAGCAACTTAACATGAATAGATTGTAAGCCAGCTCATAAAACGAATAAAATATCGGCCCTAAAAAGTGTACAGTGAATAATTTCGATTATATTTATCAGTTTGTCTAACTAACGGAATTACGAATATGACAATAAATTAGGTGTTGGCAAATACATAATCGTTCTAAGAAAACAAAAATCCCAATGGTAGCTTTCAAATATGATAAAACAATGTTTCTTGGATAATTAATATCTTATACATTTTGACACGTAAATAGAAAAAATACTTCGATGATCAAGGAACGTGTAAGGAAAAAATGTTACATAATTAATTATTTTTTTAGAAAGCAATTTAGCGGCGAGACATTATAAGTTATAATATGAAATTAAACAATCACGTTGTATTAGTTTATTTACATATTTACCACAAATTTATTTACGTATTTGCTATCATAATGTTATCAACTGGATGTTGTACTACTCTGATGAAGTTTAAGTATAAGCGAAACCGGTAGGTGACAAATAAATCAATAAATTAGTGGTTCTTACAAAGTGATTATTTCATTTCATTTACATATTGTAATTAGACAAAAAAGACGATTTGGTGAGCATAAACTAGCATTGTAGAAAGGCTTTAAAAATATGTAGAAATGTATTATCAATATGTACAATAACTTTAAAATGATTGTTATTTGATGAAATCTTATTTTAAATGAGCAAGCTTTATACTTAGGTATTTTGATCAACGATTCTTATTCATTAATAATTTACCAAGGGTACAGTACAGATACAATATACTCGTAGTATGATGCTAATATTATGTGTTGCTAACTTGCATAAATAAATACGCATTTCAATCAACCATTTCACATTTTTAACTGACTATAATTTTTTATTGCATTTAACTTTGCAACCCTTTAACAGGGATGACTCACAGGTAAAAACTGTTTTAACAAACCAGTTAATATTTATTCTTTTCTTTCGAAGGTACCACATAATCAAGACAATTTAAACTCTTATTTTTTTTAATAAAACGTGGATAAATTATTTGTAAATATTATATTATATACAATTTTTATCACACTGAGTATAGAAAAATGAATGAGCATTAAGCTAATTTAAGGTCTAAGGCGATGTGAACTTTCTAGCTGATGCTTTGTAAAGGCGTTCCTTGAAAACATGTGGTTATTACATTGAAATTACGGCATTGAAGAGCTATGCACTCCTCAAATGTTCAATAGCGTTTTGTGTGTTTTTAATTCCCTGTTTAAAAGACTTGACAATTAAATATAAATTTTTATAAAAATATAATGCTTAGAAGATGATTCTCTACTTATTGTACTAATTATTTAATATAAGCTTTTCACCGCTATTCAGATGTCTGTAGAATTATGGGTGTGCGCTGCACTTTTTGTAAGATTCATACATTTCCTAGGCTCGGGGCACAGTTTATTTACACATACATGTGCTGGTAGTGGTGAAAAGGTTAAGGTTGCTTTTTATTGCTAGTTGTTAAGATTTCAGCGTTTTGACAATAACATAGTGAGGACTGGTTAATGTGTTCACTGCTTTTAAGTTCACATTCAATATACTGAATATGAGCAAAGCATACACTTCATTACGTAGACTAGTATAATCTAAATATAGAGTGAGAGTCGCTTAAGAAGTTTGTTTTTTTCGGTCCCTTGAAGACCGAATTCATGCCACCTGTAAGGTTTCCCGACATAAGAAGTTTTTTTCTGGTCTCTTGGAAAACGTTATGAGTGAGTTTCACTGTATATCGAAAATTCTATTAAAATTTATTAGTAATTGAAACATTTCAATATTAAAAAAAAAAACATGTGCCAATTTTTTTGAAGATTCAAATCAAAGTCATTTTGTACAAGAGAAATTATTAAATCAAAACGTAATTTAATTAAATAAAAATGTTATTAGAGTCATTAAATACAATAAAATTTCAAAAAAGGAAAAAATATACATACATAATGCGTTTGCGTTTTAAAAATATTTTTTCTCCGTCAGTAATAGATTTGTCGCCTATTCAAAAGCAGTTAAGATATGACCACATTAACCAGGGCCTATTGTACAGGGTTATTCAAAGTGATGGATTCATTTTGGCACATTCTCTTCTAAATACACACAGTTGGCCCCGGCTTTTTCCTTTACCGAAACATCCAGTTTGCTCAAATTGGTGATATATACCAACGACAAATGCTCTTTCTAGTTAGAGGTTCCATGTAAAAATGAAGACGAAAGGTACGCTGCACTACAGTTGCCGACTCACTTTTACAGAAATCCCAAACACAGAAAACGTTGTGCTGCATAGTAGCCATTTTGCGTCAGTTGTGAGTACAATGGCTACTATGGAGGCAAGCACTACAGTACTACTATCATTTGCGCAACTATGAGCAATATAGCGGTGGGATTCGAAACAATCGGACCTCCTCTTTCAATTGCTATGTACATCATTCACACATAACGTATAATTTAGGAAATATAGCTGTACGAAATTGAGTACATCATTTTGAATAACCCTGTATAATAAAATTTTACCTACACTTGTGTACATATTATTACATACTTCGAAAACATAATATTTTATGTACGCATTTAAAATACTGAATGCATACACATGTAAATTGTAAGTAGACATATAACTCCCTCCATTTGTAGAATACAATATTATTTTCCAAGATTCTCATAGTGTAGAAATAAGTACTTTAATTAATCAACAAAATAATGTCTGATAATTTACAAACGTACCTGAAAACTAATATACAGTGAAACCCATATTTTACGTCCCCGGATTTAACGTTTTCCCGCCAATTACGTGTTATTATTTCAGTCCCGATGTATTTTAGTACATTTAATACCCGATTTTTACGTTTTTACCCGCAATTTACGTTGAAAATATTCAAAATGTGTGATTTACGGCACGTCTTTCTGTTTGAAGTTATTTGAGATCATCATTTACACACAGTTTTTTCAACCAAAAAAATTAACAAAGATATTTAAAAAAAAAAAGTTGTTTTTTTCATTTCCCCCGATTTACATTTTCCCTGCATTTAAGTTTTTTTTTTTCAGTCCCTTGAAAAACGTAAAATAGGGGTTTTACTGTAATTAGTCAACACATGTGTAAGTAAAATTTTCAATGACAAAGATTGATTTTGTTATAAAAACTTAACTTTAACTCCGTCTCAATCCTGAATAAGAAATCTTGTGGTTCACTATTTTATGGAATGTGTGTGGACGAAAGTTTTTCGCAATATTCTAATTTTTAATTAGTGTTAAAACATTATGCTAAACCAGTTGTAAATATTATACGGCATTTTAAAATGAAACATGAATACATACCAAATATACATTTAATCAGATTGTCGAAAATAAGATCCAACCACTAAATTCAATATGTCGAGAAGTGGAAGCGTTCATGTACAACATTAATATGTATGTACAACTTTGGAAATTTAGTTTTAGTAAAAAGAGTTCAACGGTAGGTACAGTGGCGGCTCGTGACTTTTGAGTGAGCTAGAGTGCTAAGATTGAAAAATACAACGTTATTGATGTTGTTGAAGCTGAAAATAAATTAAGTTTTTTTTTAAATTTTGAAAAAATTTGAAAAAAAAATGAACACGAGCCGCCATTAGGTAGGTGCATATATTATTTAGGAGCGTATTAGGAGCGTAACTTCCTGAACAATAAAAACGAGCACAAGAGATAGTGATTTAGTAGTTGCATGATAAATAATATCTATAGGATATTATATTGGAGCAAAGGTACTATTCGATATTACATATAATACAGATTAGGAGTGACACTTATAAGGCACCATCTTCACAAGAGCGAAGAAATTGCCTTTTTGTCAAAGTTTTCAAAAATATATGTTTTTCAACATTTGAAGCTTTTTATTTTTTTACAAAATGCCTCAATTCAAAACTAAAAATTTGCTCGCTAACGAAATTATGAACACTGTTGATGAATCGCAATTATTTTGCATAAACATGATTAAGCATATTTTATTATTGGCAAACATAGTATTCGCGATAAATACAAGATTCGCATGTAATCAATGCATGTTTTCATGCAGTTTGGTACCAAGTAATGAAAATAAAAATTACTTAAAATTTTTATAATTACATTACAAACTACACATTAAAATATGGTTTCAATACAAACAAGTAAATTTATATAAAATTCTCCAATATCAAATTTGTACCAATTTGTTGATAATCCAACTTTATTATAATATATTCTCGTCGCCAGTGAACGATTAAATTTTTCTAAACGGTGAAGATATTTTGACACCCGTTTAATTTGCAGGGTACAGGAGAGAAAAGAGCATTGAGGAGTTATGTTAAGTCCTAACTTCCATCAAAAGTATATTACTAAAAACTGGAGCCCTATTCTGGTTCTTTTTATGGAAGATTCCTTATCTTTTTCCTTAGGCTTAAAGACTTCTTGATTAACTGAGGAATTCCGGAGAGACATAGTAAAAAAATCCTAAATAGATTGTTAAGAGATTATTTGAAAACTCAAATTTATGAAATATCTTCAGGTGAAACAAGGTTTTGAACCAAAACTTTTAAAAACAATTACATTATTTTACAATTCATTTTAATACATTGTAATTTTATTTAGTATCATAAATACGTCTTTTAAAGCAGTATTACGTTTTGTAAAAAGGTACCTACCTTACTAGATAGTAATGCCTTTTTTGTCACTAATTCTAAAGTGACATTTTCTGCCGTGGTTAATCTATGCCGACCATAGAGGTGGATCATTCCACTTATTTTACTAACTCAGTTCCAATTCCGAGTTTAGCCACCCTCGGACTTGGTCATTCGTTCCTTTCGGTCCGCCCGGGTCCGCCGTTCCGCAAGCGAAAATCGTTGATATTACACTACTGAATAGTTTCTGACTCCAATACAAAACGTTAGTCATTCCTTGAGTGTGAGTTCCGAACGAGTGAATCCAGATTTGCGAACTCGGAGTGAGTCCACCGCCTTCGGAATAGGATTCATTGGACTCAGTCTGGCCGGAACGACTCTCCTCCATGTCGCGCCTACCATGAATTGACGAACATTGAGAAGTACTGTATGAAAATGTCAACATCCATATAATGTTTAACAATGTTTACTAACTGATAATATTTAAAGTAAATAATAATGTAATTGGTAACATATGAAATATTGAGTTTTTCTCTTGTTAAAACTAAGCAAATATTGATATTTTTAATGAATATCATTCGCCTAATAACAGCTGACAGCTGTCATCCGAGAGAACCGGAATCACAGTTAAGCAAGAAGTTTTTAAGGCTAAGGAAAAAACTAAGGAATCTTCATTAAAAAGAACGGAAATTGTGCTCCTGATAATCAAATCTGAAACACCTTCCTATGGTTTCCCATTCAGTGATATTCTTTGTGACATTTTACAACGTTATGTCAATTAAACTGTCTAAAATGCGTGCGGAAAAAAATAAAGCACAGACAACTTATTGGGTGTAGGTCAAAGCTGAAGACTACAGCCATACGTTAACGAATTCTAAACATTATTGTTAGAAAAGTGAGGAAAGCAACATGTCACAAAAATTGTCACCTACCGGAGCTGACAAATAAGGGGGAGAAACAAACAAACACCTACTTACATAAGAATCACGTCATATTATGAAAAAGATGAAACTGCATTTTTTCCTGTACCCTCTTTTTGTACCTCATTTTATATACAATGTACATACATATTCCGACTAAAATCAAATTGTTTGGAAGTCCTTACAGCAGGCTTAAAGCATTTAACTTCAAAGTGATGTGGCTTAAAAATGGGTGCAAATAATCATGAATGCATTCAAAATGTATAATGTAATAATTTATCATATTTTCTAGTTTTAAATACATACATTACATGTAATGAATTATTATCGAGGGAAAATATTTGGATGGTTAAATGGAATATAGGTGTGAAAATAAAGGCATTTCAAAGACTTTTTCTGACTAACTCTAAAGTGGTACATATCGATTCTTGGCTGCATATGGATTGTATTTAATCTGTATTCAATCAGGAATTGTTGTATGTATAGAAATTATTGTTTATGTGTTTTAAAATAAATAATATTGACTGCTGTCAGAGTTCGATTCTGAACACAGATTCTTCACAGATTTGTTTATAATATCATTCATGTATTGATTAAATATCTATAAACATAATATGTTTTAAAAACATGTTATAAAATGGTTCCATGACAATTCAACACACAATATGAATCGGCACATTTTTTATAAGTGATATAGTCATTAAAAGTACAAAAAAAAAAATGGCTTGAAAATCTAATCTAACTTAACAAAAATTTTAATTATGTTAGGTTAGATTAGGTTTTCGAGATTTTTTCTTCTTCCCATGTTTAATGATTTTATATCACTTTTAAAGGGCGCTGATTCATATGTGTGTTAAATTATCCGGTCACCTAATAAAATATATCAAATACGTAAATGTGAAAAATCTTCAAAACACCTTTATTTTAGAAACATATGTATGTACATACCAGAGTCTTTGATCTAAAAATAATAACAATAATATAGACATGCCCTCCATTAAGAAATGGTACAGTACAATTTGGTTGTAGCGACACGAGATACTATGGGCTAGGGTCATACTATCCCACTTTTCATTAGCCAAAACCAAAGTTTCAATAAAGCCAGGGTGTCACCAAAATTGAGGCATCACAAAAACTGAAGTGTTACAAAAGCCAAAGCGTCACAAAAGCACATGTGTCAATAATGTCTTCATAACCAAATTCTACTGTAGCACTTTAGGAAGGGCATACTGAATATTATAATATAATAAAGGTTGCTAGGATAGGGAGAAAGGAAATATCTGCTAAGCCCCCTCACAAAGACTTTGACTGAAGATGGTCCGGTGTGACCAGGAGTCAGTCTTCTGGAACTTTCCACTGCAGTTGCTTCCCAGTCTGGTACAGAGTGGCCAGAGTGGAGGTGACGGAGTCGTCTGCCTCCAGTTCCAGGTATCTCCGGTACAACTGGAGGGCTGTGCGAGCGTCTTCGATAGAGTCATGGGTGTCGGATTGGATCTTAATATCTAGAACAAAATACAAAGTTATGGAATATAAAGTTCGAGGTTTAGTTGAGGTGGATTGTGTTATTTTAATGATGATAATAATAAAGTAGTTTTTAAGAATGGTTTGGATATCCTTACCTAATAAATGCCACGCCAAAAATTTGAGTGAAACCATCCGATGGTGTGGCAGATGAAACAGTTGCACCGTGTCAATAACTTGTTCTGGTGGCACAACTAAATTTATTACCCTGAAAAACATTATTTCTTCATAAGTAACTAATAAGAAGATACATAGTAGTCAGGCGATATAGTAAAGAAAATGTAATAAGGAAACATACCTAAAATCGTTTTTCAAACCGTGACCGACAAATATAATTCCACTATCCACCAGGCACCTCAGCTTTTGATAAGTGCTCTTGAGCGTGGTGAGATGTTTGCTGCTGAAATTTGCATCCAAATCTCCGGGTTTTATTCCAGAAAATTTTGTTAAATAATCCACAACCTGATGATAAGATGAGAAAATACATATACAATTAAGAAAAAGAAAAAGCCAAAAAAAAAAATTACAATTTTGTAAGCGAATTCGGATTACAAACTAGCAGACAGATCAATTGCACTTTATATAAATCAAAGAAAAAAAATTGTTACCTGCTCTTGAGTAGAAATATAATCATCGATGAAAGGAGTGCCTTCTAGGGGACCTTGCCTGAAGAAAGTAACACAGATATGTTAGAGGTTTCACAAAAGATTGTCATGAATTGGTGAGACATATAAATATTGTAAAATTACTCAGTACATACTAAATTCAGAATCCATAATAACATCACCAATAACAAGATTTATAAAACTGAGACGGATCCACTGGGCAGGATATGAAGCAAGGGTGGAAAACAGCCGACAATCAAAGTGGCTTCTTCTATAAGGCTGCAGGAAAAAATTAGTCTTGAGAGGCTCAAATATGTGTAGATGGCTTGACAGTGTGGAGGCGAACACAGCATCCTTAGGCATAAAGAACTGGAGGAAAACTGCAGGAGTGGAAGTGTTTCCTAGAGGCAGCCAGGAATCCCTAAGGGTTGTAGTGCTGATGATAAATACCAATGCCTTAGCATATTGATTAACAAGTTTTACTGTCTAATTAACACGGTAATCATATAAAAAAAATCACGGGTCAGTGAGCATACCCTCTGACGCAAGTGATCCTGGCCACGGCGAGGTGACTGGGCCGCACGGTCGAGAGCCTTCCATCGCTGTGGAGTTCGGCTTCGCCCTGGTTCAGCGTTACAAACTCCGCATCCATGCCCACAAACTCTCCTGGGAAATATAAAACATATCATTTAATATTACAGCAGTAAGGGTGCTTATTTGCATATATGTATTCCAAAAAAACAAAACGAAAAAGTTTTTATTATGAAAATCGTGAATACTAAACAAATGATACAATAAATGACAAGTTATTAAATTAATTGAAAGTATCGCCCACCTCCTCGAATAACGTTCTTCATTATTTTTATTATATAAAATATGTTAATTTATTTACAAACATGATATATACTATAAAATAAGTAAGTATAAATGTGAGAGAAAAACTGAAAACCTTCTCTAATTGAGAAAATATCAACAAAACAAAAATGTCCAATAATGTTGCTTGGCACTGTCATATTTCAAAATAGGTAAGCTCTCATAAAACTTTTCGGGTTTTTATGAGATCATGCCCACGTAAATGTTTGAAGTATTGGGAAAAATGTTGCAAGAGCTAGAGCATCAAACAACTTTATTCCACTGGGTAGTGCGAATGAGCGAACTTTGAATGCAAATTACACTGGTCCACACATTGTTTGTCCTTTTAGTGAAGATATCTGATTTTTATGCGAAATTGTGTGCTAATTTCGTAAATGTCAGGTTTAGGAGGGATTCAGATTTTTGTATTGTAATATGTATGTACAGGAAAAATTTAATTGTTAAGAACCTACTCAATATTCGATACCAAACATGAATAAACTGTAAAACTTCCTAACTTTGAAAAACCCATGAAACCTTATTTTTGTCATTATTTTGATCTGAAAAACCCATGTCTCATTTCTTCTCCATAACATTCCTTGTATTCCAATAGTAGAAATAATTTCCAATTTTACACACAACATTTCGAAAATTTAACTCATTTTAACACTCACAAATGAATTTGGTGGCAAAATTATCACAACCTAAAACTAATTTCTTAATTTTATCCGGATAAATTTTTTTCTGACAAAGTCAATATCCTCTACACAAAATCATCAAAGAGGAACGGCTTCGCGGCCAGTTTCATACAAAACTTAATTTTGGATTAGAGGCCAAAATACCCACCTAAACTTAATGAAATATGTTTTAATCGAAAGGTATAGCAAATATCTAGTAAGGATAAGAAGTATTCTTTTTATAATTTAGAAAATATAAGCCATAAAAGAAGACAATTTATTCATATTTTTAGGATATAACTTTGGCAAATATTTGTGATTAAACGGAAGCGATTTTTGAAAAAAAAATTCCACATCCTACCTCAGGAATATGATGAATACAAAATTTTAAATGACTGCTGAAAATAGTTATTTAAAATTTTATGAAATTTGCGTCAAAATCCGAAATTAATTAGTAACAAATTCAGCGTTAATTTAATCAACTTTTTTGTTGGCGTCGTGCTCGCACTTTGTGAACGGGCGGGAACACCTATCGGAAGCGGGTATGAGGGTCGGGGAGAGTATCTCGCTATAGTCGCTAGCTAAACAAATACATATACGTCAATCACCACGCTATGCTACATCACATACGTAGGTGGGTATCTGTGCTGTGTGCGTCTGTCACACGACATCCGTATAATGCTAATTCCCAGCCTGCGCTGACTTATTACGGATAATATTTTAGTATTTAATCCAGAATCGTGAATGCCAAAATACTCCAATCTTTAACCGAAATGCCCCAAATATACATAAATTTGTTTTTGCAAGGGTAAGCAATAATTTAACCCTTAGAAGAACTTTTGACTTTTTTCTTTACTTCTAATTTGTTTTGGTGTATTTAGGTTCATTTGGATGTCAATAAACAGGGGAAAATAATAAAAAATGAAATTTACTTGAAAATTAAAGTTCAAATCAAAAATGGTTATACCACAAAATGGCCTCCAAATGTGATGTAGATTCACCAGTTTCCGGCTTGTAACACTAGTTTTCGGACACCATTTATACATACAGAGAGCACTACGATCTGAGACATTTTTATTTTTTTCCCCTCTTTTTTTTCGTCAACTAAGGGTTAAACATGTAGTACAAGCTGATAGTTACCCCGTAGCAAAGGGTAAGCGGGTACAAATACCCATTAAAAGAAGAATAAAATCTTTGTCCAAACAGAGCATTCATTTTTGTTTATTGGATGTGGATTGGTTAGTAATTCAAATGTTTTGTTTGGTGAAAGTTGCTCAATAAGTATGCTTTTAGAATAGACTTGTATTCAACTTATAATGATGCTTACATAACTTAAACAATATCAACAATACTATTTGCAATGCGGCATAACAGACTTGATGCAAATATATTAACACGTGAAACGTTTTTCTGTTTCACCCGCCTTTTTAAAAGTCATACGACCGCCTGCAGCACGGAGATGCTAATTAACTGATGATAACTAACACCTTGAAACTTATCAGGCGTGTATCGGATATATATTAAAATAATGTCATATTTTTTATTTATTTAATAATAATTTAACAATATTAACTCCCAAGTACAGCGGTTCATGAAATGATGTGTAAATGCAGGTGTGTGTAAATGAGAGGGGTATTGTGTAAAATGGCCCAACCAATAGTATTAAAAAATTCCTCGAACGTATAGAAATAGTGTTATACATAAGGTTAAGGACTCAACAGAATTCAGAACTAAACTTAAAACACATCTTTTCAGACAATCGTATCCATAAATTGAAGAAATTCACCTGTAAATTGCTTAGCTAGGCTAGCCGGTTAGTACTTACCTAAAGTCATTAAATAAATAAATAAAAATAAAAAAATAAATAAATAAAATAATAAAATAAAATTAAAAATTCACGCATCGGTGCGCAAATGCGTCCACAGCCCGCAACACTGTAAATAACCAAAGTGTAAAATAAATAAAATAAAAACGTTAATATTTATTAAAAGCTTCTTATGCTTTTTAAGGTAATTTTATAGATATTTTCGAGTACTAAAATTCATTTTATGAATACTTTCCAGTCCTAAAAATTAATACCAATAATTCAATAAATACCACCTCTTCCTGTGCCACCAATCATCTAGTAAATGTAACATCAATAGAAAAGGAGAAACAAATAACCATGTAAAACTATCATCTCTATAAATAAATTTTCTAAAACTGTGTTCATCTGAAGCGACCTGCCAGGTAAGTATGTTTTTCTGTATCTGTTTGTACCTAATTAGAAATATTTGTACAGCGCCTTTGAGGTAATTTTTCACAAAAACCGCGCTATACAAATCCTCCAACTATTATTATTATTGTTAATTTACCCCATCATCGCAAAGGAAGAAATGACTCCCGTAGATAAAAACGCATAGAAATTGTGTATTTAGTGCATAATAGGTGATGATGGCCCATGGGCACCTCACATAAGCTGTGTTCGATGGATACGGACTCTAAGAGAGAGCTAAAGGATCACATCAGGGATTGCTATTTTTACCTAACTAATATCTAGAGTGTGAAAAAATAATAAGAAACATGTCGATTATACTAGCATCATCGAGTCGGCTGTGCAGTCTGGTTGCGAATCTTTACCAGTTCCAATATCACCAGTGAAATTAGAGTTACAAAGTTCAGTTTAAAGTACTTAAAGGAAAATTTCCGGGGATAAATGATGCTAAAATAAAAGAAGGCATCTTAGTAGGATCGCATATAAGAGAAATTTTGAAAGATCAGTTTTCCACGGTGTTTAAACACAAAGAATTAAGAGGAACGGCTGCGCTGCCTATTTCATACATAACTTAATTTTGGATTTGAGGCCAAAATACCAATCCAAACTGAATGATATATTTTTTTAATTAAAGGTTTAGTAAATATCTAGGATGCAGGAGAAGTATTTTATTCATTTTTGAATAGACAATGAAAAAACAAAAATTTCATAATTTTAGAGGCAACTTAGAAAATTATTTGGGGTTTAAAGGATTTAAAAAAAAAATTATCATATTTGTTATGTAAATATGATTACGCAAATAAAAACATAAAAACAAAACATTTAAAAAAAAACCTGTTTTCGCGTCGATATTTTAAATAATGTATGGCAAATTTGTGTTCCAACGTAAATTGGTGGTTTTTAATTTAATTTAAAGTTCACATAATGTTTATTTTAATATTTTGAAATTTTTTTTATTTATATTTCATTATATTTTCAAAAAAAAAAACAGGGTAAATTTTTTTTTTTAAACCACTGTTAGCCCAGAAATAATTGTTAAAGGTGCCTCTAAAATCGCAAAAAATTATTTCCTTTAATGGCCTATATTTCATAATATAAAACAAAAATAAATAAATTACTTCTAATCTGTACTAGATATTTACTATACTTTTCGATAAAAAAAGATCATTAGGTTTAGGTGAGTATTTTGGCCTCTAATCCAAAATTAAGTTTTGTATGAAACAGGCCCCGCAGCCGTTCCTCTTAACTGCATGGTCAGTTTTCAAGTCCGTCTAGAAAATTTCTAGGGAAACAAAAAACATAAATACTACATCAACATTGTCACTGATCTAATTACAGCCTATGAAAACATGGGGTGCAACTATTTATTTTGTTATACTCTCAATTGGATTTTTTCTCGGAAAACTTAGATATAGCCAGGTATGGAAGAGCGGTGTATTAAGGAAAATAGAGTTCATCAATGCTTGCAGATTACAGCTGGACACTTCAAAGAGATTTCACAGATGTATACTATTAGTGCAAATCAACCGCCAAACTAATAAAAATTACTTATAAATTCTTAAAGATTGATAAATAATATTGACTCCAGTACTAGACAACTAGGGATTTTGTAATGTTGCGTAGCATATTATAAAAGCCCATAAATAAAAACTTGTACGTATAAAACTATTTTTATTGTTATTTTACCTATCAGAAATGCAGCCTTCTTCAAAATATTCAGCATTTATTGAAGTAAGAAATTTCTACAATTAACAATAAATACCTTTTTTGGGCATCTCATGCGACGCTAGTGGAGTGAAAGCCGCTGGTGACTCTGCGCTCCCCACCTCCCCAAACAGGTTCTTGGTCTGATGCAGAGCAGAGCCGTTGTTAGTCGGGGCCGGGGGTTGTCCAGCTTCCCCTGCCCCCGAGACCTTGGTGGAGTCACTGGAGTAGAACAGCACGCAGGGGATCTTCCACTCCAGGTTGAACCAGGTCACCTCTGACGGGGCTATGGCTGAAACACTATGGTGGGGAGATATTTTAGTGATACATAATCAAAAAAATTAAGGTTTGGTAAATAACATAGCAATACACTTGTTGTAGGTAGATTGTGTACCGAGCATGGGGCAATTTGCGCATCAAGAAGATCTGAAATGGAAGATAGCATGCAGGGGAAAAATCCTAAAAAATAATTTTTGTTTAAAGTGAAACTCACATAAGAAGTTATTTAAAAGTTAGGTTTTTTCAGTCCTTTGAAGATTGAATTTGAAAAATGGTCCAATTTATCCCACGGGTCCCTTGGAAAACTTTTTAAAAGAGTCTCACTATATATGTATTTACATATTTTTCATAGTCTCCATAAAACAGTTGTACACTAATATATTACAGAGATATATATGTGATGGCAATAAGAGTACTTTTCCGTTGTGTTTTACTGTTTGTAACATTCATAGGTATTTAATTATTGTTACATTTCTCTGACAAAAAGATAGGGAAATATTTTATGCAGGGGGCTATCTTACGCATGTATGTAGGTACATAGGCAGAGATAGACCTATGTGATTCTCAGTAATGAAAGAATATTTAAATACAGTATGTACATAATATTTGACAAACAAATCGCAAAACAGGAAAGCAAAACTAATCTAACTGGCACCACCTACAAAATCATTTAGAAAGTTGTTTGTGTCAATCCCACCAGAAGATTTCATTGCCACAGGATTAAAATATGTATTAGAAACAAAAAGCTATGTTTTTGGCAGTACATATTATTTCCACTAACGATATGTGTTTTAACTCTCGCGTGCCAGAGGTAAAATGGCATCTTGTGCGCTGTTTGCTAGCTGGCAATAATTTCGTAGTTTGTTTTTAATATAATATGTTTTTGTAAATTGTACTGTCTTACCAGATAATGCGATTATGTATGTATTTATCAAAATTGTATATATATATATATATATATATATATAGCATAAATATTTTCCCCAGAATAGCAACCTACTTATATTCAAAGAAATGATTTTACCTCCATCATTTTATATCAAAAAGTTAAATAAAGAAACTCGAAGATATTTTTACTTTTACTATATTTTCTAAATAAATGACCTACACAATGAAAATAAAATTGTATGACGTTTTCCTCTAAATAAATACAGTAATATGACATAATATGATTAAGCGCCCTTGAGGTGATTTTCTCACGAAAACGGAGCTATAGAAATAATCCATTTATTATTATTGAAAATCGGAATTATTTTTTTAATGGCACTTTCACAATGGTGACATACAATTTCACAGACAAATTAAATATATTGCATGTGATGAAACCACAAGAGAGAATAATATTAAGATATATTATTTCCTTGCCAAGCGAATAAAATATATTTCACTATACTAGGAGCATTTTTAAGGTTCAAAATACTATAAAATTGAGATGAGCCAGGTGCGTTGCTAGTGAATGCCGCTCCGGCATTGCTGGCACCCTACGGGTTAACTTGAAGACAGAATGAAAGAGTGTTTCTGAAAACAGCAAAGTGTCGATTAGACAAAGAGGTTTCCAAAGAATATCATGAAAGCTAAATATTTATGTAAAAATAATAAAATTATTTTCTAAATTTGTGCTTCTATATGTATTGTATATGTAATTTTTTTTTTTTAAGTTCACGTTTCTTTAAAGTCACTCCTCTTCTAAACACAAGCATACACTTCTATAGAAGAGAAACAAAAAAAAAAAAAATTAAAGTATGTGAAATTTTATAATTATTGTTGTAAACTGATTAATAAAGATATACATTTTATAGATTACAGGTGGTGTCATCTGAAAGTGTCACATCTGAAAGTGTCACGCCACTGCTGGTTAAGTATAAATAATTCATAAGTCTCACCTGAAATCATTGAAGACATACCACTGCGGCTGACCATTCTGCGGCAGCTTACCGTGCATCTCGTCCCCGTGCATTTTCACCAATGAGACTATGTTCTTCTGTGTGTCATCGATATAGCAGACCACCGCGCTGAGCGAGTATTGTTTTGTCGACGAATCTGGTGTTATGTTGTGATTTGCATCTGGTAGTATGTGATTAGTGCCGGTGGATGCTAAACCATTGATTTTGGCAGGGATGTTACTGCTAATGTGGTTTGATATGTCAGCCTGGAAATTAGAAAAAAGTTATTATTATTTGTTTCATACATCTTGCCAATGGCGGCTCGTGAATTTTGAGTGAGCTAGACTGCTAAGATTGAAAAATATGACGTTACTAATGTTGTTGCAGCCAAAACTGTTTTTTTTGTGTTAATGTTTAAATAAAAAAAAATCCTAAAATTTTTCGAACAAAAAATTGAAATTAGAAAAGCCGCCACTGCATCATGCTTTCACTTTAGACTTTGTAAAACTCTATGCAGCATTTCAAATTCATAAATTATGCATCATAATTTGTTTGACAGATTTGCTAATTGGTGTATAGTTGTATTGATATTACCTATATCGCAAGGTGAAATAGTACCTGTATACATAAAATGATCAAGTCAAATTTTAAAATGTTGGTTTCAAAAAGGAAGAAACAAAACCAAGATAATCCTATGTGCCTCCATGAAAAGTTTTTTAGTGCTGTAGTACTTCTTCTTTATATACCACAAAAGACAATTCCTTGCCAAGATATGAAACTGTGTGCATCTTGGACCAACTCCCTCAACTTATTAAGAAAGAAAATATTGAGGCAGAGTGTGAAATTAAAAGATGGCAATTGTTAATTGGACTGAGAAAGATGCCCTTCTCTCAGATAGGATTTAAGATTATTGTGGCCAGTTGTATTTGCTAATGAAGTTGATAGATGTAACATTTACTCTGATGTAGCATTTCTGGCAAGGGTGTCCGAAACGTTGGATAAAGGAGGAAAAGTAAGCGCAACACAGCATAATACCACAAAAATCAAATATCATATGTAGTACCTTCTCCCGTTTGTACTGTAATATTTATAATGGTTTCATCAATATCCACTAAAGATGACCTCAAGAAGACAAAACTTCTCACCGTTTAGATTATGTGAAGAAATTCTTCTTACCTTAGTCTGGTCTTTAACCTTATCTGTCCTACTGATGCTCAGCTTTCCCGTGTAGGGGTCCAGCCTAGCCTGCATGGTGTGCGGCAACCAGGGGTGGGCCCCAAACAGGTGCGGCATAGCGCGGGAGGCTCCGGAATTATAGGAAGGGGCTGGCAACGGGTTCTGCAATCTCGGGGGGCTGGAATTACACAAAAAAGTCAATTTATAATCGAGATACTGAGAAGTGAATAATTTTCAGGCACTTAAAATGAAAGCTGTTCTTCTTATATATGGTGGGGGTCAGAGGGGGAACATCGAGGTCTGCGAGCCAGTCTAAGTCCTCAGGCATTGCCTGTAGACCTCGTCAATTTTTTATTATTATTATGGGGCAGTGCTAATGATAATATTCTTAATTGACTCATTGGAAGACAAAAAGCCATCATGAAAATAATACCCTGTCAGAACTAGCACTGACGAAATCTTCAACAATCTTAACATTTTGTCAATAAAACAATACTACATTACATTCAAAAACAAGAAATAACAAGAAACACACATATTAGAAACACTAGATCTCAGAGTCAAAAACACACCCGACAAGGAAACACAACATTTGGACAAAAAAGCTTCTTGTACTATGGTACTAAACTACAAAGTACAGTATTTTTATAAATATACGAGCTTGTATTTGCATATTTTACCGCCAGCTCGACACATATTTAGCCAGCTAAAATTGCAGAGATCTGGCAGTGGACAGACGTGTTTGTCCGCGGCATTCAGATTAGCAACATTCTTTATGAATTATTTGATTAAAAATGGGCAGAAAAAGACTAGAAATCTTTAACCAGAAAACATTGTAATTATGTGTTGTTTAATTTTCACGGTAAAGAATAAAATTACTCTTTTTCTAAAGCCGAATCTACATATACCTATAGAGATCCCTTCTCGTACTATGTTGATTGATTTTTGTTGATCCACTCACATTTGTTGATCCATTACCGAAGTAGGCATATATACATTGATCCAAAAGATCAACTTTCATCATATAGATTTTGCTGTAAACCACGCCCATTTTTCCATCACATATACATTTTACACGTTTTCCCTTTGTTGATATGATTTAAATGAACCAATCAGAGTGCTTTGCTTATCAACTGGTTTATCTGGTTCTTAGCGCGTATAGGTACCGCCGCCCGGGAACGATTCGTTGGATAAAAACTATCTATATGATTTTTTGTGAATACCGCACAAGAGTCTCAACTGCTTCTAACCTGGGAGATTCAATTTGGTAAGCGGGCGTAGGTCACCCCAAGTGGTTCGCTACGTTTGGTGACTTAGCAGGAGTGGTCAAGTTCATGGGGGCTAAGATTTGTTCAAGTCTTAAGAGTAAAGCACGTATGAAATGATAGATGTATTTCAATTTGAATACCGCACAAGTATCACAATTGCACAAGAGTCCCAACTGCTTCCAACCTGGGAGATACAGCTTCCAACCTGGGAGATACAGTTTAAGAGGCGGGTGTAGGTACTGCCGCCCCGGGAACCATTTTATTAAAAACTATATTATTTCTACCCTAGCTCAATAAAAGAATGTGACAAAATATAAATAATTGTTATAGGTAGGTATAAAAAGGTTCATATTATTATTCCGTTATTTGGTTCCGGCAATCCAGGTGTATATTTCTGGAAAAAAAATGTTCAAATTTGCATTATCTAAGTTAAATGTAGGTATGTACCATCCCATGCCGTCATTACGATGTGATTTTTTGATTCATGTTTCATTAGAGATTTGTTAATATTTTCCTCTTCAACAAATAAATTAAATTAAGCTACAAAGGTATATTTGGGAGGCGGGTATGGGTACCGCCGCCCCGGGAACCATTTTTTTGGATGACCAACACCTCTGCCATAGGTCATCCCAAGTGGTTCGCTACGTTTGGTGACTTAGCAGGGGTGCCGGGTTCATGGGGTAAGGTTTGTCGAGGTCTTGGCTGCGGATGCGTTGGCCCACCTACTGCGTGGTGGGTCGGATCGGGAGAAAATGGTTGAGGGAGACCCTTTACAACTGGCTACCGTTGTCCAGGCCGCTCGATAGTACAGGGGCCCGACCCTCAGGCTCACGACTGAGGGTGGGCTGCCCCACCAGCGAGTGTAAAAACCCCGCCGCTGCTGTTGTGCCGATTCGTGACCGGAGGGGACCCAGCAGTAGCGTTTGGGGCGCATTGGGAGCCCTTCCCAGCCAGACTTTCCCAACCATAGCTTTGCACCGCGGTGGGTGGAATGGATTCATACGTCCGTCAGTCCTGGATACCCCGACCCCCAGCTTCCTACCCACCCTTTATACCTAATCCTTCCCTTGCTTTCCTTTTCCTATAAAACCCCCAAAAATAATTTAATGGAATCACAAAACTTAAACAATAATAACATTATTACAACGGCGAGTAGTAGGCGTCCCCGGTGCAGGCCAAAAATGTTGGTAAATTTTACCAACATTCGAGGCCTGCACAAAAATTTAAATTCTGTCCACCATCACCTTCAATCCCAATGCCCAAACCTTTTATTCCTCTCCGAAACGCAGATAGCTGAGCCTCCAGACGCCTCCTATCACCCTCGTAGGCAAGTTCAGACAAAAAGGAGGTGTTTGTTTGTATAGCCGAGCTGACGTCAACTGTGTGCGACTGTTGAGTCTGGAAAATTCCAGATTTGACGTAATGTGAGTGCGCGTCAGTCTTGCCAGTACGGTAAGATTTTATGCGTGTTTGTACCGCTCACCAAACCTCAGCGAATCAGACTCATCCGAGCTATTCAAACATTTGAGTGAAACTATTGATGACCTCTTACCCCGCTACCCTTCGGCCGAGTTTGTTGTTCTGGGGACTTCAATGTTCATAATGAACCGTGGTTGAAGTTCTCATGTTCAACAAACTCGGCTGGCCGACAGGCGGAATTCTTTGCCCCTTGCCATGGGTTGGAGCAACTGGTTCAGGAGCCTACGAGGGTTCCTGATGTCCAGACTCACCGCTCCAATCTGTTAGACCTATTTTTAACTACCGAGCCAGGTGGTTATGGGATTGATGTCGCAGCGCCTTTAGGATCGTCCGACCATTGCCTGGTGACGACATCAATCCCTATTAACTTCAGACCCCCAATTGAGAGGCTGAAGAGAAAAATGTGGCACTATGGGTCAGCAGATTGGTTCGGTCTGCGGGCGCATTTTAATGCTTTCCCATGGTCAGCTGTCTGTTTTCAGACTTCGAATCCGTCCAGATGTGCCCAGGAAATTAGTGAATTCATCACATCTGCGATGGATGGCTTCATTCAATCAACCATTAAAGAAACTGGCGTGGGTTTAAAGCCGTGGTTCAGTCGACAATTCTCCGAAGCAGTTCGACGAAAAAACGCGGCTTACCGAGCCTACAACACATCTCGAACGTCAGAAAACAGATCAGCATATAACAAATTGGCAAAGGACAGTAAGAGAATCATCAATAGGTCAAAATTTGAGCACGACCAGTAAAAAGCTAGCTGCCTGCCGCATGGCAGCAGGGCGTTCTGGTCGCTAGCGGGCTCCATAGGTCGCAATTTCTGCAAATCCAGTCTGCCGCCTCTTACCAGACCTGACGGTTCACTAGCAAACACTGCTACCGAAAAGGCCAACCTTTTAGGGAAAATGTTTGCAGAAAACTCGGCCCTCGACGACGGGGGTGCCATCCCGCCGTCGGTTCCTCACTGCGGCTTCTATATGTAAAAGCTGAGGATACGGCATCGGGATGTACTCCTTGTCTTACGGGGACTCGATGTTAATAAAGCTAGTGGGCCTGACGGAATACCTGCCCTGGTATTGCAGAGGTGTGCTGCAGAAATCGCTCCAGTTTTAACAAAGCTCTTTAAAATGTCCCTGAAATTTGGCTCTGTGCCCTCTGGTTGGCAAAAAGCGGTCATTCATCCTATACCTAAAAAGGTGACCGCTCCAACCCGGCCAACTACCGACCCATAGCGATCACATCAGTTCTGTCCAAGGTGATGGAACGTGTGATCAACGACAAACTGCTTACATACCTCGAGAAGAACAAAATCATTAACGACCGCCAGTACGGATTCCGGCGGAACCGCTCGTGCGGTGATCTTCTCGCGTATGTGACGCATGTTTGGGGGCGGTGCCTGGAACGTTATGGTGAGATTCAAACGGTCTCGCTGGACATTTCTAAGGCCTTTGACCGGGTTTGGCACCGAGGACTTGTCAACAAACTGCCTTCTTACGGACTTACCGTTTCCTTGTGTACGTGGATTGCCGACTTTTTGAGGGAGAGATTGATTCAGACGGTTACTGATGGTTTCATCTCTTCCTCGCATTCAATAAATGCTGGCGTCCCACAAGGATCGGTTCTATCTCCGACATTGTTTTTGATGCACATCAATGACCTCTTGACATGTGCACCAATCCATTGTTACGCGGATGACAGTACAGTCCATGATTGCTTTTTGTTTGACAAGCCCCCAAAGGGCACACAAACTCCAACGGCTCGGAGGGCTTTGAAACAGAGAATAGACGGTTACCTTGAGAGGGTCTCCTCTTGGGGTAAGAATAACCTCGTCGAATTTAATGTTTCAAAGACCTAATCATGTCTGATTACGTCTAAAAGGGATCTAAATGACAATCTAGTCTCCTTTAATGAAAGCAATCTTCCCAACAAGCCCTCCATTGATATGCTTGGTGTAACCTTAAGTGACCAGCTCAGGTATGGGGCTCCATCGAAGCCAGAGTAAAGTTAGCCTCTCGACTGGGCCATTATTAAACCCACAGATACTTTTAATAATTACTGGCTGCTGACCCTGTACAAATGCCAAGTTCGCCCCATTGCTTAAATTTGGCCACCTCTGGTCAGGAGTCCCAAAATATCTGAAAAAACCTTGACTCTGTGCAAGCAGTGGTCGTTTGATAGATTCGCCTATCTTAACAAACGGTTTCCAATCTTTGGAGCACAGACATCAGGTGGGAATGCTGTATTTGTTCTACTGGTATTTTAATGGAAGATGCTCCGAGGAACTAGCGTCATTGATCCCTTCGGCACCGGTGCATAGTTGGGAAACACGCCAAACGCGCGTCCAATATTTGCAAACGGTTGACTTTTGTCACATGAGAATGGGTCGCTTCTCTACGACTTGTTATTGTGTTCAACAGCTCGGCTGTGGAATGATCTGCCGGCCTCTGTTTTCCTCCATCCTACAACATGGTTCTCTTCAAACCCAAGTTCATCCTCCACACAGCATCCCCAAAGATGATATAGGCCTTGAGGGAAATTATTTCCTCCTTGGTCTAAAAAAAAAAAAAGGAGATCAAACTAATTGGTCTACTCATTGAAGTTAATTGTTCACCTTTGAAAGGTATATTTGTTCCTTTATTAACCATACGATTGTTAAAAACAATTATCACATATTTTTTAACAGGATAATTAATGCAAAATAATACCACCTCATCATTTTGAATAAAAGAAATTATTCTCAAATTAATTGCATTTTATCAGCGCGCTAGAGGTGATATTTAAAAATCAACACGTCTTCCCACGGAAAGACGGGCTCGGAGGGCTGGACTGTGGGACTGAGAGAATTCGTAAGTTCGCATTCTCTTTCCGTGTGACGAACCCCTCCATCCCCGCCCGCCCCAACCGATATTCCCAATCTTCGTTGTACCTATATACATATTAATTTCTAGATCAACTTGTATCTAGAAACTGAATACAGATTAATTTCTAGATCAACTTGTATCTAGAAACTGAACACATATTCATTTCTGGATCAACTTGTAAACGGAGAAACTGAGTATACATCAAACGGAGCAACCAAAGGAGAATAAATGGATAAAAAATAACCGTTAAACTGGAGAAAATTTCTCATATTTTGATGACGAATAGACCGACTGGAGTCCGTCGCAAATTGGCAACCTTGGTAATGATTGAAGCATTGTTGCCAACTCGTACAGATGTATTGCATCGGAGCCCAGATAAATGGTGTTAAAAGTAGATCAACAAAGGTCATTCAAATCTTACTAGATCAACATACATGAAACTGACATGAAAATGATATGAAAATGGGGGCAGAAAATTAAAAAAATCGTAAATTGGGGGAAATATTTACATATATGACAATGTACGAAAAAAAAGGGACAACGGGTTTTTGACGTGAAACCAAAGTTTTACTATACGAGGTTTGTTCAAAATAAAAGGTGAATTTTGAATTTTCGCAGGCTGTGTACATTCGATTACCGAATTTTTTGTTTTGTTATGTTGGTACACATATGTTAGCATTATCAGCCATTTTGGATTAGTGGTTTGTTTTTGACAACTGGAAAGGTTAGTCAAGTTTTTGTATGTTCTTCGATTTTTTACTTTTGAAAAAAATGGATCAAAGAATATGTATTAAATTTTGCGTTAAAAATGGAATAAAGTGCTCCAACGCACTTAAAATGTTGTCTGTGGCATTCGGTCAGTCTACTTTGTCTCAAAAAAGTGTTTATAAGTGGTACAAGCGCTTTACAGAAGGCCGAGAAGATGTTAATGACGATGAGCATCCTGGAGTTGCAACCACGCCAACAAACGAAGAAAACATCGAAACAGTGAAGAAAATGGTTTTGGAAAATCGTCAAATCACTATTAAGGAAGTTGCAGAGGATGTTGGCATATCAATCGGCTCATGCCATGCAATTTTCTCGGATGTTTTGGGCATGAAACGTGTGGCAGTGAAGTTTGTTCCGAAATTGCTAAATTTTGAGCAAAAGCAACGTCGCATTAGTATCGCTCTGGAGTTGTTAAATGACGTCAACGACGATCCATATTTGCTCAAAAGGGTCATAACTGGTGATGAAACGTGGGTATATGGTTATGACGTCGAAACCAAGGCCAAAGTTCGATCAAATGTGAAGGTTTTGCTCACTGTTTTCTTCGATTACAATGGCGTGGTGCATGAACGTGCGTGAACGAAAGCTCAAAACAAAATAAGTTATAACACAAAATCGATTCCAAATGTGATGTAGATTCACCATTTTCCTGCTTGTACCACTATTTTCCAGATACCATGTATGTCGCTTGCCATTTTTCTACAAAAATAAATTCTGAATAAATTTGTCATGTTATGTTTACTTTGAATAAGTATTATTTATACAGAATGCTTTTTTTATATTATTATCCAATATCGAAAATTGCTGAAATAAACAAAGTGTTAAAATATGGCATCTTCAATTGCTTGTCGATTTACTTTAACATTATTTTTTAATTATCTATTTTTTTTTTTAAATAATAATAACATTTATTATCATATGTTTTATGTTTTTTAATATAAATATTTCTTAAATGAATTAAAAAATTTACTTCGTACTCACCACTTTATTAATATACACAGATATCTTTATTGTTTTGAAAGTGATGATTTCTTCATCAGGAATATATAGAATACATAAAGTGAATACCAATCTTTTGGAGAAATTATAAATATTTATTATAAATCAAAAAGCTTTCTTTTTAGTTAGCTATTTGTAAAATTAACAACAAAAAAAATTGTATCTTCCAGCTTTTCCATTCTGAATGTAGGTACATATTATTGCAAATTTTGTATAAAATAAAGCATAAAGCTATATTTTTGGTTATTTTCCTTTTCATGTTTACGCACTTCCATGCCCAAAACCCAAATGATAACTTATTCTGTAAAAATGCTGGAACCAAGAATTCATCAATAATTTCATCAGAACCACGCTACACGTTACGTTGGTTCCGTAGGACAGGAGGGTACTATGGTGTCCCCATCTCAGGCCGAGCGCGATAACTGTTTTTGGGTGAAATACAAATTCTTGCCGGCTGGTTATATGGTCTTAAGATACATTTTAAATTCATTGCAAAACGCTTCAAACCTTACTAAATCTCTTTGGATGAGCAGACAATCATTTAAATTCCTAACAATGGCAAATATTTTTATGTCATCAGCGTACAAGAAAAAGAGACAGTGCAAGAAACATTTAGTAAAGCTATTGATAAACAGCACAAATAACAGCGGACCCAGGATTGATCTTTGTGGCACGTCAGAGTAACTGGTTCCCACATAGAAGTAAGTCCTCGTAATGATACAGCTTGCTGTTGTTATGTTAAGTACGAGACAAACCAATGTAATAAGTTTCCCCGAATTCTGTTATACATAATTTTTTTAATAAGAATAAGGTGGTTATACCTTATCAAAAGCTTTTTTAAATCGCAGTAAATTAAATCTAGCCGGTGACCTCGATAAATGCTGGTTAATAAAAAGTTTGAATAAATAAATAAATTACTCGGGGTAGACTTGCCTTTGACAAACCCGTGTTGTTGATCTATAATTTTGTTGGCAAGCTGGGAATATACATTGTCATGGAGAAGTCTTCCCAAGAGTTTAGGGATTGTGGAGAGAATGGAGATCGGCCTGCAGTTTTCCAATCTTTGATGCGAGTCACCTTGTGGACCGGTGTGATATAGGCTATCTTCCACCTGTTAGGGAAAACCCCTTCACTCAGACATTTATTAAAAATTATAGTAAAAAGTACACACAGTGACAGTGGAGTGGATCTCAGGAAAAACACCGGTATTCCATCGTGACCCGCACCCTTGTTTATATCTAGTGACTTTAAACTTGATTTCACTTCTCTTTTAGTTAGTTCAATAGTGTTAATGTGCGCAAGTACAGAATTATGGACTGATTCAAGTTGGTCGATGTCGATTGTATCATTGATGGAGGATTGAAATGTTGATTTAAAGAATTCAGAGAACATGTTACAGATTTCCTGGGTATCATTAGATGTACGCCCTTCGAAGGACATAGCAGCAGGGTATCTTTCAGACGATTTAAGTGAAGATATGTATGTCCAAAAACTTTTGACATTGTTTGCAATGAACTTTCGATGGTGTCGAAAGATAGCTTTCGTGATTGACTAGTCAACTTTTTGTATGTAGTACGAAAGAAAGAAAATTTACGACAGTCAGAAAGACCTTTATACGTCTTCCATTTGAGCCAGACTTCTTTTTTCCGTGATAACTTAATAAGTTCTGGTCTAAACCAAATGGGAAATTTCTCGTTTCGTTGTGCCAAAACTGGAAAAACTAATATTAAATTATTTTTTATTACCTAGAAGCGACCCACTGCCTGTTCAGCTGATAGATTTGCGGTTTCGGATATCCAATCAATACAATTAATATCATTATTAATTTGAGTGCAATCAGCTTTTCTGAAATTGCGCCTACGCTGTGTTGTTTTTAATTTTTGATTGGATTATGGAGGATATATCGAATGCCAAGGCTGGGTGGTGTCCGTCCTCTGCAAGGAGAGAGTTGTTGCTACGTGTAACATTTGTTTCGCGACTGTAAAATATAAGGTCTAAATATTTTTCATTGGTTTGGAATACAATTATATTGATGTAAGTTCATTAATGACATTGTTTGGTGGAAAGTTTGGGATGCAGCTGTGTTTGGGGAGGCACGACCTTGACTGCAGCCTTCGGAAAATAACCAAGTAAGAGTGAGTAAATTCATATCCCGTAGTACGCAAAACACGTTATTTGGTTGGTTCAGATGAAAATTTTTCAGGTTGTTGGGAGAAAATATTATATAAAGTAGCTGGCGAAAGGTATATATACTGCACAAATTATGAGATTGAGAGACCTCATTGGGATAGAGATGTAGATTTGATCGATTTGAGTGGTTTCCTAGTCATCGAGGCGGGAAGCTGCGAGCTCCTTGAGCACTGCTACCGCCTCCATCCATTTTACCTGTAAGTATATGGTTTCTGTCTCGTCGGAACACTGTGTATCATGAATTCAACCGTATTTACACTTGATGCAAGCCACGTTTTGACTAAAACTATAACATCATAGTTATCCAATTGGGTTTTGGTCTTAATACCACTACAATTCTGGTAATAAATGGATATAGATGAAATCATTTTACTAGAGTGAGAGTGTCTTGCAACATATTCCACATTAGCAGGAGCAGTACATTAAGTAGAAAACATGCTTGCAAATTTATAGAACATAGATTACTTATGAGGTTAACCTCTAGCATAGGTCTAGTTCTAGTTAGCAAGGGTTAACCCCTTGGGTCTAAACATAATTTACCAACATGTTTGCTTAGATACCTGTCACATTGTACGTGACACACTTCGACCCGACATTAAATTTCAAATACATTAGCTGTTTTTTAATGTATCCTAAAATGAAAAACTGTTTTCGAAAGCAGATGAAAGACTCTTTCAGATTTTAATATTCCAAAGGGACATGTATTTAAAAATATAAAAATTTTGAACGCAAACAGTAAAAGGGCTTTTAATGACTTTCCGATGGTTTTTGTCTTGTAAACTGGAACAGTATCACTTTTTTACCTCACTAAAAAACTCATTATTGTACGCATATGTATTATAAAGGATTTTTTTTGTCACTTCACTTTTACACTTTTTGAAAACGGTATTGTTAATCACGCAATTAAAGTGAGAACTGGTAAAAATACATTAATTATGCATTTATTTAATTCAAACACTGCATTTATGGGACAATATACAAATTATAGGATCTTATTTTTGATTTTTCATAGAAACATAAACTCAAAGGCGTTTGGCAGATCTCATACGCTCCAAACCAAAATACGCTCTACATTAAACGTATACAAAACATCTATTTTTAATGAAACCGTTACATGTTTTCATTGAATATTAGGAATATGTGCTTTTATGAATTACAGCTATAACCCAAAAATTACAAAAATAAACAGTTGAAAACGACATTCGAAATTAACAACACTGTCTGCAATGGGCATAATGATTGTATAAACCATGAAAATTTCATAAGAATAAATTACAGACATGAAGAAAAAGTATCAGAAATGAGTAGTTAACGGATTGGTTACGGTGTGCACATATTTGTGCGTTTCAGAAACCTTGTGTTGCGGCGGGGCGCACATTTTTGTGCATTTCCGTGACCTTCAACTTCAAATACAAAAAACACGTTTTAAATTTGTAATTTCTTCTGTAATATTGGTTTTGCGGTGTAGCGGATAGGTGTCACTATAATACATACATCATTATGGACTCTTCACTGGTTCAAAACATTGCTAAAAGTCATCATTATTTTCAAGGAAGAATTGGAAATTAATTTTAAACATAGATGACAGACGGTATTTTTTTTGTCAAAAAATGAAATAAAATACAAAGATCATTGACTTTTTCTTTAGTCATTAGCTGATACTTATGAGGCAATAGACTCAAGTGGGGAAGCCCTAATATCATTTTTTATTCGCAGCTGTTGCGATTTCAGCGCTTGTTAAACTGTGTTGTTATTACATAATATTATATGAAGTGTATTTGACATTTTTTTTACTATTGTGATTTGTGGATGAATATTTTTTTATAAATAATTTGATAAAAGTTTTTTTTTATTGATATGAGCTCGAAGTTGAAGTTTGCTGACATACATCCGGTAGGGGGACAGCGATCTAATCCCGCCCGCCGCAAGTGACAGATTTTTAACAAACATCGCCGTAACTAATGTGTTAATATATTGTTTTTTAATAATAACACAGTTAACTGGACATTTTGAGTAAATTGAAGCACAAAATTCAACAGTTGTCAGACAGCTTACTTACAAACAAGCAATGGCGGCCGGCATGTTTTTAACAGTTTTGATAATATATTTGAATTATTTGGAATACTATATCGTTAATTTCTGGAAGATAAGAAAAAGTGTGTTTTTTTTTCTCTTTCTACCACTGCTCAGATCATATCTAACCGTAATACGAAAGGAAATAGAATGACTTTTATGAGTCCTCTCAGTTTGTTCCGTAAAAGGAACAGATGCCCGATACTGTGTTCGATTCGCTGTTCCTGCTCAGGAACTGATTTAATTAACTGAGGGTTAAAGAGTGTAAAATATTTCAACATTGTAGAGCGTGAAAGAATGTGCAAAGGACATGATAGTGGTATAAAGTTATAGAGATATTTACTTTTAGATAGCGATTTATAAATTCTATGTATAATTATATACAATTAAAGTTATTTATTCAGAATCGGCGATCGCTGGAATATAATAATTGGATTACTTGTATAGCGCCGTTTTTATGAAAAATCACCTCAAGGGCGTTATATTGTTATAAAGCCATAATATTTTTCACTGGGGTTCCTTATTGTCACTATTTTTGTCATTAAATGTGGAGCTGTCAGAATCACCTGTCTTTTGTTATTATTTATCCATAAATCTAATTGTTAGATTGTTATTGTTTATCCAATTCCGCCGGGGGATTAATGGAGCGGGCATTCATTTACTGCGTGTTCATATGCACCGCATCGCATTCACATATCACCAACTCTGTGCATCATATGGGCATAACGGCTGTGGGAGTATCTTATCCTATTGCAGGGCCAGAATTCACTTGGCAGTGAAAACCCAGGCTGTCTCCCAGTGGGGTCAGGTATGAGACAGGCATTTCTCACGTCAGAGGCTGGCCACTTAAGTTTCCACCTGTCTTTTTTTTTCCTGCACACAAACGGGGGTGATCGTAACGAAGTTAAGTAATTTTCTTTGTTTGAATATTGTGTTTTGTTATGATGATTTGGGAAATATTTATTTTTTTTGCAGTTTATTTGCATTATACTTGTATGTACTATTTATGGATTTTGCTCACCACCACAGTTCACCCACTAACCCATCTACCATCATTTTACTAATTCCTGCTGTGCAGGGACATTTGAGGTCTAGAGTCGTTTAAAAAAAAAAATTGTAGAATCGTTCACACAAAAGTGTATTAGAAGCAAGCGAGCGTCCTGAAGGAGTGAAACTTTGTCACTTATAACGGGATGGGAAAGGGTGGGTTTCTCCTCAAGTGTCTTTTTTTTAATTCATGTGACACCTCACAAGAGCGCCCCTGTATGTACAGAGCACATACATACAGGGGAACTATATCGCTACTCGGTTGGGCAACGTTGTGAGGCGGGTTAGGAGGGGGCTGTAGGAAAGGATTTGTTAATGCGGGCCTTGAAGAGGCTCAGATTAAATGTAGGAGGAAAGACAAATGCCGTTAGCTCGTTTCACATACGAGCCGATTTACACAAAAACGAGTTAGTGAAATGACCCGTTCTCATGAAGCCAACATCAACTGTGAATGGATATTCCACTCGTGTCCGTCGAGTTTCAAGCATGTGCACCAGCGCGGAGGGGATCAATGCTGCTAGCTCCTTCGAGCAAGTAACATTAAAATATATGTAACGGTCTCAGCATACCTACATTGCATCTGAGCATTAGAGATGGCAGTCAGTCTGTTGTCGATGGATTGTCAATCAGGCGAACCGCCCTCCTTTGCACAGAATCAATCACTGTCTTCTGGAGTAACCGAAGGAGAATCTTTCCTTCCATTCAAAAGGGTTTTCGAAAATTCATGCGGCATGCAGGGTGAGATATGACATCATTGCGTAAAAATGATGCGCTATCTTCCAGCGTTCTCGCTGTATTGCAATTTCTCACCTGATACATGGCGGAATTATATTTCCAAGCTGTAAAGCCATCACTTTGACCTGATCAATTCCATAACAACTTTCATAGTAAGTAGAAGGGCAGTACAACAAAAATAAATACTCACTCATCAGGATGTTTGAATTTACAACCAGGCCGTGAACAATTGTGTCCGTATCGACAGGGTCGGCTGCTGTATGCCGGAGTACCACTGGAGGGACCATTTTCGAATTCCGCTCTACCTGCTGCACCAGACAGCATCTGGAAACATCAATAAACATTCACATCTCAAGCTCTCATTTGTTGTAAAATTCCTATTTTTTCGAATTTTTTAATTTAAAAAAAAATTTAATTTAATCTAATTTTTTTTACATATTTAAATGTTCCTTGAAATATCGTAAATTTTATTTTTTATACTACAGTGAAACTCTCTTAAGAAGTTTTTGAAAAGACTGGAAAAAAAATTCTTATGTGAAAAAGAAGCCTTATTGGGACATTTTTCAAATTCAGTTTTCAATGGACTGAAAAAACCGAACTTCTTAAGTTTCACAGTTATATCGGACGTCCAAATCAGACTACCTACATATAACGGCACAGATGCACCTACATAATCACATGCAAACATGCGTCATCACTCACATGTACTACGGTGACTTTTGCGATTCAGATGACGCATTTTAAAGACGTAAATGGCAGCTGTTGACATCACCTTTTCTGGGACATACCTCAATGACATCAACTAAATCATCAAAAATGTCCTAACTGACGTGTTTCTATTAATCTCAAAGACGTCAATCATTTTGAATATACGTCAATTATTTCAGAGAAAAATCATATAAATAGAGAAGCTACTTAAATAAAGCATTCATTCTGTAAAAGTTATTCGGCCTTTATTGACCTATATTCTCCTACAAAGAACTTCTGCTGACAGATTAAAGTGTCGTATGTGTACCAGTGTCCCGTGCGAAATATAGTATTTGTATATGTACCGTACAACAGTATTACCTTAACACCTACTTCAAGAAGCTCATCGACAAGAGCATGTGATAAAATTTATTTAAAAGTAGATACAGCCTTAATCAATGGTAAAGAAACATGAAGATATAGGAAAACACTTTGGAAAAACACTTACAAAATCACTTTGTTTCTGCCAGAAATCTTTCTCAGCTTGGGTGGACAGGCTGCAATTTACGGCTAGTAAGTGCGGCAGTTGCTTTACAGAACAACATTGAAGCGTTGGGCTGAATTTACTACAACCTTCACACCTATTGGTAACAAAAACAGATTACGATTAAAAACCAAAGTAAAAAAATATATATTTTGGCGTTATTCAATCAATCCATATTTATTGACTTAAAATATAATAAGTTAATTAGTGATCTCACCAAGCAGGTGTTGTTTTTCTAGGACATAAGGAACCTTTTAAAACATCGGTGAAAGGTACAGGTTCCGAAGTATTCTGCAGAGGGTATTGTAGGTTGCACAGCAAGACTATGGACTCTTTGTGTTCCTGAGAAAAAAAAATTAAGTAAAATTATCCGCCCCAAGATTATTGACAAAACAAAGGGTTTAAATAAGAGCGCTTACTTTGGCTGAGAGACGAGGAGGCTAATCATAACATTAAAAGGGCAAATGCTGGCAATACAGCTAGTGGGGTCACTGTTAGTGTTTAAGAAGGTACTGAGCTGCAGTCCGCGGAAGAAGATTGCTTTGGTGATAGCCAACTTCCGGTAGGAGAGAGCACCAGAAGAATTATGGGCATAGGACGAAGTTGCCATACTGAATGTAGTAAAAAAGAGTTCCCTGATTCATATGTATGGTAAAACCAAGAATGACCAAATGAGAAACTCCAGTGAAAAATATTATGGCTTTAAAAAAATTATATTCATATAGATTAACAAACGTTGACACTGAATATATAAGTTATTCTATACAAATGTATAATAATTATACGTAGAATTAATAAATTGTTATTTAAAAACAATTAAAACCATAAGAGACTTAAACGCGCTGCGATTGGGCGGGTTCTGACAGAACGGGTCGGTCGGCTGCGTGGATTAAGATTGCGGGCAATTTTGCAGGATCATGGGTCGTTAAATGTAAAAGACTCGTAAACTGAAGTATACAAATTATTTCAAAAGTACAAATGTTTTTTTAAATTCCTGTTAATAATTTTTTTTGGGATTTTTTGATTTCATACCAACCTATGTGGGAATGGCCGACCGTCGAATGTTATGTATGTATGACATCACGCGTACCCTGCCAGATTTCGAGCATTTTTGGCGGGCTTTGAAAAATTCTAAATTTGAAAATCATTCAAAGTATGAAAATACATTTATAAAATAAAATACTGGTACACTGGACTCTCCTTTTATACGGTGGATACGTTCCATGCAAAACCGTGTAAAAAAAAAAAAAAGGATACTGAAATAAAAAATAATGTTGGATAGGTATTATGACCGGTCAGTGGCTGAGTTGACATCGCGTTTGGGTCTCACCCAGGCGTCGTGAGTTCAATTCCTCGGCTGGCTAAGTCTTCCATTTACGACACAAGTAACATCTTCCGCTTACTCGATGGTAGTAGGAGATTTTCAAATATTGTCAGATTATTCATAACCTGGGAATATTTGTCTTTCTTTAAAAAAAAAAAAGAAAAGGTTAAAAAATTATATAGGCACTTTAAAAAAAATCGTAATAAAGGGTATTCACTATCATAGATCAACTCGTTTACGCACATTTGGTGCGACAACGCTTTCATCACTGGAAATATCCAGAGCCTGTATAATATTTCTTAACAAATTTTCGGGTATACTGGGTTTAAACAAAAGTTCTGTTATCGATCGCTGTGACTGTTTTTTGTGAGTTCCTTGTATGACTCATGGTAACAAGCCATGCAAGAGGGTCCAATCACGTTGAAATTGTCAAGCTCATTCTACATTGTGATCATTTGTTATAAAATGATTTTCAAGTTTATTAGCCAGTTGCAGACCTTCTGTTATTGGACCTCCTTCATCATCGTCACTCTGCACAGTATCGCGATTCCTGCCCCGCTTTATCATAGCCCCCTTCCGCATACCCCTCTGTGCATAGTACTGAGTAGTAAGTACATACAAGCACCGTGTTATTTTGAAACCATGTAAAAAAAAAAAAAATCATGTAAAAAGAGAGTCCAGTGTACTTAAGTTAGAAGGGAATATTTATAAAAAAAAAATTACTAAAATTTCTCATTACAAATGAAAAAATCAGAAAATACAGGAACATAGATGGCTTGGATATGGTAAAGTAGGATTTAATAAAGTACCCAGGATTCTTTTTATAGCCTATCGCATAAAAAGTGTTGATTGAAGCATCGATTACACATCAACAACTGATCAGGCGCGTTTTTTTACTCTCAATCTGAAAAGTTCATGAATAGACATTTTGATTACTTGTCCAGTTTTTTTAAAATAAAATATACTAACCTCTCGACTGCATTTCAAACATCTATGAACTTGCAATTGCTTGGTTCCAAATAACCGGGAGATTTCTGTCTCGTCCATGTTAAACTTTTTGGAATGTTCGTCATACAGTATTCCGTCCGGAATACCTTCTTCTATACTATTTTCTTCAGAGTAAATTTCAGAATCCTTGCCATCTAAAAGAAATATAAACACCATACCATTAAAAAAAAAATTAAAAAAATTGACGACTACTCGGCAATCATAAGGTTATAATTTTTTTTAATTGTGATAATGATTAATAATTGATAACGGCAAGGTAATTCGCAAATATTATTTAAAGTAAGTTACAAGGGATGAACATTAAATGCACTACGTTCTAAATAACACAAAAGACATACAACAAAAGCAGAATACAGTTTATAAAACAACTTAGCAGTGCAATTATTTTTCCCTAGGGGACACACAGACGATTTGTTTGAGGATATACATAAATAAAATAATAATGAAATGCAGATATAGTGAATAAAATCTATGTACTGTGTGTGCTACATAATAAGATAAACCCTAGCAAGTAGTATTTGTACAAAAACGGCGCTATACGAATCATCCAAGTATTATCAGGTTGGGGAAAAAGTAATTTCGTATTTCGTGCACTTTTTTTTCAACTAAGTATATCTCGTTCATTATTGATCACATCGGATCGTACGATGCGTTGTAAAGGTGTGAGTGTATACTACAAACGCTTATTTGACAATATTGCGCTTGGTCGGTTCAGTCGTGAACTATCGTGCGTCGAGTATGGAGGTCTCAAAGGAAGAAAATCGCCATATTTTACATTTTTACTACCTGAAAGGGAAAAACGCGTAAAAGTGACCAAAAAAATTTGCGATGTATATGGGGTCGATACTCTTTCGATTCATGCTGCGCAACAGTGGTTCGAGCGATTTCGTTCTCGTGTAGTGGAGGTGAATGATGCACCACGCTCTGGCAGGCATGTCGTCGAAAATGTCGATAAAATCATGGAAAATATCGAGATAGACCGTCATGTTAGCAGTCGTAGCATCGCCCAGGAACTGAATCTCGATCATAAAACCGTTTTGAAACATTTGCAGATGGCTGGATTAAAAAAAAAGGTTGATGTGTGGGTGCCACTCAAACTGATCTAAAAAAAACCTCATGGCTCGAATTTCCATCTGCAAATCGCTGCTGAATCGCAACAAAATCGACCCATTTCTGAAGCGAATGGTGACTGGTGATGAAAAGTGGGTCACTTACGACAATGTCAAGCGACAGAGATCGTGGTCGAAAGCCAACGAAGCGGCCCAGACCGTGGCCAAGCCAGGACTGACGGCCAGGAAGGTGTTGCTGTGTGTTTGGTAGGATTGGCAGGGAATACTCTACTATGAGCTGCTCCCCTATGGGCAAACGCTCAATTCTGCCTTATACTGTGAACAACTCGACCGTTTGAAGCTGGCGATCGAATAGAAGCGGCCAGCATTGGTGAATAGAAGAGGAATCGTGTTTCATCAGGACAACGCCAGGCCGCACACATCTTTGATGACGCGCCAGAAGCTCCGAGAGCTCGGATGGGAAGTTCTTATGCATCCACCCTATAGTTCGGACCTGGCACCAAGTGACTACTGCCTGTTCCTGTCTATAACCAACGCGATTGGGGGTACAAATTTGGCCTCAAGAGAGGTCTGTGAAAATTGGTTGTCCGAGTTTTTCGGCAATAGGAACATGGGCTTCTATGAGAGGGGCATTATGAAGTTGGATTCTAGTTGGCAACAAGTTATCGAACAGAATGGCGCATATTTGACTTAAATCGGATGATTGCAACACTTTTTATAAAGCATTGAAATAAAGCGAAAAATACGAAATTACTTTTTCCCCAACCTAATATTATTATTATTGCTAAGTTATTGGAACAAAGAAACAAACCAACAGATATTATAGGTACTGGGTAGCTGGTAATTGATAGAAGATACACTCAAAGCGTTAAATTAACTTAAACAGTGGAACATTTCAAAAAAATTGTCACATTCATTGTAATTAAAATTAAAAGGCCGTAAAATGCATTAACCTTCTCATGCTCATCGTGCTTAAAAAAATTATTACTGTAGTCAAAAATGCATGATGATTTGATAAATGAAACAGTCATATTGAGATGATCGAAAAGCATTTTTGAACATAATGATGGTGAACACAAAAATGAAATAATTTATGAATTCTTCAATCACTCTGTTTGAAAAACCTTAAAAATGTAATATGCCACTGTTTTAGGGTAGTCAACTGAAAAAAATAATATCAACCCCAATCTATTAAAAGAAATTCAACAAATCAATGTCCACCATAATGTGGAGACGACAGAACTTTAAAGGACAATGAATAAAACAATATTGTTGTTTATGACATAAAACAATGCTCCGGCATTGGAAATTTAATATTTTTGAAATGCTTAACAAACATTTCCATCTACATATTGCATATTATGTATACAGTTATATGGGAACATATTGGACTTCAAAGAGTTAATATAACTTTGAATAACGAGACATCCATCTGACAAGGGCTCCTGTCGATAAGATCATAACGGACCATTCAAGCGATTAATAAAACAAAAACCTAAAAGTGGCCATTAAAAACAAAGTAGCAACATGTGTAAAAAAATAAGATATATTTGGAAAAATACCAAAAGGCGGATGGATGAGAGATTTACCCGTTCCATTGATTCGGTTTTCCACTAACTTTCGAAAAAATAAAATGCACAGCCCTAAAATAATCAAATTGGATACAAGCGGAGTCTACGGTCTATTGGCTAGTGGTCAATCCGACATAACCGCACAAACCTCCGTAGCCGTCCAACGGGAGATGGTAGGGGAGACCTGGCGACACGGCTGTCTCCTTGTACGGATTGTAAATCTCGTCCGGTGTCGCCAGAGCTGACGGAGATAGCCACATATATTTACCCTCATCTTGTGTCATCAATAGACTAATTCTATCCCTCTCTTCCGCTTCTCGTCGCTTCCTCCAGGAGGTGTTAGCTACTTCTGCGTCCCCTTCGCCCGAAATAGGTGGGAACTCGGACTCTTCGAGGAAGAACTGTTTGCTGAAAGCTTCCATATGACCATCTGCAAAGGTGCTGGTGCTGTTGACGGAGAGGGAGGTTGTGCTGCCGTCTAGGGTTTGGAAAGAGACCTCTTGGATTTGGGTGATGGTCTCTACTTCACGTTTTCTCGTCTCTAAGATTTCATAGTGCATCTGATGCAGAATGAAACGGTTCCAACTCTGAAAGAAAGAAAACCCAAATCTTTGAGAATGTCTGTGGAGGACCTTTTTAAGGACAATAAGGAGTGAACCTGGGTCTTGATGAGATATTGTAGGAGATAGAAAACACACATTAGCTGGCAACGCGAGAGTAAATCATATTTTTGAAATCTACCTGAATCAGGGAAGCCAGGTTAGTCTTCTGCCGAGCCTCAGGATTTCGGTCACTCAATATGAGCCCCAGTGCCGAGGCTTCGGGAACGGTCCTGAAGGCCCGCAGGAAGTTGGAGGCTTGGCATGGAATGCCCGAAGAGGTCTCCAGCATCCCAAACAAGAAACCTACAAAGTAAAGGGGAATATGTATACGTTTTTAAAAATAAATTTGCAATATATCGACCCCTTGGAATAACAAGGTTCCATCTGACACAGCAATATCATGTGATAATGTGCTCTATAGAAAGTAACTTTAAGACTGATTATCGCATAACATTAACATGCCCAATGGAACCTTGTAATTCCAAGCACTCGATATGTAGATGAAATAACAGAAAAGCATAAATGAGTACAAATAATGACTTACCTAATTCACAGCTCAAACAAAACTCTTTGGTACATGTGTGCCTCAACAAAGCCCTTTTAACTGGTCCTGTGTAGTATAAAACCTAAAATAAAAATATGTAATATGTGACTCAAACAATTGAATTTGTTAAAAGAAATGTACGTACATGCATTGCATTGCATTACAAATAATATGTATGTACTGTCCTACAGTAAAACTTGGTTTTCACGTTTTTCAAGGGAACGATAAAAAAATGTGTAAACCTGAAGAAAACGTAAAACTGAGGAAATGAAAAATTGAATTATTAAGTACCTACTCAATTTTTGATTAAACCATTAATATGAATAAACTGTAAAACTTTCTTTCTTTGAAAAACCACAAAACCTCATTTTTTGTCAGTATTTTGATCTGAAAAATCTATGTCTCTTTTCTTCTCCATACATTCCCCTGTATTCCAATATTTTCCATAGTGAAAATAATTTCAGATTTTACGCACAACATTTCGAAAATTCAACTAATTTTAACACTAGAAAATGAATTTCGTGATAAAATTATCACAACCTAAAAATAATTTCGTAACTTTACCTGGATAAAACTTTTTCTGACAAAGTCAATATCCCCTATATTTTATATCATCAATTGTTAAGAGATTTACGAAAAAATATGACATATTATTCCCGCAGAAATCGAAACATATTATAAAAACATAAACATAAAAACAATACTTGCAGAATTTAATAATATATTATTAAATTTGATTTACATTAAATTAAAAAAAAATTTAATTGAGTTCTACGAATTAAACACAAAACCAATTAATAACGAAAATGGTTATTTATTTATTAAAATATGACATTATTTGAATATCTCGGCGAAAGTTGAATTTGCAGCGCTCAAAATTTTTCGATCTACCAATAATAGTTATTCAAAGGAATACGCTATTTTCGTGGGAATTATGATATTGCTTATATTTAGGTGTAAATATTGACATCGCTGCGTTTAACAGCCGCCGGTCTGTCAGATTATGATTTACAAATTAATATTTATAAAATATATATTATCATAAAAGTGAATAACTAGGAGGTAATTTCAAATTTGGGTAAAGGCAATGGTGGAACCCCGCTTTCAAGAAATCGTTGAACTTAACTAATAACTTGAAAGCGGGACTACCGCCACTGTCCCTTTCACTCACATTATTGTTCTACGTAAGCTGAGTGAGAAAGAATGACCTGTGTTTTCGACTCATAATAGGGGTTGTAGGTACCTCAGTTTTAGCCGATTATCGCTGAGTATTCTTGATTGTATTATAATAAAATATTGACTTTGCAGAAAAGGGTAGATTCAGGTAGTCTAATTCTGGGTTTTAATGATAATTTCAAGTAGAGTCGGTATATGAAACTGACATGAAAATGGGGGCAGAAAATTTAAAAAAACATAAATTGGGGGAAATATTTACATATATGACAATGTACGAAAAAAAAGGGACCACAGGTTTTTGACGTAAAACCGAAGTTTTACTGTACGAGGTGTGTTCAAAAGAAAAGGTGAATTTTGAATTTAGCGGGCTGTGTACTTCGATTATCGAATTTTTTTGTTATGTTGGTACACATATGTTTATCATGTGTTAGCATTATCAGCCATTTTGGATTGGTGGTTTGTTTTTGACAACTGGAAAGGTTAGTCACGTTTTTGTGTGTTCTTTGATTTTTTACTTTTGAAAAAAAATGATCAAAGAATATGTATTAAATTTTACGTTTAAAATGGAATAAAGTGCTCCAACGCACTTAAAATGTTGACTGTGGCATTCGGCGAGTCTACTTTGTCTCAAAAAAGTGTTTATAAGTAGTACAAGCGCTTTACAGAAGGCCGAGAAGATGTTAATGACGATGAGCGTCCTGGAGTTGCAACCACGTCAACAAACGAAGAAAACATCGAAACAGTGAAGAAAATGGTTTTGGAAAATCGTCGAATCACTATTAGGGAAGTTGCAGAGGATGTTGGCATATCAATCGGCTCATGCCATGCAATTTTCTCGGATGTTTTGGGCATGAAACGTGTGTGGCAGTGAAGTTTGTTCCGAAATTGCTAAATTTTGAGCAAAAGCAACGCCGCATTAGTATCGCTCAGGAGTTGTTGAATGACGTCAACGACGATCCAGATTTGCTCAAAAGGGTCATATAACTGGTGATGAAATGTGGGTATATGGTTATGACGTCGAAACCAAGGCCTAATCATCCCAATGGAAGTGGCCAGAAAAGCCAAGACCGAAAAAAGCACGCCAAGTTCGATCAAATGTGAAGGTTTTGCTCACCGTTTTCTTCAATTACAATGGCGTGGTGCATCATGAGTTCTTGCCAACAGGTCGTACGGTTAATAAGGAATACTACAAGGAAGTTATGCAACGTTTGCGTGAAGCAATACGGCTCAAACGATCGGAATTGTGGAAAAACAAATCATGGATTTTGCATCACGATAATGCACCAGCTCACACATCAATGCTTGTTCGTGATTATTTGGCCAAAAGCAACACCGTAATCATGCCTCAAGCACCGTATTCACCAGATTTGGCTCCCTGCGACTTTTTCCTATTCCCGAAACTGAAGAGACCAATGAAAGGAAAGCGTTTTGCCACAATTATGAGATAAAGTCAGAATCGAAGAACGAGCTGATGGCCATACCGAAAAGCGCATTCCAGAAGTGCTTCGAGGATTGGAAGAAGCGCTGGCATAAGTGCATTATATCTGAGGGGGATTACTTTGAAGGGGAGAAAATGGATATTGATGAATAAATAAATACTTTTGGAAAAAATTCGAAATTCACCTTTTCTTTTGATCACACCTCGTATATGTGACTATTTCACCAAAAAAGTGTAATTAGTCATTTATAGGAGTATGATGGTTAGTTAATTGATAGTAATAAGTTATTACTAATGTTTTACCTGTAACATGGCATTACAATAAGAGTTGGGTAGGGTCGCTTCCAATCCAGGAAAGCCTGTTCTATTATATTGATCGAATTCAAAATCATTCGTTCCTAGTTTCGAATATACAACTTCCATCTAGAAACAAAAAACAACAAAATTATAATACATAGATGCATTACAAACAATAGACACGTTGTAGAGCTCACAAAGATCTGGTAATTGCCGTACTTTGATTTAGTATTCAATTGTCACGCGTCGTGTGAGGTCATGTGCTATCACTAACAGAATTACATATACAAGTCAAATGTATGATGTGAAAATGTTTTGATTATACGGCAAAGACTAGTAAAAACCAAGAAATAACATTTCATTCATGAGTACAAGCAAAATACTTATTATTATAAATAACACAATTAGCACCCAACTCCAAATGACATTACTGCTATGCAGTGGCAGCTCGTGACTTTTGAGTGAATTGAGTGCTAATTGAAAAATACGACGTTATTGATGTTGTAGAAGGCGAAAATATATTTTTTTTTTTTTGAAAAATCAACTTTTTCTATGAAGATTTTTCAGTTAGATGTTACATAGGTCAGTGGTGCCCCACATAACATCTAAATCTTCATAAAAAAAATGAAATTCTGGAAAAAAAAAAAAATCATTTTCAGCTAAAACAACATCAATAAAGTTATATTTTTCCATCTTACCACTCTAGCTCAATCAAGTCATGAGCCACTACTGCTGTTATGCATTGGTAATTATTCAAGACAGCGTTCCAATTAGTTTTTTTCGATAAGGAAAAGATGGGGTAACACGCACAATGGATAACGTATTAAATGGATAATATATAAAAAAACAAAACCATCTCCAACTGGACCGAGCCGCCTACATGAAATTCCTTTACTGACAATGGCAAAAGACACTACTAATTTAAGAAACTTAAAGCTCTGTAAAAAAATATAAGTTACGCTGTTCAAGGATGCGAAGATGATTATACGCCTTCACTTCGCAGCACATTGAGTTCAGACCACTTGAAAAAAAAAGATTTGAAAGTAAAATGTAGTGGTTTGAAAGTAAGCTCTGTAGATTTCTATACTCAATTGAACCTCTGTACTGTATAAAATTATATTTATAATACTATCCACTATAATAATACCAATATTGTTTTCCCAATAGTTAATGATAACTCATTACAGTTAAAATATATGAATATTTGCTCCAGTATCTAGTTTTTCCCGAAGTACCCTTACCCGGGGGGGTGAAGGATGTAGTATTCAAAGCAACTTTTAAGTGCGACAATGACTCCCAGTCGTATTTCTATTTTGTCCATACCTATAGATTGTTTGAATGCCGTCTTTGAATTTACTGGTAATGTAAGAGTATTTGTTACTTTGCCGCATTTTATGTAAATGTTGTGAAATGTGTCAATGTTTGTAATGTCATTGACATAGATTGCAAAATTAGAAGTTTCAAATTCAATAAATAAAAACATTACAAAAACTATGAATTTTCAAGCGTACAAGCTCGTTATTTTACATACCTTTCGATATCGTTTTGGAATGGCTACAAACAGACTGCCATTCTCCACCGTTGAAGATTTTTGACTATTTTTGTCTGATAATTTTCCATGGTTGGGGCTTGACGGCTGTTGTACGGGGAAAATGTATGGGATCTTTGAACAAAACAAGAATAATTCAATTGTGACATAGAACAAATTTTTTAATATTTTCTAATGGATATTCAAGTTCAAGATGGCAGTGTGAAAAGTAAATGATGAAACATGTTTGAAAGTGGAACACTCTGTAAAGTGTTGTCAGCTATGCTATTTATCCACCTTATAAATTATAAAGAAGTACCTACCTAACTAAACAAAATTATTTGAGTAGGTAGGTAGCCTCAAAAGGACCCATATAAATACCTTTCAACAAACAAATAACAAGTTAGTGAACATTTTTTGTAATAAGGAACTCCAGTGAAAAATAAAATGGCTTTAAAAATATATATTTTCATATGAAGCGGTAACTTGGTAATTAAAACAATAACTTTGTACTTTAGCCGACTGGGTTTCGCTACTACTGTAGCTTCTTAAGGGCAGTATAAACTATGAACTAAGATGCACATGTGTTATAGATTGATACAAATAGGCGAGTGAATGGCCAATAATCAGGTTGCTCGTAAGCTCGTGACGTAGGTTGGGTCTCCGAAACGAATGATCACTATTGACGGTCGGTATAATAAATAATTATCTCACCTGATTATTTATTTATTATGCCCTAATCTATGCCACGAGCTCACGAGCGGCCCGACGACTTTTTTTTTCTTTGAAAAATGCCTGTATGAGCAAACCTTGTAATGTAAGAATCTTGGGGCGGACCGAAAGGAACGAAGGACCGAATACGAGGAATCGAGTCCGTGTGGCTGAACTCGGAATTCGAACCGAGTTCGTAAATTAAGTGGAATAACCCACCTCTAATCATTCGCCTTTACTGGCGGATTTTTTTGGAAGCTCATCAGAAAACCGCCTTTTTTTTCATACATTTTAATAGATTTTCCGTGAAATATATTTTTAATAACTTATAGATATCGAAAATTCATAAAATAAGGATTAGGTAACCTGCATATGACTTTACTGCTTTTTTGTCACAGGTAAATGAAAAAATATTGAAGCTATTAGCTTTGTACTAACAGTTATATGCCTCAAATACATACAAAATCTACTACCCTCTTATCAAACTGTCAATTCTGACTGCTCGTATGACAACACAAGCAAAAAATCATAGATTTTGTGCGTTTTGGTGGGCTTTAAAAAATTTAAAACTTTAAGAATTATGTTAACTCTGAAAACGAACTTAAAATTTTATTTAAAAATTATAAAAAAATGGACTGGAGTTCCTTATTTAAGAGTACAATTTTTATTTATTATTTTACCTGATTTCTCAATAAGCCCCGAGGATGTGGTGCGTATCCAATTGGTCCCTGCATCTTCATGGTCCTGAGTACCTCAGGGTCTATGGGCTTGGGCATCCTGTACCCAGGGGTGGTGAACTCTTCAGGCCAATCGGAAAAGAGCCTCTGCCCCTCAGGCAAGGGCGGCAAGGGAATGGAGGTCGGCTTGAAGGTGTCGTCAGTGAAGCTGGCATAGGGGATGTCTTCGATGGGGTGGGCAAATTCAGTATCTCTGGAAGTAAAATGATTTAAATAATATTTTCTTCAAATGCTTTATAACTTTGTGGCATCATTATTAATTATATAATTGAAAATACACTTTATTTAATAAAGTGGTATATACAAAGTGTATTTTCAATTATATGATTTAAATAAGTTTTAAGCGTTTTTTTTAAGATAAATGCCTTTTCCACAAATGTCAATTGTCAAAATAAAGGAGACAAAAATGGTTTTAAACGGTAACACTAAGACGGTTGAAAGGAAAAATAGTGTATGTACAGTAAAACTTCATTTTTACCGTTTTCAAGGGACAATAAAAAATGTGTAAAACTGAGGAAAATTTAAAACTGAGAAAATAAAAAATGTACAAAAAAATTGAATTAATAAGTACCTACTCTTTTTTCGAGCCATTTAATATGAATAAACTGTAGAACTTTCTTACTTTGAAAAACCATGAAACCTCATGTTTTGTCATTATTTTGATCTTGATCTGAAAATCTACAAATGTCTCTTCTTCTCCATATATTCCAATATTTTCCATAGTGGAAATAATATCCGATTTTACACACATGTTGAAAATTTAACTCATTTTAACACTCAACTTACAACTAGTTTCGTAACTTTAACTGGATAAAACTTTTTCTGAAATTCAAATTTCCTACAAAACATTATCTTGATAAGATATTTACGAAATTTTTTACATATTTCCACGGAAATCGCAACTTATTACAAAAACATAAAAATTATTATTTATTTTTTAAATATGGAATTATTTAAATATTTCCACGTAAATTATTGAGATCGCGATTGTAACCGATACGTGTAAAAGATGAATAACTAGGAGTTTCAAATTTACATAAAGGCGATGATTTAACCCCGCTAACTTAATTAATAACTTGACACCAGGAGGTGCCAACGCTCTCGTCGTCCCTTTCTCACACATTATTGTTCTATACAAACTGAGTGAGAGAGTGACTTTCTTGTTTCCGACTTACTATTATAATGCTGCCGCGGGGTGGCAACCGGCGGGGCGGGCACCACTCTCGCGGCGGCTAGTTTTAAGCAGATTATCTCGTAACTTATGATGGTCTAGTAAAATAATGTTGTCTTTGTAGAAAAAGGTTCGGTCCGCGAATTCTAATTCTGGGTTAAGGCGATATTTTCAAGTAGTCGGCATGAAACTGATGTAAAAACGGGGGCTGAAATTTTTTGAAATCATAAATTGGGGAAAATATTTACATATATGACAATGTATGGAAAAAAAAACAGAACTATGGGTTTTTGATGTAAAAAACAGGAAAACGTGAAATAGGGGTGACGTAAAACCGAAGTTTTACTGCATTATGCAAATTATTAGATGATCAAAATAAAAACTATGTAGAATAAGTGAGCACTTTTAGTAAAAAAGAAAAAAAAACATTAACCTCTTGAGCCTCATGACGTTTTCAACTATGTATTTGTGTAATTGGAACGTTCTATAGTGATAATTCATAAAAGCATATATTCTAATGTAATATTTAGTAAAAACATGTGACGATCTGTATAAAATAAAAGATTTGTAAATGTTTTAGTGTAGCGTGTCATTTGTCAACGTATTATTGTCAACTCAATGTATTTTTACCAGTTTTTCTTTAATTGAGTTTAGTAATACTAGCAATACGGCTTTCAAAACATTTACCACCGCTGACATGAAAAAATGCCCGCATTGTTAAAGTGTGGTTACAGTTGTCGATTTATTTATAATTATTTTTTATATGAAACGTAAAAAAAAGTTAAATGACAATTACCTTTATAATAATAATAATGTTTTAATATCTTCTTTTTTTTATAACAAAATAATAAATAATGATATCCTCAGTAGGATTTCCCATGCTGAGGATTTCATTTACAAAATATGAAATAAAATTATATTAAATTGATATGATTGCTGAAAAAAAAAAATATTTGTAAGGTGAGGTGTTTTAAGTGTAGTTGAGTGGTTTCGGTGTTAGTCTGTATTTGGTGTTAATATATTTTCTATTTCAGATCTCCCTATGTATCATATCCAGTGTTTTATTTGATTTTTTAATTTATTATTGCTGTTGTGATTTTTAAAGGAAAGTGGGATTTTGTTGTAGAGTTAGTACCACATTTTTTGTCCAAATGTGTTTGTGATTCCTTGTTGGATGGGTTTTTTTTACCATGGTAATGAATTTTTTTAGTTCAATTTGATTAAATTTCTAGTTTATTTTGGCACACTAATATATGTAATAATTAAATAATAGAGTATGTTACCTGGAGTGATTGTTATAGGATGGTTCCGTGTTATGTTCAGGGGAGTATAGATGAAGGTGTCCCGATTGGTCCCCAAACACAAAAGCTTGACTTGTTGCTGATATGTCAAACGTGTGGCATGGAGCATTTTGAGTATTCACCTGAAATAAGCATAAATCAATGAGTTTTCCACTCGTACGGGTGACACGGGAAGGATTCTGGGTTCAGATGTAAGTCATTAATTATAAGTCTGAATTAGGTATTTTCTAGTTATAAATCTTAGCTGTAAGCCATTAGTAATTAATCTAATATGTAAATTATTATATATAAGTCTAAGTGATAAGGTATAGGTTAGAAAAATTATGTTGTAAAGCACCTTTGAGGTGATTTTCTCACGAAAACGGCGCTATAAAAATAATCCATTTATTATTATTATTCAGAATGCTTAATCTCAGCAAACTCAGAATAAATTAAATGCATGTTGCACCCAATGACATTTTTTTTTTTACAGTTATCCCACACATCTTTGGGGATGCTGTTTGGAGGATCTTTTAGAGGATAGGAAGGAGTGAATTTGGGTCTTAAAAAGACCCATGTTGTAGGATGGAGGAAACACAGAGGCCGGCAGATCATTCCACAACCGAGCTGTTGAACACAAGAATGAGTCGTAGAAGCGACCCGTTCTCATGTGACAAATGTCAACCGTGTGCAAATAGTGGGCACGCGTTTGGTGTATTTCCTGACTATGCACCGGTGCTGAAGGGATTAATGACGCTAGTTCCTCAGAGCATATTCCATTAAAATATCAGTAGAACAAGGACAGCATTCCCACCTGACGTCTGTGCTCCAAAGATTGCAATCCGTTTGTTAAGGTAGGCGAATCTATCAATGGGACCGCGCATTTCTGCACGGAGTCAAGGGTTTTTTCAGATGTTTTGGGGCTCCCGACAAGAGGTAGCTGCCAAATTCTACAGTGGGGCGACTTGCGATTTGTACAGGGTCAGCAGTAGTGTACTATTAAAGTATCTGCGGGCTCTGTACAATACGCCCAGCTTCAGAGAGGCTAACTTTATTCTGGCTTCGATGGAGCCCCCATACCTGAGCTGGTAACTTAAGGTTACACCAAGCATATCAATGGGGGGTTGTTGGGAAGATTGCTTCCCTTAAAGGAGACTAGATTGTCATTTCGATTCCTTTTAGAAGTAAAAAGACATGAATGGGTCTTTGAAACATTAAATTCGACAAGGTTATTCTTTCCCCAAGAGGACACCCTCTCGAGGTAACCGTTCATTCTCTGCTTCGAAGCCATCCGAGACGTTGGAATTTGTGTGCCCTTTGGGGGCTTGTCAAACAAAAACCTATTATGGACTGTACTGTCATCCGCGTAACAATGGATTGGTGAACATGTCAAGAGATCATTGATGTGCAACAAAAACAATGTCGGCGACAGAACCACAATTCCAGTGGGACGTCAGCATTTATTGAATGTATTTCATACGCCATGATTAAATCTTTCTATATAATGTTATATAATATAACTAACGATCATGTAGTTTCTCAGCAGGGGTAGGCAGAGAGGACGGACCGCCAAACAACTCGATCTTGGCATACACTTCTTGCTACATTCAAATTCATACATCGTCTCATACATTCTCTTCTATTATTCCGACTTCTGACATGGCCCAAATCAAGTATTTAATTCACTTGATTGTGTCATGTCTTCCTCGGACGTCACCAACTTGTTCTTCCATTCACATTCGCATCATATATTCTCCTTACACTCCTTTCTTCGTTCATTCGCTCAACATGCCCAAACCATCTAAGCGTCCCTTTCTTAATCTTACACATTACACTTACATCGGCCTTACATTCTTTATGAATTTCAACATTTTTCGCACAATCATACATGGTTTTACCACACATTTTGGTTATTACTGTGTTTTTACTTACCATGGCAGTATAGAAATCTACAGAGGTTAATAACATTCACAGTAACAAAACGCATTATTTACTTTTAAATCATTAAATTTTACTTTAAAATCTTCTTTCATGAAATGTTCTGAATAAAGCGTGCTGCGAAATGAGGCCGTACAATCATCTTTGCACCTTTGAATGCAAACAGTGATCCATTTCTGTCGATGTTGTTATATTTTTATTTATTATGATATCACAATGTAACTTATAATTTTTTACAGGACTTTAGTGCGCTCCCTGACGGTCCGGTAAAGAACGAGCATTTCAAGCGCCACTGTAGACCCTGCATAGAAAAGTCAAGTTCGCTAAAGTAACATAACTGTTAGCAGCGCTGTTCATTGTGGGAGCGTTCTGACCAGGGTCTACAGCGGCGCGTGAAATGCTCGTTCCTTACCGGACCGTTAGGGAGTGGGCTTAGTGTCTTTATGTGTCAGTAAAAGAATCCCATATAGCCGGCTCGGTTCAGTTGAAGATGATTATTTTTTGCTGTTGTTGATACAATTAAAGTAATTAATACATTACCTCTTGCGCATTTTACCTCATCTTTCCATAATAGAAAAAAAAAACTAATACGGAACGCTGTATGAGAGGACCTGCTGCTAGTATGTTTTCCTTCTTATATGTATTACTACGTTTGCTATCTCACTTTCTCTGATGGTGCTTAAAATCTTGGGAAACAATGGAAATAACAATGAGGTTACAATAATGTTATTAGGAAATAATTGACTTATTTATGATAATAAGTAATTTGTTTGTACTTATTAATGAAATATTATTCCTTGGTATTACTAGTGTTTGCCGTGTAGTGGAAACACTTTCTCATCATACAGGAGGGCATTTTAGCAAATATTTATGCAATTTTGTTAGCACAACCTCATGCGACTCGTGACAGTTTAGTACTAAATCAAACCAAATCAAAGTACGTTAACTTCCGTATATTTTGCCTACAACTTTGTGAGCTTCTACAACGTGTCTATATGTATATGGAATGTCATTGGTTTTATTTTAGATAATTGGATTCTTTAATTACTACATAATTTAGATTCTTGAATTCTGAAGCCTCGGTCGCACAGAGCGATTTTGACGTTGCTATGTAAGTAATCTACTTCTTCTAGCCGCTAGTAGTCACACGGAGCTACTGGAATATATGGAACTGCGAGTGAACTGCCAAAAAAATGACGTCCGAACCTCGTTCTGTATTTTTGAAACAACTGATTTGTTGGAATTGTACCGAGATGAATAAACAACTATTAAGTGAAATAGAAAGGCTTCGCAAAAAAAGAAGTTCGCAAGCGGATTAGTCGAAGTGAAAAACAAATACAAAAACAGAAAAGACGATGCAATAGCAGCGACATGTGGTGGCAGGTAGTGAAGATATGAGAAAGCAACGCCACCGCAATGGCGAAAACTGGCAACAGATCACGTGACTGCCAAAATCGCGCGCTTGTCGCGATCAGAACTGAACATGTTCTAATCGAATCGCGCGAACATTTAAGAGTTGCTAATCGAGGACTTGCAGTGAATACCCTGTCACACAAAGTGATTTCGACACTACTATGCAAATAGCATCTTCGATATCGATCTGCATGACCAAGGCCTGCACAAGGAGCAAGGAAAATGAGGGATGGAACGGACAAAGGGCAGGCGGAGAAGTCCCGTGCTATTCAAGTGTAGGTAGAAACCTTGAAGATTGTAATGTTTTGTTTCAATGTGTAATGATTCGAAATGACATATGTCGGTTGTTTTATTTTACTTGTGTTTAGTAGTAATAATTTGTCAGTTTGTCCCAGATCCATTTCCCATGGATGATTTAAATGTGTTGACCTTTGTAGGGTGGTGGTGGTTATCTGTTGTAAAGTTTTATGCCATACTAAATGAAATGTCTGTCCAAATGTAGTGGTCATTTTTGGTTGTTACGTGTGTCCTTGATTGAAAGATTTAGTGAATAGGTTGGATTAGATTAGATTGGTTGTCAGTTCAAAGTTCTGTTTTTGTGAATGTAAATAAGTATGATTTTAGAGGAAAGACGAATGTGAAGGGAATGCCTTGAAGGACTCACCTGGAAGATGGTGAGGCGTGGCTCCTTAGTTTGGAGCGTGTCCACCAGCTGCACACGGCCATGCGCCGTGACTACGGCCAGGCGCGAGGATACCGACGGGAGGAAGCGCAACAGCAGGGGTTCGCAGCGGGTCACGATGGGGGTCAAGGACTTCAGGGCTCGCACATCGTACATGAGTAGAAAGCAGTCGCAAGACAGGGCCCCTTGGCTGAAAGGGAAGAGACAATGAATGTAATAGTCACGGCAAGATGTCACTAAATTGTGTTTCCATTTTTTAATTTTATTTCCACATGAAGGCAATGTGTTGTTTTATTTCATTATATAAAATGAATAAATTGATACTAGACAATGTTTTAAAGTCACTTCTTAACTATAAAGCAAAAAATTCAACAACGAGCTCTGACATGAAATTTGGATAGCTCTTTTTGGGTAGAATTAGTCAATTCGCGCCCTTGAGGTGATTTTCCTACGAAAACGGCGCTATAGAAGTAATACAATTATTATTATTATTATTAATCCAAATATTTTCAGCTCTCAAAGTCATCTGACCCGTGCTCCCAAAGTCATCCCATGAGCTACGAAGCTTTGAAATATTAATTTAACTGTCAAAAAATAAAAAAAGACTCAATATTGCTTGTTCTACATCACAACAAAAAAATGTTTTTTACTAATGCTGCTCCAGGGGGACGTTGGGTACGTAGCTAGTTACAATACCTGGTAAAAAACCTGTCTTTTATACTGTTTACATATAAAAAAATCTGTAGTAAAATCTTCATACTTGGCACTGAAGCCGCATGTGACAATCAGGTTCCCCTGCACGTCAAAGTCGCTCAGGCTGGCCGAGTGTGTGTCCAGTACGTGCTGGGTGCGCAGGGAGCCGGGGTCGCGCAGTGTGATACGGCCGCTAGGGTCGCCCGCCAGCAACATGTAGGAGTGGCGGCGCAGTATCGCGCAACCTGCGTCTGATTCATCGAGGGTGTGCTGTAATGTTAATGGGTTTATAAGAAGTAATAGTTTTACAAAAGTTACTAAATTGTTTTCAATTTTTTTTTGTGGATACCACACAAGAGTTCCAACGTCTCGCAACAGTCTGGATCCCTAATTGGGGTATGTTGTGAGGCTGAAGGGATTGGGGAAGGGAAGGATATGGAGAAGAGGAAGGTTGGGAAGCATCTGACTAGTCAGATCTAGTCACCTAACACTAATGGCGGTCTTTCTTTGTGCGGATCGAGTAACCACAGCTCTGGAAAGTGCTGTAAATATACTATACACTATTTTACACAAATGAAATTACTTGCGCATGTTGGGATTTGAACCCGTGACCTGTGGATTCGTAGTCGAGGATCTTAATCGCTCAGACCACGAATGCCGTAAATAAACATAACTAACGCCATTTTATGCCACCTTATGATTGTGGTCTCTCATCTGGGCGATACTGATAGCAACTTTCACTCTGGAAAGAAGATGCAAAATTACCATAATATATTATTTTCCCATGTCGGGTTTTAAACCTGCAACTTTTAAAGTCAAAGACAAGGAACTTACCACTCCGCCATCGATGGCTTTATTGTGTTTAAATTTACCAATGAGCAAAATTTACACCTCACCGCATTTTAGAGCCAAATATTTCAACTGAGCGGTCACTTAGTTTGATTTGTGAGAGTTCTTGTGAATATCATATGACTCAATCAAATTATTGAATAAGAATAATAAAATTAATTATGTTACCTGTTTTGTTTCTTGTAGTCGAGAGATATCAAAGTCAATTAGGGTATTTTGGTGTCCGCCCATTACTATTCTGTTACTGTCCAGCTCTATTAGGCATTGCATGTCCACCATATTGTCCGATCTGAAATATAAAGTACATAAGTAAAACTGTCCCTCTTATAGTTACTTATATTGCTTTGTCATTATTATAAACGATATTTGTAAAAGCAAACGAGGTTTGCAGCGGAGTTCTTGGTGGTAGGGCCAGTACTATGCAAGGGCAATTAACCTTCGACATGCCAAGATGCGAAACAAAACTTGAGGGGTGACTGAAATACCCCACTTCATAGGTTTTGTAAGAATACAAAAACAAACAATTCCATAAATTCACTATTTACTTCTTTAAATGCGTGGTGTTTCGATGCCAGATGCCCCCGTATGCGGCACCTTTTCATTGATAATTTTTGACGGTATAACCGTATAAATACGAGTGTTAAAAATAATCTGTTTAGCTGGATCTGCCGATATATAGACAAAGATTATTATTCCTTACCAAAAGAGTTCCAAACATGCGTATTTATGACAATGAAACACGAACAAAGATTTCAGTATACACAAACTGACATTCCAAACAGAAATCTTGCCTAAGGTCAGACAGATCGCTATGCTTTGAGCTAGCGTGGACACTGCGTCGATTAACTCAGTGGTGTTAGGGCATAACTTGATAATTGCAAAACGGTATCATCGTATGTTAAGATCTTCTGACATGTTTTGATCTAACTAACCGTTATGATTGTTCATATATTATCATGTGGAACATAGTGTTTAGGGTGTTTTCAAATTAAATTCAGATGAATGTATCATTAAATGTATTTTCACACTTAAAAAGCAAAAATGCAGTTATCAGGTTATGCCCAAACACCACTGAACAATTTCACCAACACTAACATGTCACAGAATATAAAGCGTAATTTACGTAATCGACGTAAAGAATGCTAAGTAAAATCTTTGTGGATCAACTGCGCAGGCGCTTGAGTCGGCAGAGAGATTGACGGGAAGTTTTAAATGTTTAAAAGAAAGGGGAACCATATTACCGGCCATGGATAATTACGTTTTCAAAACATAAAAAGAATGTTATTTTTTAAATTTTATAGATGTCGCTAGGATAATAAAATTATGAAGATTGTGTAAAGATTTTAAAATTATAGACCACAGGATGCCGACTTTATCGATGTCAAAACTTCGCACCTCAGCTGTTGTGACACAAGCGTACTGGGCACGGCTGCTCGCAACCCAACTGAATTGGCATCTGCGTACAAAGGGTTAAGCTGATACATGGAGTATAGCAATTTCAGAGATTTTGGATGCACCTGTTGGCAGCAGGAAGGTAAACCAAAAAAGGCCACTATTTGAAACACAATAATTTTTTTATATAGGCAACAATGGATACCTTCATTAGCTCCATTGATCCCTTCGGCACTGGTGCTGAGCCAGAATACAAGCTAAACGTGTGCCCAATGTGTACATGGTTGCCATTTGCCGCATAAGAATGGGCTGTTTTTACAAATTGAGTGTCTTCAAGACTCAGCTTCGTTCCTTAAAAAGATTCTCCACATAGCGTTCACAAATAAGACATAGTGAAACTCCTGTGAAGATATATTTACATGAAGAAATATGTATAATGCAGTGGAGAGGTCCGTCATAGTAAGAGAAGTATTCTTGTGCAATATTGGGGGTTTCATATACCCAATGGGTTCCCAAAGTAGGACGAGTGTCTTTTATGATAGTTACTCGGTACTGACCTATGTGTAAACTTAGGAATGCCTCTTCGTATTTGGTGGCGTAAAGTGGTTTTGGTCAGGGCGAGAATCCCCGCATCGATGGACAACAAGGATCGCACGTCTTCCGTCGCGTGGACTTGAAATGACGTGTACTTTTGCATCTGGGGGCCATAATATGATGTCACGTGACCCTGAAACACACATTATGGTCATAACACCTTCTACATAGACCTAGGGTTGGTTCCTTCAGAGTATAGCTAAATTTAAAGGTTAGTTACATTTACATTTAGTCAAAATTTAACCCGTCTTACTAATTAGATTTTTATGTGCTGATTTAGCATTGGTATAGTTAAACCGATTGGTTTACCAATACCTACACAGTTGTTATAAGTCAAGCTTTTCACGATTATAATCTCATGTGCCGCGTAATATTGACATAGTGTTGATAAAACGGAATATTTTAAATTTCATTCTATCACTTAACTTTAGGAATGCAGGACCCTTTTTAACAACCCACGTAATATGAATTCAATTAAAATAGGTAATAAGGATGCTCCATTTCCTTGGCTACATCTCAGAACCAATCATAATTAAGAAAGTAGTCCATAATTTCTAAAACAAATCGGTGAAATCCCTGTCCACATTTGTAGGACTTGAATTGGAGTCACACACTAACTACAATGCGGACTCGAATTCAAGCAGAGCGCATACCAATCCATGAATTTCAACGGTTCAGAATATTTAACTTGTGTTTAGTTTTAAATGATAGACTGGAGATGAAAATATGTACTTTTGGCTAAACCTTGGCTACAGCTATACCCGGATGAAATAGCCTGGCGTAAGTTTGTTGACATTAAATCAATATCATTTTTATCAATCTCGGTAATCGAAATCACATTGAAATACGAATAAATAATTACAATCAACAGCTCCATATGTGATCAATGACTCCATATTTTAATACATAATCGATTCTAATACCTGCTCTACACTCTTAGTAAGAGGTCTCGTCGAGGCAGAAAGATTTTACCTAAGGGCACCCGAGTATCGTACTTTCTTCACTCTTGTATAGCGCAGATGTTCCTTGAATTATTGTTGGTTGTGAAGTTACTGCCTTGGCTCTCAGGTCTCATTTACTTTGACTCAGGCACAAAACACCGACACGGGACCAAGTTTATTTTATTATTTTACTTGAACTTTTTTAATATTCTTTAATATATTGCTCATCCCACCGGCATACGCCTGTTTTGGGATGACAATTAACAAGAGTGGTTTTTCAGCTACCCAATACATGACAATTTTAAAATATAGTATCTACGTGATAAGAAATAACATAAGAAAATACATCGGGGTGAGGCAAAATGTGGCCTCCTCGTACAGTCTCGCCCAGAGTGTAGAGCAGGCATTTTATATTTTTGGAGGGAACAGCAATGATCACCGTAAATGGGAATTACATATACTAATTATGGGTAATACGTTAGTGCAATGAGGCAGCCCTATCTCAGGTTGATAATGTAAGACCTACAAATAATATTGTTTCATGTCCACAACCATAGATCTCGCAAATTAAAAAAATTGAGAGGATGGCACGCATGCGTATTGCATAATTGTTCATCATGGACAACCTTATCCGTTGCCATTTTGTAGCGATGTCTAGGCAATAATGATTTTAGTGGAGATTGATGATAACATATACTAGCCTCAGAACAGACATTGTCTAGTGAGACTGATAATATACGAGGTGTGTTCAAAAGAAAAGGTGAATTTTGAATTTTCGCGGGCTGTGTACTTCAATTAATGATTTTTTTTTTGTTATGTTGGTACACATATGTTTATCATATGTTAGCATTATCAGCCATTTTCGATTAGTGGTTTGTTTTCGACAACTGGAAAGGTTAGTCACGTTTTTGTGTGTTCTTTGATTTTTTACTTTTGAAAAAAATGGATCAAAGAACATCTATTAAATTTTGCGTTCAAAATGGAGTACAGTGCTCCAACGCACTTAAAATGTTGACTGTGGCATTCGGCGAGTCTACTTTGTTTCAAAAAGTGTTTATAAGTGGTACAAGCGCTTTACAGAAGGCCGAGAAGATGTTAATGACGATGAGCGTCCTGGAGTTGCAACCACGTCAACAAACGAAGAAAACATCGAAACAGTGAAGAAAATAGTTTTGGAAAATCGTCGAATCACTATTAGGGAAGTTGCAGAGGATGTTGGCATATCAATCGGCTCATACCATGCAATTTTATCGGATGTTTTGGGCATGAAACGTGTGGCAGCGAAGTTTGTTCCGAAATTGCTAAATTTTGAGCAAAAGCAACGTCGCATTAGTATCGCTCATGAGTTCTTGAATGACGTCAACGACGATCCAGATTTGCTCAAAAGGGTCATAACTGGTGATGAAACGTGGGTATACGAGTATGGTAATGACATCGAAACCAAGGCCCAATCATCCCAATGGAAGCGGCCAGAAGAGCCAAGACCGAAAAAAGCACGCCAAGTTCGATCAAATGTGAAGGTTTGCTCACTGTTTTCTTTTTCTTCGATTACAATGGCGTGGTGCATCATGAGTTCTTGCCAACAGGTCGTACGGTTAATAAGGAATACTACAAGGAAGTTATGCAACGTTTGTGTGAAGCAATACGGCTCAAACAATCGGAATTGTGGAAAAACAAATCGTGGATTTTGATAATGATCACGATAATGCACCAGCTCACACATCAATGCTTGTTCGTGATTATTTGGCCAAAAACAACACCGTAATCATGCCTCAACCACCGTATTCACCAGATTTGGCTCCCTGCGACTTTTTCCTATTCCTGAAACTGAAGAGACCAATGAAAGGAAAGCGTTTTGCCACAATTGATGAGATAAAGTTCAGAATCGAAGAACGAGCTGATGGCCATACCGAAAAGCGCATTCCAGAAGTGCTTCGAGGATTGGAAGAAGCGATGGCATAAGTGCATTATATCTGAGGGGGATTACTTTGAAGGTGAAAAAATGGATATTGATGAATAAATACTTTCTGAAAAAATTCAAAATTCACCTTTTATTTTGAACACACCTCGTACGTCGTACATGTATAAAGAAAACCTAAAACAATCAATGCGTGTGTTGCCAGCAATGAAATGAAAAATGTGTAGACAATTTTGAATAAGTGTAACTGGGCCATGGTAGTAATATTTTACCAATGGAAGGCACTTTTATTATGGGACCATTAATTTTTTACGGCCGTAAGCAAAAATCACAATCACCTGAAATAAATGTATTTTTTAAGAAGAACAATGTAACGTGGCCTAGATAATATTTCATATTATAAATTTCTATTTTGCAACAATTGGGCAGAAAAATGAGAATTTTCTGTTGATAATGTGATGTGTTTGCATTTTGATTCAGGTGTAAATTATATTTGTTTAAATTGATGCTAATAAAAATTGCTTAGCAGCTAAGTATGATAATATTTGAAAATAAGATAAATTCTGAAATACTTGTTTATACAATGTACCGAAAAAAAACATTAATGAGGTCACCTTATTGTAACTGTAGAAATGAATTTAGCTTCACAGTCTGATAAACAAAAGAACAAAAATTTGCTATGGCACAGACAAAGATTTGATGACATGACAATATGTAAAACAAAGCCTGAAATGAAAGACATTGGATTCTAAAGGGGTTGACAAACATTTCCCCAAAATTTCAGAGTTACTGTGACCTTTATAAAGAGAACATTGATAAGAACAATATAACTTTTTAGAATTAAATAAATATTTTTGATAAATGGGATATTGTTAGACTTGGCAAAACTTACCCCCTGGTTTCCCATCCACAGTAACTCCTCGGTTTTATCAAACATAACCGAGGAGACACCAAACACATCACCTCCATCTGACAGGACTGTTCCGAGTTCATGATATTCTGGTTTGACCCCATTAGTTCCATAGGCATCAATAAATTCTGGTGTAAAATGATCTGTAATCAAATTAAGGCATGTTCTATATTGCGAATTCGGCATATTGATGTGATCAAGGGCCTTGTTTACGTATATCATAAGCGAACACCAAAAACATATGTAAAATAAACACTCACCATTTATGACATCTGGAGTTGGTGCGCATAATTCGGGATATCGGTAATCCATAATCGGCACCTTTTATGAATTTCATTTATAAATAAATATTAAAAAACAAGGTTTCAAAATAATTTAAAAATAAGTAAATAAACTCTAGATTGACATCTTGAATGAAAACACGGTTCTCCGAGGACATCTGGCGGTAGCTTTTGGCACTAGTTCAATAATGCGTCGCAAATCCGATACTGGCAAGACTTGCCAATGCGCGCCAACTTTCAAAGTACGTGGCAGGTACTTACCTACAGGTTTTTTTTCATGGAGTGATTTTTTTCTGAATTTTTTAATACTATTTATTACTATCAGTATCTAACGAAGTCATCACCGATACGAAGAAACCAAGAAAATCCGTTAATTCTATTCTCTGTCCGTTGGAGATGATAAAACAAAACAATTTATTTTTCATAATAATTATGGGTTCCCTCGTTATATTAATGGTTCCCCCGTTAGACTATGGTCCGTACCGAAGAGGCTAGGAATGATATGAATTTTATTATGGTGGATCGGCCCGGGTCGGCCCGATTTTAATTTTTTTTTGTTATAACTAAGCAAAATAATGTTTGTAAAATTTTGTACCAACAAAATTAACTATAAGTTTTTTTTTGTTATACAATATACTTGATTTAACTTTCGACTCCTTTTAATCTCTTTATATCAGAAGATAAGAGGTATATTTTGTGAAATGAATTTTGCTGGGAATGATTAATACGATGACAACAATTTGATCAACTTATTTGAATATATTATTCTCAAACATTTTTTTGTATCTGCGTAATGGTATATACAATCATTAAAGGTTTTATGAAATAAACTCTTTTTGTCGTAAGTAGGTACCTAATGCAAAAACAGATTTTTAAATTTTGACAAAAAATTCAATCAGCTATTTTTATGAAGCACAAAATTATACGGTTTTGATAAATACGTATACAGTCAGCGAAGTGATGTAACGTAGTAAAATTTCTATTGATACCCTAGTGTTGTCTTTTCCCGAGTTATCGATGTTTTTATTAGTTTTTTTTTCTCTGTTTAGTGACTTATCTCGAGTATGCCAATACTTCCCGAGCTTACTTACTTACAATTGTGACAAATTTAATTTATTTACGTCAAATAGTCTCTGTTACGGACAACGAGGTTATTTCGTTTCGTATTACTGATTTGGATACGGAACACTATAATCAATATAAAAAAAAAATAATTAACGTTTTTTAATAAAATTTGGATACCCATCATAATATTATAATCTTCTTCAATGATCTAATAGACATATTTTATTTCTTCAACTCAATGAGTAAAACCTCAAATTTTAATTTTTATTCATTGAAGGCAATTTTAGCGACTCTCAATCGAAAATTTGAAACAGAAAAATCAGAAAAAGACACGATCGAGACTACGAATTGAACCCAGGATTATAGAGGTATATAAGTAGAGTCAACGTTCCTTGGATAATCAGTCTAAAAAATTGTTTGTTCCCGGGCGTCAAATACCTTAGAGTAATAATATACCTACTCTAAGTTACTCTTAGTGAAATACGAAGGGGGTTGAAGCGGCTGTCGGTGTAGCCCGAATCCTTCCGACCGCGAACAAACGGAACGCTTTGCCGGCCGCGCTGCGGCCTCGAGTATTTCTTACCAGCGGAGCGTACCGACTTTATGCTATTTGAGATTTTTTAGCAACAAAAAGGCCAATTTACAGTATAATGATTATTGTAAAACACATTGGAACATTTACACCATTGCTTTTTATATTTTTTCCAGAACGACTTGTGCAGTCATATAGGCGTTTTGCAGTAATCTTTGGAAATCCATAGCTGGCGAGCGCTTGTAATCGACTGAAGCCCGTGTTATCTCAATGTAGCCAATCGGCCTCATTTATATGGCCCATATTTGGAACGTTGATGTTTACTCTATTTGTATACCTCAATGCCCAGGACCTTAGCCTTGGCGGGGCGATGCTCTACAACTGAGCTAATCGGACCCTATCCCCTTCGGTCATATTTAATTGTATCATACTTCGACTATCAACATTATCTTCATTTTCTTAACGCATATTTTTATTGGCTGCTATCTTTATGTATTGCAAGATTCATCTCGAACTATGAAATGCTACCTAGATAGTGTCTTTATTTTTATATTTATTTTTATTTAATGTGCGACATTTACATTCTGGTCTATTAAAGTATAGGATGAATATTGACCCGAAAGGATAAGGTCATGGGTTCAATTCCTAGATGTGACCGTATCTTTTTCTGATTTTTCTGTTTCAAATTTTCGATTGAGAATCGCTTCCCTGGCTTCACTGATTAAATCAAATTTTTAGTTTGTAAACTATTTATTATATAAAATTTGAACTATTTTACCTCTGGACAATGAAAATAACACAATTACTGGTTTAGACCTTTCTCTCGCCGGTAAATTTCTTGGTATGCGACTGTCAATTATTTCTGGTAAAGGGCATTGGTGGTAGAAGTTTTCTAACAGTGTTTCGATTTTTTGCCAGATTGAATCGTCCTTCTCAATTCTTTCATATAGCAAACCTTTAAGACTCCACACAACAAAATAACTGTAATTACGATGAGTAATATGTAACTGGCTTTGTACTTGGTAGAAGTAATTGTGATTCCGCTTTAATGTCAAAGCATTGTCTTCAACTTTAGAGTAATCAATTTTCGTTTGTTCAATTCCCTCTTCTCGAGACATATTTGCTATACTATAAGGGCATTTAACTTTAGAATCTTTACCGGTAAGGCCATCCGGACTTTCTAAAAAGATCCGCTAAAAAGTTTTTGTTTTTATCGATAAATAGTCCAGTGGCGGATACATGTAATCTTGTTTCTTTTGTAAATTGCTCTATTTCTCGGTTATCATTTTATTTTCCATAATCTGTAGCCATATTTTCTTTAAATTACGAGTACAGTAACGAGTTTAATACTCTCACAATTGAAGTTTTTGTCCGCAGCTTACTTATTTTTCCAAAGTTAGATGTTGTTAGCCGCTTACACCTCTTAATTGTCGACAAATTATTATCGCTTTGGTCCACCGTATTCCGTTCGAGTTCTTCCTTACTCGATGAAGATAAATCTGTGAAAAATTCCTCTTTTTTCGTTTTAAACAATTCAGGCGGCATATCTGGTTCTAATTATTCTTGACCGTAAATTTCATCAGGCTCTCTATAACTTGTTTTTCTATTTTCTGTTGTTTTTTCGCTATACATTAGTTTTATTTTCTACATATCTGTGTTTTCTCCTTCGAACGTCGTTTTCTTTCTATAAAGTGCTTCGTGTATTTGCCAGGACTGTGACTTTGGATTTTTTGTATTCGTGGATGGGTTGCTATTTCACTATTCCACGAAGTTACTGCTCCAAAACATCTCGTCTGGTATGATCCTCTTCTAGTAAAATTTACTCCTTTTCCGCCTATAAATTAGGCGATAACGTTGTTGAATTGCTCCACAGTGTTATTTGTCACGCCGGTAATAAGGCTTTCTGCATTTGCTATTAGAGACAAAAACATTTGTTGGATATCAGTCCATATTCCACAATCTTGAAGATCGATTCGATACATTTGGATCATTAGTATACTTCTCCGACTTGCGATAGTATGACGAACATTTTTTATGATCACCAAACACATGGTTTGCGGAATTTTTTATGTCCATTTTCAGATTTTTTCTTTATCACTTTGTGCCGTGTTTTCTTGCTCTTTTCTATAATTTACTGCTCCAACTATAGCTTTTCTCACGGGTAAAACGTTTGGTTCAACCTTTTTCCTTATGTGAACTGGTTTTTTTCCAAGTGCTTTAATTTTGACAAAACAGTCAAAAAAATTGTCATAGCGAATAATCAATGTATGGAATATGTGGCAAACCAAACAAATGCATATCAAGTTTTTCGTAATATTGAGTTTCGTTATAGTGGGTTTTGACTGTATATTTATAAACGCAAATACAGTGAAATTTTACTTACCTACATAGAGTTATAGTAAAATAATTCATAATATGTCGGTATGTCGGTAACTCACATATATTATAAATTATTTTAGTAAGGCTCTATATAGTTGGGTAAGTATACAGTTTTTACACCGACATTTATTTTAATTGGTTGTGTTTGTGAATAGTTTACTAGGTGCTCACCGATATCCTATATTTGTAATTCGTGCCAAAATATTGAAGTGATGCAGCTAGCGAAGAAATCGAAACACTGTACAACCATAAAAATCGGAATAATTGATTCACGAGTAAATGTATCAAGAGCATCTCCCGTCCCGATCCTATTTTCCTCTTCCTCTCCCCCCTTCCTTCTTATTTTGTTTTTTCTAATAAAACATCTGTACTTAACCACTATTAGCGCGAGAAACTTTGTTGGCTTATCTTTTGTTAAACTTCCTTTGTATATAAATTTGTATTACTAGCTATTTGTTTCTTATAAATAAATAAACAAAGTAAAAAAGCATCGTGCCGATTTCTGATTGAAAGGGAAAAAAAATATGATTTGCGATAACTCACGGGCTTCCTAAAGTGTCACTAATATTATTTTAAAAAAATAAACGGCAATGCAATTATCAATGTTGGATATCTGAGAGCAGTGGCGGCTCGTAACTTTTAAGTGAGATAGAGTACTAACATTGAAAAAAATACGATTTTATTTATGTTGTAGCCATAAACCCTTTTTTTAATTTCTGTTTTTTTTTTGTATGAAGATTATTAGGACTCTTTCAATTAGGCGAGGATATTCGCAATAAACTGAAAATTCTTCAATAAAAAATTTAAGTTTGAAAAAAAAACATTTACAGCTACGGTAACATTAATAACGTTGTATTTTTCAATTTTAGTACTATGGCTCACTTAAAAGTCACGAGCCACCATTGTCTGAGAGTACTCGTGTATATATATATTGTGAAAATGCACGTAGGAGAAGTTTCTTGCGAATGAATTCTCCGCTACATTGTTTTGTCTTCGCCGAGGGGGACATCAGAATTATACAGTCGTCCCCCAAGGAGAGACAACAACAAGAATTTTCATCATATCATTATACTTATTTATTAGGAATCATGGTTGAATTTTGGAATATTTCTGTACCTACCTAGTAGGTTGTCATTCGAAACATAGATCGATACCAATACCACATCTACTGAGATTTTCTATTGGTTTGGTAACCCTGCACCTTACGTAGGCACAGTTTCGCGAACGCGATTGCGACAGCGATTTAAAACAAAGTGATGCGAAGAGATGCGAAGCGGCAACGCTGTCTCCTACGTGCCCACGCACCGCCCGCTCCGACTATTTCAGTCGCCGCCATTGATCATGGGGGAAGCAAGGGTTTTTTATTTGAAATTTTCTATGATAAATACAAATTGTACAGAAATACGTATCTCAAAGATATGAAACTAATATTATTACATATTTCTATAATCATAATGTGTTCTTAGCTTTAATATACGAAACTCAGTGTAATAAGTAAGACCAAGAAAGGGACGCTTAGATGGTTTGGCCATGTAGAGCGGATGAACGAAGAAAGAAGTGTAAGGAGAATATATGGCGCGAATGTGAATGGTGGAAGAAGTCGGGGATACCCGACGAAGACATGGCGCGATCAAGTGATTCAAATATTTGAGTCGGGCCTTATCAAGAGCCAGAATAACAAAATGATGTATGAAACGGTGAATGAATTTGAATGAAGCAAGGAGTGTGTGCCAAGACTGAATTGTTTTGCGGTCCGTCCTCTCTGTCCACTCCTGCGGGGAAACGGCATGACAGTTAGTTAGTAACTCAGTCAGTTTTATTGGGAAACCATTTTTCATAAGCATTATTATAATTTCCGTCATTTGCGTTTTCTGAGTTTATTAATATCGCATTTAGGAAGTAGATAAACATTTGTGTGATATTTTTATATTATGTCGTTTCCTTTCACATTTTCGTGGTTTTGAGAAAAGCTCCATTAGCTTGGCCCATAAAGACATTTCTGCTTCAGCCATGTTGAAAAATAGCAAACACCGTAGGGTCCACTTTGCCCAAAAATAACAAATCAACTAATCGCGTCGCTGAAGTCCCGCGCTGCAACGCGCCATTCGTCGTTTGTTATTTGTCACGTAGGACGCTTCCAAAAGATTCCAAATATTTGATCGTTTTGATTTAGTCGTCGCATCGACTTCGTATACGTAACGCTCAGTCTTACACGGGCAGTGCGTGGGCACGTAGGACAGCGTTGTTCCTTCGCATCTCTTTACCTTAAAACACTGTCACAATCGCGTTAGTTCGACAACGCCTACGCAACCCTGCTCCTTACCCAGGGGAAGTTGCACGAACGCGATTTCGACAGCGATTTATAGTACAGCGATGCGTTAATAGACGATTATGATAGCCTTTGTCTCCTTTGTCCCACAGTACAGGCCGTTCTTGTGTAGCACATATAACATTTTCTACTTCAGCCACGTTGAAAAATACCAAACGCCGTCGCGTACAGTACGTTCGAAAATATCATATCGACTGATCACGTCGCTGAAGTCTCGGCCTGCACCGCGCCATTCGTCGCTTGTTATTGTCACGTAGGACCCTTCAAATATATTCCAACCATTTGATATTTTTGCACAACGTAGCATCGCGTCGTCTTCGCATGTTCCTTCGCCCGAGTAAGACGGAATGTTAGATGGAGTAAGCTCAGATGCTCAGACTAACTAACTAACCATCACGCCGTTTCTCCGCAGAGATAGGCAGAGAGGACGGACCGCCAAACAACTCGATCTTGGCACACACTTCTTGCTTCATTCACATTCATACATTCTCTTCTATTATTCCTACTTCTGACATGGCTCGACTCAAGTATTTGTTTCACTTGATCGCGCCATCTCTTCCTCGGGTGTCCCTGGCTTCTTCTTCCATTCACATTCGCATCATATATTCTCCTTACACTTACGTTCATTCGCTCTACATGCCCAAACCATATAATCGGCCCTTTCTTAATCTTACTCCTCACGCTTACGTCAGCCTTGCAATATTTACGAATCTTATCACCCATTCGCCTTAGAGATCTCATTTTTACAGCATTCAGTCTACTTTCATCATTCCTCTGCCAGTTCCATGCCTCACTGGCATGCATCAGGGTTGGTATCAGCCCTGCATTATGGATTGCTAGCTTCGCGTAATAGTGTTGGGATAATAATATGTCCATTACTAGATTGATCCATCGATATTAGGTCGATGAATTGATCGTATTTTGGTTGACGTTGGGTTGTAGAACGACATTGGCACTATGTGTGGTAGATTGTAAGGGCCATGTCGACTACTGATATGACATAATGATGTATATTGCAGTACCTACCTACTTGCTTGGGAAGGGTAAAAATGAATAAGAGACAACAATTTCAGCATAGTTTTGATTTTAATTTGAGATAGGATAGATACGATACACATGATGAATTATTATAATATAAGATTGATAATTAATTAATTAGACAATATAATATTTATACATAATATTTTACAGTTTATTAGAATTATTAGATACAGTTACTTATAAAGTTGAGTGGAATTAGTTCCGCTTACATTCCAACAAATAATAATAATAACCTTAAGTCATTATACAAAATGTCGTCACACAAAAATCAAGTCGAGAATGGATCACTAACTAGTGTCGAGTGATGATAATTCAGTTCTTACTTACGGATTTAAGGTTTAATAATAAGGTACACACACACCGTTAAATCTTTTTTCATATCAATCAGTAATCAAATTATTCAGCTATATGAACTATATTCAGCTATGTCAACTTAAAGGAAAAAGATTTACATTACGTCAGGAGGAAAAACTATCGAAGCTCTAGGAAAAATATTATTTATGATAGTAGGTAGGTAGCTAATTGACAGTTTGCTGGTGGAGCGGTACCTACCTATATAACATTTTTTTAGTTTTTTTTAGGTATATTATTTTTGAAGTATTACTACGCCAATGAAAAGAACTGAATAACGGCTGGCTTTAACTACTATGTTTAGTGAATAAATCTGAACAGGTTTTCCATCGTTGATGGCTGGATTTTGTTTCAGTCCCCTTTCCTTTTATACAACAGTCCAAAAAAATATAGAGGGTTTGTGATGGGGTTTAAAAACTTTCGTTTTCCAATTAGATTTACAAAGTTTTGATACCTCCATGATATTAAGATTTTGATTAAATCGCTTCATAGGTATAACTACTTACTTTATTATACGTTAAAAATATGTGTATCGCACACAAAAGATTATTACTGTTCGAATTATGGTAAGTAGGTACCTAAACATTCTCAGACAAGTAACTGGTCTACCAAATGTAAAGTTTGGAGGGATTCTAAAGGCGTAGTTAAGGTAGGAAAATACATATAAATATATACATAGGTAGAATGGTCCCGAACACGCAAAAAATAAACATTTATCACCAATAATTCGAGGCTTAAAACACTTATCATAACGTGATACTTGGGAGTTTTTCGCAGAATTAATAGTCTTTCTTGAGACTTCAAAATTTTTTTTGTGGAATTTACTCAAAATAGGACGAATTCAAAAATCAAATTTCAAAAAAAAAATTGAAGCTTTGTCCCTGTAAATCGAAAAAAAAAATGACAGGATTCCATATGATCGCCATATGGGGATCAAAGATTATATCCGCTGAACAAGAAACCTAAAATTAATGTTTTGTGTATCAATAGAAACATAAGATAATGAAATGTGTTCCTATGAATATGTTCGGTGCGTAATCTGATGCAACTTTATTAAACCACATTATAGGATGAGGTTGTCTCCTACAACCAAATTTCACGTTATTTGCAAATGTCCCATATTAATTAGTGCACGCTGAGGACGGACCTTTTGGAAAATACCAAATAGTACTGAAGACATCCAAAATTTTTCATTTGGAAAATAGCAAATAGTACAAGTCGTCAAAATGTTGATAATGTTGCCGGCTGGCCTATAAGCGTGTGACGTCACAATTCATAAAATTAATGGCGCGGCCATCATAGGCGTGACAATGCGGCGCTGACATGTGAATTGCGAATTACATTGAATTGTGATTCGTGATGTCACAAGCGATCATTTTAGCCAAGTTCACCTTGAAAGTTCAGTTTTTGAAGATTTCGAGAAACTAATTTTGCAAACTAAACTCAAGTACAATGACTACTCTATTGGGTATCGAAAAATGAAGATTACCTCACTTGTGGTCTGTTATATCTATAAAAATATTGATAATGCGTCTATATTATGACAAAGTATAATAATCATAAACAATATAATATATATTTTTTAGTATGACACGAGTGGACAAAGTTAAATTAGATCTCCTGAAAAAAATGCTTTGTAAGTATAATTAATAGATGATGCACTATTTGGAGCACTAGCTGTACATGAATTTACAAAAAAAAATCCATTCAAGTTTAAGATGTTGTACAACTATCGCTGTTTTACAAGAGATATACATTTGACAACAATTTCATATCTTAATTCTTTAGATCGTTAATATGTTGGTACATTGGTAGGTAGTAAAAAAAACGCAGATTCTCTGCAGGTCACAAATTAGGCAATATGTGTGAATACAATCTCATTGAAGATATTGTAAAAGTTTTATTTTATTTATATAGGAAGGTCACATTATCGAGGATGAGTTCAGTGGTAAACTAAATAGCTTAGGTAATACCTAACCACTGATACACGGGGGCATGATAATAAAAAAAAGTTATTAGGGCCTTAGTGTTTTCATTAAGGGGGAGGGACGTCAGAGAGGGAATATTTATTAATTCGAAATAATGGTGATATGGTTACGTAATACGGTAAACATAATACATTAAAGAGAAAAAATATTTATTACAAATTTTTCAAATTTACATAAACATAGCATTTATCAAAATCAAATCAGAAATATGATCTTTTTCTGATCGTCCCACGTGCGTTTTACAAAATATTTTAAAATGTTGAAGATCATCAAAAAATACTCGGAAGGTTTTAATTTAAAATGACTAGATGAAATTTTCCTTATAAAAAGAGAAATTAGGGGGTAGTTTAATTTTTTCATAAATAAGTTTATTTTATTATTATTATTATTTTAATATAGATTACAAAACTTTGGCGAAGGTTATAAAAAACGCTCCTAACGGGAAAGGAATGCAATTATTTTACTCCATTTTATTAGAATGGCCAGAAAAAACAATATTTCTGATTTGATTTTGATATGTAAATAAAAAAAAAAAAATGAAATAAATATTTTTCTCATAAAACTTTATGTTTATCGTTACTATGTTATTACTCAAGAGTAATAATATTATAATTATTCCGAATTAACAAATAACCCCTCTCCGACTTTCCTCTTAAACAGATTTTTTCTATCACAATATTACACGATCAAAGATTTTGTTGGTTCAAGTTCATTTTCATGTGACAAGCTGGTCATTTTTTTAACCTAGCTCTTCGAGGTGTGCGCTTTTTGAGAATGTAACAAGCGCATTTCACAAAAAACGTGATAGGATTCAGATGGAATATTTTTTATTTATGTATTTTTTTATTAACGCGGTAGATAGAGTCACCCACCACCTCCCTCGATCCACCCACCGTATGGAATAATAAGTAATATATCTTGATAAAATTATAATATTGCTAATGTTAAAACACTACATATTTTGTAATCTATTCTCCAGGTTGGTCTATCATTGATACTTTTGACAAAAATTTAAAATTCTCCTGTGATACCACTGAATGGATAAACCGATAGAACTGTATTGCGGGCGTGTTTGGTGTGCCCAAAGTTAGGTAATTTTTTCCCTATTTCTACTGAAATTGATAATATTTTTTTTAAATACCTAAATTCTTTCTTGAAGATATGCAATTTCAATATCCCGTTCAGGGCTTCGACATTTTTCAAATCTCTATAGTTATATCACGCTTCCATGATTTTTCTGTTCGGTGTTTGATTCTAAATGAAACGTGAAGTCTTATACATACACGCATGATACTACTACACTAGGTTTTGCCTATTGCAGCCCTGCAATTGGTTTGTATTGCGAAGTCAACCGCGGCTGACTGCATTGTAGGGAGGTACCCACCCGATTTGAAAGTCGATACGCTTACGGTGTTTTTTGGCGTGCCAACGCGTTCCACGTCCCGTTTTGACTGCCAATCGACCTTATTGTGTTCGAAATTAAAGGGGCTTAAAGACGATTTTTGCTCGCAGGTACCTTGTGTGAATCGCTGGCCAGACCGTTTTACTCCTTATTGTGTAGGGAATTAAAGGGGTGCAAGGTCGATTTTTTCCTTCAGACCCCGCACTGAATTTCAAAAGTTACCGTAATAATACTTAATTTACATAATTTCAGTTACCTTTAAGGTGAACTATGAAGAACTTTATGATCTAATGTTTTTATTATCATATTGTAGGAGACATGGTTAATAACTTATTATTGTTGATACAATAATTACTACTAATTGGTTCATACACCTAAGGGACATTAAATGTTTTATAAAAATGTTTTCTTAGAGATTGAAATTTTTAAAATATTTTTTCTTTTATCAAGATTCAAATATAGATAATATTTGAAATGGTGTTGACATAATTGACGGGGACGTTGATACTTTTTATTTCGTGAAAAAATATTTACTATATTTTAATTTTAATAATGCATGCTTACTGCATACTTTGAAATGCATTTCGAAACTTTGAGAGTTTCAAAGAAATTTAAATGTGCCATTGCCATCAAATGGCCAATCAGCGTTTCTTTTTTTAACATTTGAAAGGTTTCCATTGAACTCCAATTCTAGGTCCGTTTCAGCTTTTGAACAAATTGTGATCAGCTGACAATCAAAACAACATGACATAGCATACCATAACAACGTGGTGAAGTGGTTACGATCCTTGGCTACGAATCCGGAGGTCGCGGGTTCAAATCCCGCCGTGGGCAATCAAAATTTATTTGATTAAATTGAGTTTCACAATTTATTCATGTAAAATAATACATGGTATATTTGCGGCACGTCCCAGACTGGTAGAAACTTTTAGTATTGCCGTGGTGAAAGAGCACCGTTCAGAATCGAAACGTTGATTGAAATGACTTTAGCCGTATTTGGTGACCAGATCTGAATAGCCAACCTTCCTTGTGCCCATTTCTTTCACCTCATCAATACATTGAGCCTCACAAAATACTCCAATTGCGGATGGCATAATCTCACTGGTTCCAGACAGTTGGAACTCTTGTATACATAAAAAAATAATAAAAAGTTGTGATTTTCTGCTGATCAACGTTTATCGGAAACCTTTAACCTTTCAAATGTAAAAAAAAAACGTAAAAAACAAAATGGCGCTGATTGGCCTGATGACAATGTTACATTTGAATTTCCGTGAATCACCCGAACCTAATTAATAAAGAAATGAATTTATTTTTTCATGACAATATGCGTAAATAGATTAAATGTGTTGGTGCTGTAAAAGTAATATACATTCAATTGACAATATAAATTAAATGGACCCCTATGTAATTATAATTTCAATCACACCAGCATTTCGTATTATTATTTACATCTCATGTAATATTATATTATCATATTATAATAAAAACTACGTGCATATACCGAAAAATATTCAACCGAAATAATGCAATAAACTTATGAAAAGGTGGTTGGAAACAATTTTGGTTAGTTTGCCAAAAAACAGTTTACTAATAATAAATGAGAGAGTTTTATTTCACCGTTAAAATATTATTAATTAATGTTGTAGCAGAAAAAAAACGATTAGTTTGTTAAATTTTCTGTATAATATGTAAATTGGTAGGTACCAGTGGTGTGCAGCCACAGAGGCTGAAAAGCTGTGCCTGCCCGAAGAAAAAAAGCCATATAAATAAATGGAAAATTAATTTCTGACAAAAATTAATTTTTTATGTCACATTCATTCTACATTGACAAATTGTTTCTATTTGATATATTTTTTACTTTTTAGTTAAAACCCGCCTTGTTTTTTTGCGAGATACATAAAGCAAAGTCATGCATCCGCATACCGATTACAATAAAGGCTGAGAAATAGTAACTGAATTGCTAGTAATTTTTGTGCAATGATATAATGTTCGTTTTGAATATTGGGATATAACGTTATCCATCCACTGAAGATTTTTACCCTTTTCTTAAATTCTCAGTTTTTAGTTTCCAACACTACCGATATGTTAAAGGCTAACATGAAAAATGTTTTTTGCGCTGCCGCCGTCTGTGGAGGAAAAAATAATTGACAAATCTTTGAGAGAAGAATTTTTAAAAGTTTTATCTAGAATTAACATTTTTATGAACGTATTACGTGTATTACAATTATACTTTTCCTTGTTTTATCATTTTCAGTTTCAATTACATATAAATGAAATATTGTGCTCTTTATTCTGAAAAAAATGTGACGAATGTTTGATTAGTATAATCCGTTAAAAAACCACGTACAGCCTATCCTAGGTCATAGAGTAATGCACGCCACTGACAGGTACGTGCCTACCCCTATAATGATGTGTACCAGTTGTCAAAATAAAGTAGACAAAAATTGAGGGCGCTGCGATCGTTAAAATAGTTTTATGACAACACCAAGATGGCTGAAAGGAAAAATTGATGAAACTTAAAAAAAAAACAGTATGGTACAACTGAATATTTTGACACCAATATCAAACGGTGTACAGAAATTAGTGGTAATTCCCGAAAGGAGATCATTTTTCATAATATTCTAAGGAAATAATATTCAAACTTGTTATTTTTAGGAATCAGGTCAACCATACACGTTCAAGTATACTTGCTGTACTTTATATAAGTTTAGGCTTGGAGTTTGATCAAACTTGTGCAAAATTCGTCCTACACACGCTCAAGTATACTTGTGCAGGCAATGACATTTGTGCAAGTCGCAGTTGAAGGATACGTGAATATATTTTAAGGCAGATAATTGAATGGAATATTTAAAAAAAATATATATATATATATATATATTAATATTAAATATACCATTTATAAGATCTTGAATTTTTTTAAATGTGGTAGAAGCGCGCACCTTTAGCATTAAAAAAAACGTTATGAAAAATTGAGATAGGCAGGTACCTATATTATTTCTCTCGTCCAGACATATAAGATTTCAGATTCGGAAATCAAACATAAGTGGCTTCCACACAAGCGGTTGGCCCAGTGGTTTCACAAAGTCCAGTGGTTTTTTCAGCGGTTGGGCAAAACCAAGCTTGTAGCGGCTGCCATCGGGCCAGCAGTGTGGCCGACGGCAAAAATATATTAATCGAGTTTCTAGTTTTTGACCTGGCAATAATGGCAATAATCTTTTTCTCAGCTGAGCGAAGCGGTATTGAAATCGCGATTTATTTATCGTTTTAAAATAAAAATTACACATACATGTGTTTGATTCAATACTCTTTTTATTTAAAAATTACTTTCTTCTTTTTGAATTTCCTCTGGTAATTCGCTAAAAAAATAGTCTCATATTTGAAAAAAAAAATCATTCGAAAATAGGTGTTGCCATAACAACGAAAATTTTTAGTTCCGTTTTATCCAATATCTAGATTATATTGACGGACTCCACCTTGACAATCTCTACTTAACAGTCAGTCAGACAATGAACTAACGAACTATTTGTAATTCCATAAGAAAAATATATATTCACAAAATTTAAATTAACCACGACACCCACTGCAAAGTTAAGAAGCAAAAAATAAATCTTAATCCTGTAAAGGTACCAGAGAGCGTATTATTTCAGGAAATTGGTACATAAAGTTTCCAGAATGCTGAATTTAATCACATTTAATAAGAATATTGCTAAAAATACTATTCAGTTTTAGCGGAAAACCAGTAAAAAGATTTGTCATAAAATACAGACTTCTTAAAATTGAGTAGCTCGTAGGAACCACGATTTGGAACGTGCTTATTTACATTATTGGATGACAAACTTATTATAAATTAGGTACCTATTGATATTAATTGTGATACGAAAGTCAAATAACTAACTTTAATTTTAATTTGTGATAGATATTATAAGATTTTGCATTTACGTAAGTACTTAGTAAAGATATATTATCATTATGACAGTAAAAAATCTACAGCACACACTTTAACCAAGAAGTATAAGTATAAATAAACTTAACTATAGCGTAAATATCTTATACTTAGTAGTGCCTGATATTTTACTTTAAACATAATTGATAGTCTTAGATAGATTTGGAAAATGAGAAGTAAGTTATTATACTGTTAATTAATGAAGTAATTTACAAATGTGCTCATACGATGTAATCCTGAAGGTAAATAGTTAGTTATTTTATCGTAGTTTAGTTGTGTATGCATCATTTACCATGGAAAAAAGATATTATGATTTGATTTATTATTTTTCGAGAGTAATAAAAGAATATACTGTTAGATTAAAAACGTATCGATATCGATGACGATCAAAACATACATCTCTAGCTGACCACATCTCTACGGTGCACGGGGCGGCCATCTTGGACGTTCCCCCCCTGCTACCATTCAAATGTCAACGCCTTTCTTGTCTGTTGAAATATTTTTCTCGCTTTGAAGCGTCAGAATTTACGTTGTGTACGTTCTGCCCATGTGCCATTCCATAATAAGAAATATTTCATAAAGAAGAGGAAAAAATATTAATACTTAACTTTAGTTACAACATCAAAAAGAGTCTAAAATGAAAGCGATCCGCTTTTCTAAAAAAACATAGATAAAATTAGGGATGTATAAAAATCTAATAGTTGTTTGGTTCATAAAACTAATAACAAATCGGTTTATTACACAAATATGGTTTGATAATCGTAAATAAATAAATGATAATATACCTTCATTTCATCGTTGATAAAACGATTAGATACTAGGGGGGTTTGTAAAAGTTTCACATATTTTTTCATGATATCTACTATAAATTTACGTGTGGGAGATACAAACAAACAGATTCGTTATTACCTTGATGTTGTAATCGATACATTATAATCTTGACAATGTATTGTAATTACTTGATTATATAGTACTGACATCCAATACTTAGAAGAATTAATGTTATAATTATGATATGGTTGATAAAATCAACAGTGGGATGTTTTGATTAAAGGCAATTCATTTTATAAGGGTATACAACAGGATTCGAGAGATATTTGTTTTTTTTTACAATAACTCCACACGAGAGGCCCTGAGGATAATATTTTCCCATAGTGTCTATGTCATCTTTGGGGATAGTGTTCGGAGGACCTACTTAAGTTAAGGAAAAGAAAGAGAAAAAGTTTAGGGAAGAAAAGGATATGAGGGATGGGAAGGAATGTGTGGGTCACTGTGTCTAGGAGTGATGAGCCAAGAGAATTCGGCTGGAGAGGTTAAGGAATCTCTTTAAACCGGCCTCTCCCGATCCGGCCTTCCATACATTTGGTAGGCAGACGCATCCGCCGTCAAGGTCTGGTAAAAACTCACCCCATGAACCTGGGCACCCCTGCTAAGTCAGCAAACGTAGCGAACTACTTAGGGTGACCTATGGCAGAGGTTTTTGCTTTACCATTGAATGGTTCCCGGGGCGGCGGTACCCATAGCCGCCTCCCAAATAGATTGATTAGTTTTTTAATCATAGAGATAAGGTAGTATAATTCTTTCGAATTCAGGTTAGGTATTTAATTCACGGAAATAATATGATAGTTATCGTTTTTTTGTGATATGATATTCGATATAAAACAATTTGTATGCATATAATATTATCAGTTACCTAATGGATATACAGGTTTCGCTGGATTATGTATGTGAACTTGTTAATTAATACGCTGACAGATGGCAACAATTATAAACTTTATTTACCACTGAAAGTTGTAATTGCTCTATTTTGCAGAAAGTACAAAATAAAATATTCAAAGTTAGGTGGAGCGGGCATTAAAAACAGTTTTTCACTGCCCGTTTCCAGCAACTATCATATAAACCCATCTCGTACAAAACTTATTTAATAAATGGGACCTATAATATCATAGTGTGGCATGTCCATTTTGATGGAGAATGAGATATGAATGCTCTTTTTTCTTAATTAAAATTTTGATACCAAAAAATGAGTATTATTGAAATTAACAACAGTTTGTTTTTTAAATTCATATGAAATTTGACACATCCCTCCTTAATTCTTCTCATCGCTTTATTTTTTTAGTCATGTTTGGTGACCAGATTTGACCAGCCAGGAACTTCTCTACCTTCTTCTTCTTCGTCTTCTTCCCCTTACCACCCCCATCAGCCTCACAATCAGACTCTTTTTTGCGGTATTACCATTTGAAAACAACCCAAAAATATACAAAATTGAATGGTCACACTTTGATACTATAGGCAAATACTCTTAAATAAATGATAATACCTCCATCTCCTGGCATTTGATGGCAATATTTTACACTAGCGCCCTCTGACGGACCGAGTTGTACGAAATGTTTTTATTTTTCTCACCCTCTTTATTTCACGCAAATATAAAAAAATGTATATTTGCGTGAAATAAAGGAGTAAAATCATATGTATGTTACCCATCGACCAAGGATAATAAGTAATATTTGTTTTTGGAATTTTCTATTTCTATAATTTATTAAGAATATATTTCACAGAAAATCTATTAAAATGTACGGAAAAACACAATTTCAACAACTCGCGCCACTAGGGGCGCTGGTGTAGCATGTTGCCATCAAATGTCAGTAGCAGGAGGTATTGTAACATTTCTACGGTATTTGCTATAGGCCACAAATATTAGATACCTGCATAAACATTTCCATACCAAGTAGCCCCTGCATTATAAAAAAATATGTAAGAAAAAATGCAAGTACCTACAACATAATTTTAATAAGAAAATAATCATAACGGGGTGCTACTTTGTTACTTTAGAAAAGTACGACATTTAAATACACATTTTTAAACAATATTATGTTCAATAACAAAACCCATTGACACAAAATTTGGCAACCATTAGTAATTATTGGGTTGTACGATGAAAAGAAAAACATCAATATTTTGCTTATTGACTGAGAAAAGAATCTCGCTTAAAATTAAATATTATACAAATTTGTTATATCCGCCTCACAAGAGAAAGAATACTGTCCTATCCTAGTTGACGTATGTTTATACATATTAATTTGATGACACGTGATCTTATTCTGTCGTTCATAATATTATCATCCAACGTAATTTCGTTTATTTAGAGTTGTAACTCGTAGAATGGGTAGGTTCCTTAAAAAACAATCATATTTTTCTGTTCAGTACCTACCACAATAGGGAATTTCTCGTAGAAAGTGTTGCAGTGCTTTAAAAAAATTAGTTGATGTCGCGACTATGCGACACTGCCGGTAAAAAAAGTAAGCTGGTGCAATTTTCTTTTAAATGTTGACATTATTTTGGCGTCGAAACTTCTTTATAATCAAGTCGGTACTTTTTCTTTTTCTTTTTGTGGCACATGAATAATATTTCTATCCATAAAGTTTTTGTCACTGTAGAAATATTTTTGACGGTATTTTTACAGATATTCGTCGATTTGTTCGAACTCGTCGTCCGGGGGTGAGGGCCCAGAAACGGATAAGATGGGCAGACCGAAGTGGTGCGTCACTTCAGTGGGAGTGGTCATGTCATCCCCCTTGGAGAGCTTCTCCATAGAGCCCTCCTCCATTGTTGTAAGTGGGATGTTATCCGCTGATCTGGAAGGGAAAAAAAACATTTTTAATAACACCCCTGTAGGCTTGAAGGTATAATAGTGCAAAGTTGTGTCTACGCGAAGAAAGGGTTGGTTGTTAGTTTTACATATGTACATACATGGTTTCCGGTAAGTGGTGAATAACTTTTCATCTATAAGTGAGGGGGGGGGGGGATAAAATAACTATATTAAAACTAAACAATTAATAAACAAATTGAAAACTTGGCTAGCCGAAAGAAGCTATTTGTATTAGAAATAAGGAAATATTTTTTTTATTTATGCTTTCGGTTATGTTTTTTTTTTTTAATATATTTCTGTAGAAATATTTTAGAGTAAGATCCATGAGGAATATTTATGTTTTAAGTGTGTTACATATGTTTTTATTAATTTTTATTTAAATATGTTTTTGTAGACATATTTTAGAGTAGGATTCTTGAGAAATATTTGTATTTTAAGTTTGTTACATATATTTTTGTTTTACATATATTTTGTAACCTTGTCTGTAAATTTTAAGTTTTAAATAACAAACTCCCGTTAGACAAACTATAAAAAAGAAGGTTATCGGGACTTTTTACATTGTATTTTATCTTTTGTAGAATTAAATAAAGAAAAAGTAAAACGGTTTTTCAAGTTTTGGACTATTATAAATTCTTAAAAAATGACACTTTTGCTTACTCTCTTTGGTGCCATTGTAGTAGTGCTATCAGAGACACATTACTATTTTTAGGTTTCTAATGAGTAGTTTTTTTTGTAAAAGTCTTTAAGTATAAGACTTTTGTAAAGACTTGATAATTTTTTTCCCCAAAGGTTTAAATGGTGTTTTTTTTAATAAAAATATTGAAATCATCAAAAATAAAGGAATAGGGAAGTCATGAAGTTATGAAGTTCATGAAATCTTTAGAAACTAGATCCATTCCACGTCACATGCGTGCAAACAAGAGCGGTAGATACATCCAGTATCGCCCTAGTAAAAGACCACCATTTAGATTAGAAAAGTTGTTTGAAATGGTTTTAGCCGTGTTTAATGACCAGATATGATTATTCGGGTATGTATTTCCTCACCTTCCTCTTCCCCATCTTCTTCCTCTCCCCATTACCTTCAGCCCCCCAGCTGACCGGAGCCAGTGGATACTGTGGCGTCCCCAATTATTGGGGCATGTTGTTATTACCAAACATGGTATTTAATTTTCGGAACGGCCTTGGGGTCCCCCATATACAGTAGAAAGGTTATTATTCACCACTTACCGGAAACCCATAAGAATGATTTCTGCCAAAATGTTTTTACTACCATCACTATAAGCGGAAAATGTTGCTTGCGCAATGATGGAGGACTTAGCGGATAGCGGATTGAACATGCGACGCCTGGGTGGGAACCCCACGCTTTGAAACGCTGACTAACTAACCGATCTACTGCTTGTCATATTAGTATCTGTGAAACGCAATTTATTATTAAAAATGGAAAGATAAAAAAAAACTATTATTATTATTTAATCTGGAGGTCTTCACGACTAGCATAAAAATATGTTTAAATCATTCAATACGGGATGAAGTCATGTAGTAAAACCTTTATTTTTATGGTTTCAACCTCCTCAAATGTAAATTCGACAGGGATTTTACTACTCCTTACCATTATATCAAAGGGTTAAGGGTTGAAGACCTATCGCTTTAAGTACCTACCGTAGTACACAAACCTTCCGTAGCTCTGGGGAAGTTCCACGTGCCTCTCTCGAGCAGTAAAAATATATTAAATGAATAATATTTATTTTGTTTACAACCACTGTATTTAAAATTTAAATATCTACATGTTTCAGGAGCAAAGCTCCCCTTCAGGATAAAAAATTTACCTACTAAAAATAATGACGAATATTTAGAAAAAATAACAAGAAAATAGAACAAATTAAAAACACAAACAAAAATTAAAAACGAGTTTTGAAAGTAGGTAAGTATGGTAATTAATTAAAAATAACTGACCAATAAAAAAAGTATCATAAAATATTAATAACAAAAAAAAAAAATATTATTAAAATATATAAAATAAAGTAAATAGTAAGGCATAAAATATTAAAACAATAGTTTTATTATAAAAAATTATATTAATAATATTATAAACATAGTTCTTAATGTGAAAATAAATTTAAGAATTAACTGTTTTAAAAAAAATCTGATTATTAATAATATTTAATTGACTATTAACACTTTTTTATTATTTGAAGAAATAGTAAAAATATAGTTTGACAATAAAACATAAAAAATTAATACATTAGAACTACAGTTTTTCACAAATATGGCAACACCAAATAACGCTGATTTTAGAACAAATCACTATACATTCAAATCTGACGTCACGCCTCACTCCTAAATTTGACAAGAAAATCGGAACAAGTAAAAAGTTTGAATATTAAATTACTTCAGAATATGATGTAGAACCATCTTCTTTCGCAAAGTATCACTGACATCTGAACACCGTGTAGGTACCTACCTACATAACACGAACAAAGTGTATTTGGACCATAGTGCTTTTTATACCCTATACCGTAGAACCATTTTTGTGTTGTAATTTAAAGCAAGACGATTGCAGCATCCAGATATTTTTGTTCTCAGACTCTACCCACGCTTAGGGCGGGTTGTTTCGGGAAATTTCTACGTTTCATCAAAATTTCAAAGTTAATATTCAAGTTCTGTGAAAGAGTTCTATTCAAAATCTGAAATTACATTATGGGCCAGTTGTTGCACAGTGCTAGAACCATAACATAACTAGAATAGAGCTATCACAGAACTTGACTATTAATTTGGAAATTTTGATGAATCCTTCTAGTTTTTCGAAACAATACGCACTTAGTATTTTTGTGGCTTCAATTTACAAATAATTTATGTGACAATTTTTTTTCGAAATAAATGTTTCAAACTTCGTTAGAATTGATTCGGCGATCAGTGTCATTTTGAATTTTTGACATTTGAATGGTCCTCGCCTCGTTAAATGACGATTCTCAGCCTGTTTCATCGTTTGACCAGCTGACGAGTATGCTTAATTTTTTCAATAAAATTTTATTATCATATTTGTGCAATATCCAATTTTGTGCAATACACATTTCCTTATGTAAGCTGATGCTTGTATTTGGAAAGTAGTGCTCGTTAAAATAAAAAAAAAACTATGTAGTGTAAAAAAATCAACACACATAAAAGACAAATTTTTACTGCTTCAACTAAGGAAAGTTAAGTATACAAAAACATGAACAACAATGTCTAAATTTACAAAACTATATAAATAATTTATGTTTTACAAACATAATGAAACTATATAGTGAAAACAAATATAAGGAAGATGAACAGAGAAATAAATGAAATAAAAATCACTTAGGAAATATAAATATATAGAAATTATAATATTACGTAAGTGTGTAAATAATTAGTGTTTTACAGATATAATGATAATGAAAAGATATATAAAAAGGACAAATAAAAAAAGTGTACATTTTAACAAACACATTTAAAGAAAAATATAAGAAAATATATTTTTATGCTAATACGCAATGGATTGAGCGGGTGTTTAAAAAACATTTTAAGTATTATTACGATTTACGCAAAAAAAAAATCAACCAAATGTGTGTTTTATTTTATTTTGTAATACTCAGGCAGAATTATTAAAATGTTTTACGGTCATATTCTAAAAAACTTAATTTGCCACAATAATCAATACGACAATATAGGAAAAAAGGGTTCGTAAATAAGAGATTTTGAACTTACAACATTATTTTTTTTCTAGGCTTATAAAAAGACTCACCGAAAAAATGCCCGGTTAAACGAAAGGTCAAGGTGTGTTCTACTTTCAGTATTTAATTAAATCATCTATGATATTTCTACGCAATCCAATTTTCAACCCAAAAACACATGATTTTGCATTGCTTTCCATTACATCACCTTAATACCTGATCACAATTTGATCAAAGCTGAAACTGATAGGGAATAATGTCAAAAAATTTTTTTTTACTGATTGTTGACTTGGTGGTCATCAAATGTGATGGGGTTTGAAACACACCAGCCAAAGCCTGTCTTTGACTCTAGCCTTGAAATAACTCTAACTGATCCTAGGAAAAACTGATTAGTGGAATTCCTGAAAGGTTTCTTGCTCATCTAAGTTATTCTTTTGAGTGGAAGTTAAGAAATTAATAATTAATTATTTGCCTTTGATCGTCGCTATTCCTGTTAGCTGACGGACCGTTAGACAGGGGACACAAGAACTTAACGGTTATACTAGGTTTGAGCAGAATTATTTGCATTGCTAAATCTAGATTGAGTTTCTCCCGATTGAAACGGAACGAGGAATATATTTTCCCCTTTGAAATGAATAATGCCTCCAGGGAAATTTCATTGATTCTTAAAAATACAGTAAAATTATAATATTGGAACAGAGATAAAGGCAAACTCCAATTAAAAGAAATCTGCCATTACTGAAAAATCTTCTCTCTATGCCATTATCTAAAGGAGTAACTAATCACTATTTTTTTGGTTCGTTTAGGCCTTTTTAGCAAAAAGTTTTTTTGGTGTATTTTGTGCAGTTAAATATTGACTGAAATCATTTTTTTATTGAAAAACCCCGCCAGAGATTATTATTTGGGGCATGAATATTCCTCAAATCCAACTTTTGCATACAAAAATGAGAACCAATAAATAGATTTATTTAAAAAAAATTATTGTGTACTAATGAATTATCAATTGTTTTATTTAAAAGGGTATTTGCTATCTATAGACCCAATATATTTAATTCTTTTAATTTTTTCATTTAAATAATTTTCTTGTATATCTGTGAGAGTGTAAGAAATTTGATTGTCATATAAGCGAACCTTTTGTACAAAATAAAAAAAATAAAAACAATTATGTGCTTTGAAATACTATCATTTAGTGAAATATTCATTGAAACACATCACATACACATTGTAATGATAAGTCGTACAGTTTGACACACTTCACTTTGCAGGTAACTAAAAGAGGAACAAATAAAAAAAATAATTTGTGCTTTTTTGCATTCAAAATGTCTACTGTGGCAACACCCACAAATGCAATGTTACGTATGCTGATCTGTACCATATTTTATTTCATACTGACTGAAGTACCCGGCGTAAAGTTTTAAGGTTGTGGTGTGCTACCCGTAAAGTAATTTACCTCTTACTATGAACGTCAAGTGTGCAAAATTTCATCAAGAACTACCAAAATTCTGCATTGAGAGATGGGAAAGGGGTGGTTTTTCGATATCTCGTGTAGATGGTAACCTTCCCCCTGTTTCGAAAAAATGTGTAAAATTTCATCAAGTTCCGAATAAAACTGTAGATATGTTTACAAAACAAACAGACACCGTCCGCCCAGTACATTCTTATTTATATAATAGATTTAATTTATGAGAATTATAGGTAGGTAGGTACCTATTTTAATGTCTCGAGAAAACAGCGGTACAAACAAAATTTCGAAACTATGGTTTTATAGTATTTGTTTAAACTTTCAAGTCAGACACATTTTAAACTTTTCGGTTCGATAAAAACATTTCTGAACGAAGTGCTTTTATTTCGCTACCGTCAGAAAATTTAATTCTCACCGCATATAATGTGAAACTCTTAAAAAGCAAATTTTCCGGAAATATACCGGGAAATTATGAATTAAATTTCCTTTACCCAGTAACGACTTAAACTCTCGTTCGTTTTCGGAAAAGAAATTGCTCCGTAGAATCAACAAATATGTCAATCGCGTGACACGGAATATTCCAGCATTTAGAGGTTAGCTCAGTTCGCAGGGGGACTTTGTAATGAAATTTCTCATTAGAAGCTCACATGAAAGCATTCACATTGACATTAAATAGAACAAAAAAATTACAAATTACTGTAGTGTAATTTATAACAGACAAAAGAAAAATAAAACGCCGGCAAGTAGTTGTGTTGAAGCAACTGAATATTAGATATGAAAATTAATTTTATGTACAAGGTAAGCGTAATAATAATATGATATCACGTGGTTGTTGACGGTATAAAATCAAATACTCTAAAACGACAAAACCTCCAGGTTCTGACATTTGATGGTAACATGGTACACTAGCGCCCTCTAGCGGCTCGAGCTTTACGAATTTGTTTTTTCATACAATTTAATAGATTTTCTGTGAAATATATTCTAAAAAATTATAGAATTTGAAATTTAAAAAAAATAAATATTAGGTAACCAACATATTTTACTCCTTTATTGCTCATGTATATATATTTTTAAAAGAGGCTACGAGACAAAGCTACTCGTGTAGTCAAATGTCATAGACGTCAAAATACTGGTAATATGCTACACTAGCGCCAGTTATTATTATTATTTTATTCTATTTCTTAACACTTAAGACAATGCGCAAGCAGCGAGACTTTAACTGTTAACACAATCCTAATTGCCTCTTAAAAAAATATAATATACATGAGCGAAAACGGAGTAAAGTCATATGCATGTTAGGTTACCTAATATTTATTTTAAAATTTTCGAATTCTCTAATTTATTAAGAATATATTTCACAGAAAATCTATAAAATTCATGGAAAAAGCCAATACTGCAAACTCGCGCCGCTAGGGGCGCTGGGGTAGCATGTTTCCATTTCAATGTATGGTAAATGTCAGGAGCTGGAGATATTGTCATATTTCTACGGTATTTGATTGAGTTAATATTTAAAAAAAATTGCTTTCGATGTTTAAAGGCACCTGTTTATTGTTGAAACGATTTCCATTATTTATTTATGTCCTGCAACAGCTAAATTGTTTATTTGTAAAATAGCGCTAACCCAATTCATAGATGATCAATCAAATTGTTGTTGTTGTTTTTTCTTTTACTTCCATCAATATAATCGTAAATTTTTGCTTGTGCAATGATGAAAGTCTTACTTAGTAGAGGATTGAACACGATCCATTCTTTCATTCTACTACTACTTTCGGCTACTAATCGCTCTTGAATTCAGTGTTTCTACGCCTTTTTAAAATGAATTGAAAACTTGATCTCGTATTTGCACAGGCCTTGTTAAACGTCAACGATTTATTTCGACATGTCATGCTTCAAGTAATTTGAATGTTTGGAGGTTTACATAATATTGTTGAGATCGGAACAAGGTGTGTTTATGGGGTAAACCTGTTGCTCAATGTACTAAAAAAATATGTGACTTTCTCTTGAGACGCCTCGTGAGACAACTCGCTAAATCGTTTCCTCTTGTATAAGTGCGGTTTTTCAATTTGAAAGCGGGAGAAATCGCTAAAAACCGGAGCTTTTTCCCCGAGTTACATATATTATTCTTAATTACTTCACATATTATTCACTGCCATCTTTTAGTATGATTGCAAAGTTCTTCCAGAATATATTTGCAATCTAGATAATGTCTTAGATATATATAAAAAGGAGGTATAATGTCAACAAAAATGACCTAAAATAATAAGGTCTCAAAGGCTAGAGCGTTGTCCCGGTAAGACAGAGGTCCTGCGATTAAGTAGTATTATTCATTTGCCAATCGAATAAAATTTATTGAGGATTATACGAATATACAATATTCTATGGTGGGATTATGCTGGGCACATAGAACGGCGCAATGACTACCGTTGAAATACGGTATAATAATGAATATCATTGAATGACGTTCTTGGTTTCGAAATCGATGCAGAGGTCACCCGCAGATGAGAAATGGATTGATTACCTAAAGGGAACTGTAGGATTTGAATAGGCGAGAGCCGTTAAGAATCAATAGAACTGGAGAAATTGAGGAAGGCCCATGTCCAAAGCTGGACGCCAGAAGGATTATGATAAAGATGGACGAGATAAACATAGCCCTAGAGCTGTTCTTTCAAGAGTTGTGAATAGCCAGATACAAACTACTGAAAACAAAGATGGCGGCCAATACATGGGAAAAAATTGAAAAATAAAATTAATGATCCCAAGGGAACTATGAGATTGATAGAAATGACGGAATTCAATAAGGTTCCGGTTCGAGTATGTTCGGTTTGAGTATTGAGTATTTTTATTGTTTGTGTTTTCTTCTGTTTCATATTTTTGTTGAGAGTTATTGATGTTATTTTTAATAATTAATAAACTAGTCATTTCACTTCTCCCTTGATACTCTCCACGATGTTCTTCCGCTTCACAATACCTCCATTGGGGGTACAATGGATCTACTGGCTCCAGACAGTGCGAATTGGAGGAAAACTACAGCATATAAAGAAAAAAACTTTCGGGATAAGAAATTTTAATAGTAAATAATACACTTAAAAACCATTCGCACCACAGAGCAAATAATACATAGAGATGCCCTAACACGCAAGGGGAAGAAACTAAAATAAGAGGGGCGGGGAACGAGCTGGGCGTGCCAATTTAATTTAAGTAAAACAGCGACTAAGTAAATAGGTTCGGTTTGTTTACAAAAACCGAACATTTTGTTAGAGTATTTAGTTTGACACTATTTATAAACGTTTTGTAATTTGCTTATCGCAGTCAAAATCACGCGAAGCAAACGTGGATAGCAACCAATTTATTGCCAAAATGGATGTCACGTGACCTTTTCCTCCAGCTATCGAAATCGTAATTAGGGCAAGTCGATCAATTCTGACGTCAGTGATTCACACAATAATATAGTAGGGGAAAATGGTATTACACATTACAATAGATTAAAAAATAGAGATAAATCTTTATCGTACATTTTTCCTACTCCAACTCATAAACAAGAAGTGGTAAACTTTTAATGAAGTCCTCACAAATTCAAAAAGCTCCATTCCCCCGGCAAGCTTTATTTACCCAATTGATTTCAGGGCGCATTAGCATTGAGCTAACGAATACTTCTTCCAAGTGCGGGGCATTTCTAATCGAGTTAAAGCCGGACCAAACTTGCAAGAACCCCGTCAATCTATATCCCCTCCGTCATTCCCGAGAAATGTAGAAGGGAGGTTTAATTAATACCTGAAGAAAGGAACTTCAAACTGGGGGAAAGCGATAGCAACCTTCAAAGTTATGCAATAATTTATAAAGTGAATTTATTACGTTCAAGTTATCAACAGCCAGCGATATTCAGTTAATTTGTGCGTTCTACCAAATACAATCATTTGTACTAATATACACAGCTTTGTCGAAATGCTGCCAACATGCTACACTAGGGCCTATAGCGACCCGCGATGGAATGCTTCCGGACTATATTGCAGAAAATAATCGAATTTCTGTAGTAATTTATAAAAATTTAAATAAAATATTTATGACTATATTAGAAATTCTGTAAATAATGTTAAGACTAGATTTATGTTAGATTTTAACATTAAACAAATTTTGGCCGATGTTTGCAATTACTGATTACAATTAATATATTTTATCTCCTCATTAAAGCATATATAAATAAAAATTTATGATAAGAAAGGTGACAGGTGAAAGGTGAACCCTAAAACAAGAAATTAAAGAACATTTTTAACTTTTAAAAAATAAAACAATAATTTTTTTTACATCACTTTTATTTATAAATTTAGTTTTATTTTTTAAATTATAATGTCACATCACCAAGTTACCGCTTCATAAGAATTTTTTTTTTTTTTTAACCATTATATAACAATTTAATTTCCTCTAAACCGGAGACAGAGTCGTGGGCCTATTAAAACTGTTAAAAATATTTAAAAGTCCATTAGGTTCGACCTATGTACGGGTATGAGCAAGAAAAGCAGTAAACTTGTATTTGTAGGGTGACTAATTAATTTTTTTTTAAATTTAATATAAATCAAATTTAATAATGTTATTATTAAGTTCTGCAAGTATTTTTAGTTTGTATTATTGTGACAGCTGTTTCGGCGTTTAAGGCCATTTTGAAAAAAAAAATTACCAACTCGTTCCACGTCCCGTTTAGACTGCGAATCGACCTTATTGTGTTCGAAATTAAAGGGGTTCAAAGACGATTTTTGCTCGCAGGTACCTTGTGTGAATCGCTGGTCAGACCGTATTACTCCATATTGTGTAGGGAATTAAAGAGGTGGAAGGTAGATTTTTCCCTGCAGTCCCCTGGCTTAATTTCAAAAGTTACCGTATTATTTTACTAGTACTACCTAAATTATAGAGTGTGTGATGTATAACATAACTTAGATGTCGCACAAAACTCTTGTTTGTGGTAAGTGTATTATCACCTCTTCGGAATAATAGTGTTAATGATACAAATTATACTTATATTTACTGTAGGTACATTTAGTATCTCTTGCACTGCTTAATGTTCTCTTTTTTATTTATTCAGACAAAGGAATGGTTCTACCGATACCGTATGATAGTCTAAATAAATTTACTTATTTAAAAACAAAAAGTTATTTAAAATTCATATTTTTCATTGAACGAGAAAAAATTGTGAATCTTATGTTCCTTTTAATGGCGTACTGAAACCCCTGTCATAATAAAAAAAAATATTATTGTCTTGTTTCATATTTCAACCGAAATCTCCCAATGAATACATTTTTGGAAATTACGAGTCCGTCTACAAAAATGAGCACTTAAAAATTCTTTTCTCTTTTGAGCATTTTTTTAACATATATTCTTTTCGTATAGTTGGTCCGGAGAAAGGGTTTGTTTGCGAAACCTAACGAAATGCTATTGTTTCAGCAGGCTGCTGACGTTATTTGAAATTATTAATTTGAGACATTAACGATTTTTGAATCTTTTCTGTTTCACCGTAGGCTTTCATATTTTGGGTGGATGGATGAATAAAGAGTGTCAGGCGAATGTATAAAGCGCAAGTTGGTGAAAGATGAGGTCAAAGACACCCTAGGCAGACATGGGATGATCAAGTGAAACAATAAACTTGAGTAGAAGTCCCAATTCCTCGCAGTAAGTGGAACTATGGACCCATGTTTTAAGCTGAAGGGACTGGGGAAGAAACGGGAAACAGGAAGAGTGGGAGTATATATGAGATTGTATATTAAAAAAATGCTCCTCTTTTAAAAGGATTTTCTTTGACCGAGCCTTTTATACATGTTCTATCAACAAAAAAAACTCGTTTTTGTAAAGCGAAATGTACGTATTTATTGCGGTTTGTGATAAAAAATGTACATTTATAAAGGCCTTAGACATTTATTTTTCTTTGTGGTTGATTCTTTTTAAATTTCTGATAAGAAAAAGAGGCTTTCAAATACATTTTAACAAAATATAGTTAGATTCTGTGTGTTGTACTCGTATGTATAAATCCGTGGTTGTGTACATAATATCCCGTATTGGCCTCAGATTACATTAATACAAGTAAAAAAAAAAAAAAACAATTTACTTCTTTCTTTCATTTAATTAACGAGTGTTTTATACGAGATTTATTCACTAGGTAGGGTAGTATCTTCTATTTGTTACTACCCGACTTCACTCAAACTTCAACACATTTTTTCTTACGTGCTAAAAAAATGGAAAACTATGGAATTAATAAAACATTGTCCTGTACATCAATTACTTTTAGATAGTTTGTTAATAGAGAGATCAACACCACACATGGACAGAAAGTCACTGGGGGAAGTGGTAGGACTACTACCACCTCAGGAGAAACATGTAGCTGTTGGGAGTGGAGAACACCAATAGACGCAAGAAATGTGAAGAGGGTGAAGAGACTCGAATACACCTATGTTGCCAATATTCCGCCTTGATGGGAAGAAGGTACAGCTACCTGGAATGACATATTATGAAACCAGGAGACAACCAATGACAACCTTGGTGAACTTTATCAAAGGGACGGGATTAATGCCAATAGAATAAGGTAAAATGGGAAAAATCACAATGGACCTATGACCTAAGTACTTACGGGAGTTATGTAAACCGTTTACGTATCAACAAAAAAAAACACTATATAGCTCATTACGGAAATGACGTTGCGAGATAACAATATGTAAACTAACCAACATACTCCAGAGTAAGCTGTACAAATTTCATGATGCTAGAGTACGCCGTTTGAGTGTTTTTGATGCTTCGTAGGTAAGATTTAAGTACTTGCCTAACGTAATTTCTACAAAAAATGACCTGCCCGGAAGACCTACCTAAGTACATCGCTACCTTCAAACACGACAGCCTCTCCGAATTTGAAAGTAGCCAGTGAAACTTAGGCACTTAGTTCAAAACGAGATGAGTCTCATACGGAAAGAAAGCGATGTAATTTATGAAACTGAGTGACTGAAAAGGTGCGATCCGCCGGGAAATCTAAAGTTCTATTGTCGAAAGTGAGAATTTCAGATCGCATTTTGTTATATCCAAGAATAATCCTGTAAAATCGTACATATATCTAGAGACAATTTATGTAAAAATGGAGTATGTTGTGAGGAAGAATGTATAAGGGGGGGAAAGGAGTTGGGGAAAATGACGGTTGGGACCTGGCTTTTCAAATCTGGTCATAAAACATGGCTAAAGCCATTTCAAGCAAAAATGTTTCTATTTTGAATGGTGCTCTTTCACCAGAGTGATTCTGAACGCATCCATAACTTTATGGTATCAATAAAAAGAAAACAATACAAGAAAAAGTACATATAATGGTTAGGCTCATGCGGAAATGTAAATTTTCATTAAGAATATAAAATTATATTCTTTTCACAATGTGGATGAAGTAATACGTTTTAGTTTTGTTGTTGCTTTGTTGCGGCTTGTTAAAAAAATACATAAAGAACGGCTGCTCATAAATGAACAATAAAAATAATATGGATAGGTACGCGATATGAGAACAATATGAGGAAAATGTGAACTTAAAAAGAAGAAATAAAGAGAGCTGTTTTCAGTCTGGCCCCACGTTCTAATGAACGTGTGCAAAAGTAATATAACATATATTTTTTAATATATTTGTTTTTCCTTTATACATCTTTCTTTAGGATTAGGCGAGTGAAGGTGGTCAAAAATATATTTATACTATTGTATGAAGCTATCACTTTGTGGTTATCCATTATAATCGAACGACACACTCAACTTTCTTTTAACCACGTTTATTTTACACGCCTACCGGTTTCGGAACCACCATTCCATCGTCAGGGCAAGTGTATACTGAACAATATTACAAAATTATGATTCCCTGATGCGACTGATACCTTTTTATTTCCCGTGTCTTTTTCGGTTTAATATTTCATTGGAATTTTTTTTATAAATATTGTCTTCTTCAATGATTACACATTACAATGAGGTTTATAAGTTTCAATAAGTTATTCTGATCAATTGAATATATTAACTATTGATACTTCGTACTTATAGAGGCAGTCCTGAAAACCAGCTGCACTCCGGACTCTAAAAGTATATAATTTATGTAAAAAAACTTATTAACAAATAAATGTTTATTTTTATAGCTACATAGATATTTGGTTGCGTTCCATATATTTTTTTAACATGCGTTATTTTATAATATTATTAAGGCGATGCATATTCTGATACTACATTGAAATTCAAAAAGGTTCCCAACCGGTCGGAGGAAAGCAAAATTTGGTCGATCCCAAAAATTACGTTCGCGAAATTTGACTAAAAATGAATTATTCTAAACGATAACAATATCGTGGTATTTTCTAGATTCATTCTTATTTATTCATTATTTTCAGGTGACCTGCGAGTGAACCATAAAAATTATTCTATTAAGATTCTTATTAGAAGCCGATCGCCATGAACTAACTAACTAACCATCACGCCGTTTCCCCGCAGGGGTAGGCAGAGAGGACGGGCCGCTAAACAACTCGATCTTGGCATACACTTCTTGCTTCATTCACATTCATACATCGTCTCATACATTCTCTTCTATTATTCCGACTTCTGACATGGCCCGACTCAAGTATTTGATTCACTCGATCGTGCTATGTCTTCCTCGGGGGACGCCTTCTTCAATTCACATTCGCGTCATACACTCTTCTTACACTCCTTTCTTCTTTCATTCGCTCCACATGCCCAAACCATCTAAGCGTCCCTTTTTTAATCTTACTCATTACGCTTACATCAGCCCTGCATTCTTTACGAATTTCAATATTTTTATCATATAAAAGTAACTTCCAACCCCAAAAAGGTTGGAAACCCTTGCGATAGGGGTTATAAGATTGAATTAGGAATATTAAAATATATATAGATCGAACAATTTATTTAGTACACCACATTGGCGTATCTGAAAAACATTCAATATATTAAGAGATGTTGACTTTTTCGAATATACTTTTAAAACATATAGTCAAAATGGCTGAATTTACCACATGATGCGAAACTAACTGTTCATACAAAACCTATTTTTAAATTTTTCTTTTGTTTGTGTTTATAATGATTGCTTATGAGAATAATAATAAGTTTTTTTATTCCAGAATGTGTTTTTTTATTCCAGGATTTGTTTTTTTATTCCAGGATGTGTTTTTTTTTCCAGGATGTGTTTTTTTATTCCAGGATGTCTTTTTTTATTGCAGGATGTGTTTTTTTATTCCAGGATGTGTGGAGGTTGGTGTAATCATACACGCCCTATTTTATTATTTAGTAAATAATAATTGCTCAATTAATTGTTTTAACTTATCTTAATTTAACAATGTAATTATCACATTCTATAACTATATGATTTTCCTATATATAATAAAATAAAAATAAGTTATTCGAATATTGTGAAGAATTAGAATTTCCATACTGTATTTAAACAAACTGTCCAAATCAATTTCAAAGTCCTTTAAGAGACTGATTTTTTAGACTTATTAAAAAACACATTTAGTAAAACTTAGGCTAATGTGATTAGTGAATTATTTTAACTAACAAATCTAGAAAATTCTTTATTTGATTTCTAATGTTTAAATAAGTAGTAATCTCACGTTTTTGTTCTAGAATAATCGATCACAATAATAACGCAGTATTCTGGAATGTAGGTCACCTTTAAAACCAGCTACGCTTAATACCGTATACAGTGATTTTATTCAGTTTAGGGCCGTGGTAAGGGGTGGGAGGGAGGAGGCAGGAGGCAGGAGGCGGGAGGCAGGAGACAGGAGTGGAGGGTTCGATAAGGGCAAAGGATATTGAAGTGGCGGAGAGGACTCGAACATCTGACGAACGTTGGACGGATGGATTTTGTTATGAGGTTGCCAGTGCCACCTGAGGGGAACAAAAGATACCGGAAAAGAATTTTGATAAAAAATATTATTCGTATTATTATTTATTGAACCAATCATTTCTCTACTTAATAAAAGCATAATATACTTAATTACTACTTAATAAATGCATAACATAATTAATGTACTATTTAATACATGCATAACATACTTAAGTACTATTTAATACATGCATATCATACTTAAGTTCTACTTACTAAATGCATAACATACTTAAGTTCTACTTAGTAAATGCATAACATACTTATGTACTATATTTTGATAGAAAGCAGTCACAAAAATTAAACCGTTTAATTTTTGTACCCTGAAGATGCTTATGTTAAGCGAAACCGGTCGGTCGTAATAAAATTAAATAAAATTCTCGTGGTTATAAACAAAGTTATTATTTTATTTTTATTACTTAAGTACTATTTAATAAATGCATAACATGCTTACGTACTATTTAATAAATGCACAATATACTTAAGTATTACTTAATAAATTCATGCACCAGTGCTGACATTCGAAACTTCTAATTGATTTTTGGAAACATGATGTTTAATGTCCTCATAAAAAATTAATAAATCACTGTTCATATGAAATCACAACAGAGCTTTACAATATCCACCTCATTATTCCGTGATCATTATCAGTCCTTTCATTTAGTAGGTTTCCAGGGATTTCCGGGAACAGGTCGTTCAAAATGTTTTTGTTGGAAAATCTGTCAGAAATGCATTTTTGAACCATTTGAAATGAAAATTAACATGTTCTTGTAATGTACCATTTGAGATGAAACGTCTTTTAAGAAAGATAACCGGAATTTAAATGTTAGCCTGTACTTCTAATGAACCATTCGTATGGCGAATGTTCACTACTTGTTATTTTATTACCTCCGAAATATACGTTATTTATGGTTACATGACAACAATACACAGGCGTGAATTTTACGTTCCAATATTACACTGACAGAATTATACACTTCAAAGAAATCTTTTTTGAATGGGTTTTTTATTTTTGACTGCTTAAGTGTGTGTCAAATAAATATGGTATTTTTACGATTTTACTTTCAAATTTCATAATTTGGTACGTGAAATTTACGCCTGCGTAATTTCATATTGTCATCGTTATTTAAGAGTATATGTCATGGATAAAATGCTGATAAGTTGGACCTTATCAGAACTCTACAATCTAAAAAATCGTATAGCTAGGAAATTTAGATGCGTATTTATTTAATTTAGAAACGAACAGTACATGTATAAAACGAGTAGTGTAAAAATTACAAGGTTTTAGAAAATTATGCTTGTATCATTCGTTGGAAATGAATTGTTACGGAAATAAAATGACACACGAGTTATTTTTACAAAGATCTGGATAACTCAAAAGTTCACCTAAGTTTCCGAGAGAAAAAATGAATCTACACATAGCTAATCATATATTAACAAACAGCCACTTCTAAATGATAATATGTACTAAATCTTCAGTATTTCACTAGATTTTTAAGAAGTCAATTAGGATGAATGCAGAATAGGTGTATAATATGAAAAGTGAGAGAATGCATGTCAAATAAAAATGTAAAAATTGTATTTCACCAAAAAGGGAGCCTAAGGTTGTATAAAACAATTGTTCGAACTTTCCTGCATGTCTTCGATTGAATCCTGAATCGAAGCCGAACTTGTCATTGGAAACGAAGATGGCCGAGTTTACATAATATCTGTCACTTTAAAATGATGTAATACAGCTACATTAAGTTACCTACTATTTACGAGGATGAATTGTCATCTGCATAAAAAGCGGAAGAGAAATGAAAAGTCAAAAAGAAAAACGAAGCCATTAAAAAAAAATCTAACTAATTTTTCTATGTAATAATTGACCTCGCTTTCCTGCACAGCTTCGACTGGCTTCCGTAGCGCCGTAGGAAGTCTCCGGCGTCGAAGCCCGCGAAGCCGGACGTGTCGTTGGACACGAAGATGGCCGAGTTGACGCGCGGCCGTGACCGCCGGTGGTGGTGCGCCAGCGGGCTGTGCTCCTCGCAGTCTATGCTGGTCATGTGGTGCGTGGACCAGTGGAAGTGCTGTGGAAACAGAGAGATGACGGTTAGAAAGGATGTTGCTTAGGTGGTGGGTGGGAGTTATGAAGGATTTTCTGGTTACTTAGCAGAGAGAGAAATCATTATCGGATGGGTACTGAAAATGTACTGTTTTACTCCTCTGTTTCGTGGGAATTTTGTGAGGTTAAAGAAAGTGGGAAGGATACGGACATGTAATTGGAAAAGGAAGCAGAAATGTACCTAGCTATTCAGAATTTCTACAACTCTGTAAATAAAATGCAAATTATAATTCACACGATTTGAAAGAAAAAGAGGAAACGTATTTTATCAAAACATTTTTTATTGTATCTAATTATTATGAATCGAAAAAAAAAACAATAACTTTGTTCAACAATTTAAAATTTTTTGGTGACAACTTTACTATTGAGACCTAGTGTAGCTAGAGTCAGAGCAAAAATGGTGTAAAACTAAACAGGTGTTTAGTTTTACATAATATACCGCCACATCACGAAAGTGATTACATTTCAGAAGAAAATCTTTTATTAATGCAACATATTTAAAAAGAATTTAACGAAAAAGTGTTAACTGGAACGGCTGCGTGGCCTGTTTCATACAAAAATTAATTTTGGATTTGAGGCCAAAATACTCACCTTATGATATTAATTTTCATCAAAAAGTACAGTAAATATCTAGTACGGATGAGCAGTAATTTATTTATTTTTGTTTTACATTATGAAATATAGGGAATTAAAGGAATTGATTTCTCGCGATTTTAGAGGCACATTTAACAATTATTTGGGGGCTAACGGGAATTTAAAAACCCCATCTTTACCCCATCGGCTTTGAAAATATAATGATATATTAAATAAATAAAAAAATTAAAAAAACGTATTAAAATATGCATTTTGGTAGACTTTAAATTAAATTAAAAACGACCAATTTACGTTGGAACACAAATTTGCCGTACATAATTTAAAATATCGACCCGAAAAAATGTTTTGTTTTTATATTTTTATTTACGTAATCATATTTACATAGCAAATACGATATTAAAAAAATACAATAACCCCACAAAAAAGTTTCTGAGTTGCCTCTAAAATTATGGAAATTGATTTTCTTTCATGGCATGTACTTCATAATTTAAAACAATAAATAAGTAAAATACTTCTCATCCGTACTAGAGATTTACTAAACCTTTAATTAAAAAATATATATCATTCAGTTTGGTTGGGTATTTTGACCTCAATTTCAAAATTAAGTTATGTATGAAACAGGCCACGCAGCCGTTCCTCTTAATATATATCTACAAATAGTTAACTTTACATATCGCCGTTTTGTAACAAAATCACACCAAGGGCGCTTTACGTTTTGTTAAAAGTTTGTAGTCTTTTCTGAAAATATTGTAATTTTTTTAAATTCTACATTTCCGACGAAACAACACCCCAAGACAAATCCAAAACTAAAGCTATTTTGCCAAAGTCTGGGTTTTACTTTTCGCAAACAGTTGAAACGATTCCAGGTTCTACAGATAAATTTTATCTTGAATTATGCGCCTACGGACCTATAAAAAACACAAAAACTGGAGCAGTCCAAAACCCAGAATTTATGTGGATTTTAGCAAAACCAGCCCTAACTAATATGGACGGAAAGTTTGATCATTATTATTTTTCTGCTAATACTAAACTTTCAACAATTCAAAAAGCAATGGCGGCGCATTTTGCCGGCGCAAGAGAACCCTTACCTTCTGGAGCAATAAACTAAATCAAATTTAATAATTATTAAAAATTTTAAAAAACACAGAAATATATTATTTTTGTGTTTTTTCTAAATCTAATAAGAATTGCTTTGTTTCCAGTCCGCCACGAAAACCTACGAGTTTGCCAGATTTGCCAATTACTCGGTGGCAGGGGATTATTAGTGGCAATGGGTTTTTATTGTTTGCATTGCCGACGGCTCGTGCGCCGTTTTGGCAATTTATTTGAGTTGCGATTTCTTGATAATTCTTAGTTTCGCCGAATTTAATATCGTAAAGAGATTGCCAAACTTTTTTCTGAAATTCAGTGCCTGATAATTCATCAAAATTTATATTAATATCAAATACTTTGCGCGTTTTGTTTAAATATTCGAGCACTTGCAGGGCTGCTTTGTTAATTCCTGGAGTTTCTTGCATAATAAAATTTTGTTGCTTTGCAAAATCTAACTCATTGTTAAAATATAAGTTTGTTATTGATTTGTTAGTTTGCACGATGCCAATTTCGCCAATAGGAGTAGGATAAAAGAAAATATTTTTAGTCATAATATAATTAAGCTCGCTTTATTTAATATTTAGATTATACCAGCTTTTAATAACAATAATTATATATATTTAAGACAAAATGTGTTATTATTAGTATATGAAAATAAATAAAAATCTAGAAAATAAATAAATCAGGAAAATATAACTATGGAAAAATGCCTAAACAATAAAAAAAGCAAAATCGGAATTCTTGGCGGAACTTTTGATCCGATTCATAATGCGCATACAAGCATCGCAAAATGCGCTCTGCAAGAGTTTTCTTTGGACTTTGTAATAATGCTTGTGTCTGGCAATCCGCCCCACAAAACTCAAAATCTTGCGCCAAAAGAGCTGCGATATAAAATGGCGACTCTTGCGACAGAAAATTATGAAAAACTACTAGTTTCAGACATCGAAATTAACAGAGAAGGTCCGACTTATACCATAGATTCGCTGGAAGATTTGCATCAAAAATATCAAAACTCAGAATTTTATTATATAATTGGGTTAGACACGCTTGAGCAACTCGAAACTTGGAAAGACATAGATAAAATTCTAAAGTTGACAAAGTTTATTGTGTTTAATAGAGAAGATAAAAATAATAATATATTAAATAATAAATATCTAAAATATAAAGATAATTTTTTGTTTTCGCAAAACTTTAAAAAACAAGAACTTTCATCTAGTAAGATTAGAGAGTTTGTTATGCAAAATAATTTTGAAAAGTTAAGATTAGCTTTAGATGAAAAAGTTTTCGAATTTATTTTGAATAACGCTTTATATTCTATTGATTTTGCAGAATTTAATAATATTAAAAATATTGTTTTGCAAGATGATTATTCGGGCAAATATAGAACTAAGCATATTCTCGGCGTTGTAAACAGCGCGATTTCTCTTGCGTTGCTTTATAATGAGAATATATCTAACGCAAGATTTGCGGCGTTGCTTCACGATTGCGCTAAAAATATTAGTTTAGAAAACTCAATGATTTTATTGCAAGATTTAGGCGTAAATTTAGATTTAGATACTAAAAACTATTATAGTATTTTTCCAAGTTTAATTCACGCAGAACTGGGCGCGCAACTCGCCGAAAAACGATTTAATTTAAATTCCGAAATATGTTCAGCCATTCGAAACCATACTACGGCGGACAAAAACATGTCAGATTTAGATATTGTAATTTATCTTGGGGACATAATCGAAGAGGGTCGACATTATTCTGGAGTAGAGCAAATTCGAGAATTAACAAAAATATCTTTAGAGCAAGCTTTTCTTGAAGCACTCACTCAATCAATAATATATTTGACCAGAACAAATAAACTAATTTGCGATAAGACAATTCACGCAAGAAATGATATAATAATAAATAGTAAAAAAAATTAGGAGAAATATTATGAGTACATTAACTAATATTACAATAAAAAAACAAGTAACCGATATTTGCAACTTGCTCAACGAAAAAAAAGCTCAAGATATTATTGCAATAGATATTGCGGATAAAAGCATTATCGCAGATTTTATCATCGTTTGTAGCGGAAGAAGCAACGTGCAAGTTAAGGCGATTAGCGATGAAATCGAAATGTTTGGCAAAGACAATGGGCTTGATTTAAGACGCATCGAAGGCTATAACGCTGGACGCTGGATCGTTCTTGATTATGCAGATATTCTTGTTCACGTTTTTCACCCAGACGAACGCGCATATTACGACGTTGAACGCCTTTGGAAAGATGAAGATAATTTTGTTGAATATGGAAAAGACAATTAATAATAATATTTAGTATTTAATTAAACTAAACAAAACACCCAATTTAATTTTTGGGTGTTTAATTTTGTTTATTTTAAGTTTTTCTGGCAATAATTAGTTTATAAAAATAAATTAATTAGGTGAATATTATGGATAAGAAAACAAAAAAAATAATGTTGAATTTAATGACTAAAAAATCAAGCTTTGCAAGAACATTAGATAAAATTTTGCTTTTTGCGCTTTGCTTTATTACTTTGTATTTTTTTGTGTTTTTGAAAACCAACACAAAATTTATTTCTGTGGTTTTGGGGTTAATATTAAGTTTCATGTTACTAATAGTGTATTATATAGTTAATAACACAAGGCTAGAAAATTTTGCGCAAAAAAAACTAGATCAACTTTATCACGAGGTTATAATTAATAATTTTATCGTCAAAACAAGCCCAGAGCTAAAGCTTGATATGCTAAAAAAATATGCTGATTCAAACAAATTAAATAAGACTAATAATTATTATGCGATGCTTACACAATACCCAACGGACTTAGTAACACCTACGCAAATTCTTGAAATTTATCACGCAAACCAGTTTGGTCGCCAAGAAAAAAATATATACTTAATTTCGACTTCAGAACTTAATTCAGAGGCAAAAAAACTTTGCGAGATTCTTCAGGCAAATATAAAAATATTATCTAAACAAGAGTTGATTAATATTATTTTGGAGTTTGGCGAAGAATTTTTAACAAGATCAGAAATTATTAATATAGAGCTAGATAAATTAATTGTCCAAAACAAGAAGAAAAAATCTATTATTAAATCTGCGATAAGCAAAAATAACATTAAAAGATATATTTTGTGCGCATTAATAATTTCTCTTTCGTCAATAATAACTGGTTATAAAGTTTATTATCCAGTTATCGCAAGTGTTTGTATCTCTTTTGCGATTTTGAGCTTTTATTTAAGCAAAAAGCAAACTAAATCATAATATATATAACAAAAAGCGCCTAATTAAAGGCGCTTTTGTTATATAAAAATTTAATTTTTTCTAGTCAAAAATACTATCTCTATCATAGCCAATTATTGCGCCAGTGTATGCGTCAACGTCAATATCATACTCATAGTTATCAAACACGATTTCGATTTCGTATTGAGAAATCCCATCATCGTAATCTAGTTTAGAATGAGTAACTTTTCCGCCGCCAACTTTATCAAGTGCAATGTTCTTTGCGCTTTCGATTGTAATGCGAGTGGCGGGCTGTTTTGTGGTTGTTTGCGTCGAGGCAGTGGATGTTTTTGGTGAGAATTTTGCTAAAATAGTTTTTTCTTCGCTGTCCATGCGTTCGGTTTTGGTTTTTGTTTCTTTTCCGGTGGAAGCGTCGACGGTTAATTCTACTTTTTGACCAGTTTTAAGAATATCAATATCATAATAAAGTTTACTAATATTTGACTCTAAGTCGATTTTAGTTATTTGACCAGAGTAGTTTTTTGACACAAGCGTTAAAATTTCAGAAACAGTTTTAACTTGTTTTGCTTTGGCAAGATAATTTTTATCGGACGTGTCTAATTTTTCTTTTTCGGTTTTAATAACTTTTCCAGTTAAGGCATCGATTTTAAGCTCTGTTTTTTGATTTGAAGTTAAAACATCGACGTCGTAATATGCTTTATTATTGTCTAAGTCTAAATCTATTTTTGTGATTTGCCCCGAATAGCTTTTTGACACAATTGCCAATATTTCAGAGGTTGAATAAATCGAAGTTTTAGCACTCGTAGCGGCGATACTGGAAACGCTGGTAAGTGCAAAAGCAATCGTTAAAAAGCTGGTTATGATTTTTTTCATAAATTTTAAATCTCTCTTTTTTATCTATTTAATGCTAATTAATTGTTTAGCATTACTAGATATTATATCATACTAATAAGCGAATTTATATAAATAATTTATAAATAAAAAAAGCACTATAAATTAATATAATGCTTTGGGTTTTTAGTTGTTCATTCCTTGAGCCCTAGTATGAAAAACGTTCATCCAATAGTTTTCACGTTGAAGTATAGTATCAGCTTTAGTTTTCGTGTCAAAAATTTCTAATATTGAGTATTTGAAATTATTTATAATATACTCTTTGCCACCTTCAGATTTAAGAATTTTCTCAAAATCTGCATTTCCACCTGTTAAATTTTTCATATTTGCGTAGCAACTCCAACGCTGCCAAATGCCATCAGTGTTTCCAGAAGCAGAACCAATATATAGTTTGCCATTATTAGTATCAGTAATTACGTAAACTCCTTTGACAAGTGACAAAGCGTTTCGCCAGCTTGGTTCGTCTTGGGAATATATTAGTGCTAAATCTTCATGTTTTAAACTTACGTTTTGATAGCCAGGAAAATCTCCAAGTTTAGTATTTGGAGACAGTTCGTATATTTCGGGATTAAACTTTTCTTGAAGAGTTTCATATTTTAGATTATAAGTCTGCGGCATGTTTTTATCAATTTTTATTACTAAGCGTTTTATGTACTCTTTATAATCATCCATTAATTCCAATTCATAGCCAATCTTATCAAAGACTTCAGGCATGATTTTTGTTACTTTGTATAATCCGCCAAACATATAATATTGAGTACCATAAGGATAATATTGCGCAAGAGCAATGAGATAATTAGCATGATTTAGATTGCTATTTGACTGTTTGGCTTTCCAACTATTCATGATAAGCCATTCAGGATCATCAGTGCGGAGCAAATCCCAAGCACGAAAGTTAGTATCTCCAGCATTCATGTTAAACTTTACTTTAGTTTTAGTAGCATCAGGGGTTTTAATAAAATCTTCGAATTTTATCATAGCTAATCTCACGTTGTTTATTTTGTTGAGCTAAGTATATAACATATACCAAAAAATAACAATATATAGCAATAAACAAAAATAATATTTTTTAAAATTAGCAAATAAAAAAAGCACTATAAATTAATATAATGCTTTTTTGGTGGAGCATACCGGATTCGAACCGGTGACTTCCACACTGCCAGTGTGGCACTCTAGCCAACTGAGCTAATGCCCCAAGTTATTTAGTTTATTATAAAACAAAATCTTGCTTTTGTAAAGCTAAAAATATAAAAATTAATATAAAATAAAAAACAGCCCCACTAAAAATTAGCAGGACTGTTAAAATTATTGAAGTTTTACTTTATTGCGCCAGTAGAAAGAGCATTGTCAACCGCCGCAATAATACCTTTTGATGAGTTTGTTCCGCCTGAAACGGTGTCAACGGTGGTGCTTTGAGCGTTAATAATCGCTGGAATTAGTTTTTTCTCAACTCCACCAAAAATTGTAGGAGTTTCTCCGTTTTCAAGCACTTGAATGTTTGAAATATTACCGTTTTCGATTGTAACAGCGACTTTAATTAGTGATGAATGACCTTGTGCTTCGCCGTTGTAAACTCCGTCTACAAATGCGCCAGTTTCGCTTGGAACAACGAGTTCAGGGATTGCTTCGCTGCCAGCGACTGTACCAGCTGGAGCATCGCCAGAAACTTCTGCGAAGCCACCGTTTGCGCTAATATAAGCGGCTGCGCTTGTTCCGGCAATGCGACCAAAAACAGAAATATCAGCAACTGCGTTTCCGCCAAGACGGTTTGCGCCGTGCACTCCGCCAGTAACTTCGCCAGCGGCAAAGAAACCAGGAATAATATCGCCAGTAGCATTCATGACTTCGGTTAATGGGTTGATTTTAACGCCGCCCATTGTGTGATGAACCGCTGGAGTGATTTTGATTGCGTAATAATCGCCAGTTTCGAAAGAGCGTTTCATTTCTGCACGTTCAAAAGCAGTGTCTTTTTTTGCTTTAACAAATCCGTTATATTCTGTTATAGTCGCTTCAAGAGCAGTAGCATCAGCAATATTAATTGCTTTTGCAAGATCAGCAATTGTTTTGCCTTCTTGAACAAGATTCATTGCAAAATATTCTTTAATTGCGCCGTATGAATCTGAAAGTTCTTTGTTGAAAACCAAGTAAGCGATTTTGTCAGTTTGAGCAAGAACCGCCGCTGAAACAACGTCGCGAGTAAGAAGTTCGTCAACAAAACGTTTTCCTTCTTGGTTAACAAGAATTGCGCCTTCGCCGCGAACCCCTTCGGTGATCATCATCGAAGTAGTTGGTTCAACGGTTGGGTGAGTTTGGATTTGTTCGATGTCAACAAGGGCAGCGCCAGCTTGTTCAGCCATAACAATTCCTTCGCCAAGAGCGCCAGGATGGTTGGTGGTTGAAAATCCAGCCAAAGCAGGATTGTATTTTGTAAACATTTCTGAGTTTGCCCCAAAACCGCCAGTCGCAAGAACGATTGCTTTGGTAGTAATTGTGTATTCGCCGTCGCTATTTGCAACGCGAACGCCAACGACTTCGCCTTTTTCGCCAAGAATAATTTCTTTGGCAGTGTTTTCCATGCGAAGATCAATCGCTGGGTTGCCTTCGACTGATTTAAGAAGAGTAGCAACGAGCATTGGTCCAACGGCTGCGCCGCCAGCTGGGCGATGAATACGATCGTTAGTTGCTCCGCCAGCTCTGCCAACTTCGCTTAAATCTGCGCCTAAAGCTGTTAGCCAGTCAACGGCGGCAGAAGAGTTATTTGCAAGAGTCGAAACAAGAGCAGGATCGTTAACTTCTTTTCCGCCCTTCATAGTATCGTCGATCATAGTTTGGATTGTGTCTGTGATTCCAGCGGCTGCTTGAGCCTTGGTTTCGGCTGCGTTAAGTCCGCCGGTTGCACGGTTAGTGTTTCCGCCAACAATTGGTTGTTGCTCGAGTAATATAACGCTTTTTGCTCCGTCTTGAGTTGCTTGAATCGCGGCGGTCATTCCTGCTCCACCTGCGCCGATAACGACCAAATCAACTGATTGGTTAGCGGTTGCAACTTCTGGAACAACTTCGGCAGCTGTTTCAGTTGGGGTTGTTTCTGGAGCAGCGGTTTCGACAGCGGCTGGTTTTGCGCAAGACGCAAGCAAAGTTGCGCTCATTAGCATTGCAAGAACACTTGCAATAAGCTTTTTGTTTTGAATCATGGGTAGATCTTCTCCTAAATAATATATAAAATAAGCTTATATAAAACAAAAATATATAAAATAATTTATTAAATAAGCTTTGTAAATTATACTATATATTTTTTGTTTTAACAATGGCAATTATTTATCAAATTATATTAGAGCTATTAAACAAACAAATCTATAAATTCTTGCTTAATTGTATTGATTAACCCACGATTAGTGATTCGAATTTCAGGAATAACGCCTAGAGCAATTAAAGCCATAGTCATAAACGGTGAAATAATATCGCAACCGAGCTGTTTCCAAGCGAGATCAAGTTTTTCTACTTTTTCAGAAATTTCAATGGCGCTTTTTGGAGACATGATTCCAGCAATTGGAAGCTCAAGCAATGCAATAATTTTATTATTTTCGACTGCGACCATTCCGCCGCCGACTTCGCATAATTTATTTGCCGCCAAAGCCATGTCATCGTCGTTTGTGCCCAGCACAATAATATTATGCGCATCGTGGGAAACGGTTGAAGCAACTGCGCCACTTTTAAGCTCAAAACCAGTAACAAAGCCAGTGTAAAAACTTCCAGTATTTTTATGACGCTCGATAACCGAAATTTTGATAATATCTTGAGCAAGATCTTGTTCAACAAAATTAGAGTTGTTTTTAATATTAATTTTTAATTCTTGTGTAATACTAATCGTGCCCACTCGAGCAGGGATAATTTTAATAATATTAGTATTTATTTTGTTATCTTGAATTTTATTAATTTTGTTCTCTGGAACTATAATATTAAAATCACGAGAGATTAATTTTCTTGGAATATGCATTGTGTTAAAAACAAAATCTGGAATACTTGTATTTTTGCTATTTATTAAATCTTCACAAGTTAATATATTATTTTGAGCGACTAAATCGCCGTTAATTATTACTTGGGAAATATTAATTTGGTTTAAATCGTTAAATAAAACAATATCGGCAAATTTGCTTGGTGAAATGCTCCCAAGATCTCGTGCCATTCCAAAACATTCGGCAGTATTGATAGTAACTAAACTTATAGCAGTAATTGGATCAAGCCCTTCTTGAATTGCTCTGCGCACTATATGATCCATGTGCCCAAGTTCAACAAGCGTGTTTGGGTGAGTATCGTCTGAAACTAAAGTTGCAAATCTTGTGTTAATATTTTTGTTTTGAGTAATAGATTTTATAACTTCGGTCAAGTCTCTCCAAGCAGAGCCTTCTCGAATTTGCGCATACATTCCAAGGCGCATTTTTGCTAAAGCGTCTTCAGCTCGGGTGGATTCATGGCAGCAACGAGCTCCCGAAGCGATATAGGCATTTAAGCCTGAGCCCGTTTCAGGAACAGAATAGTGCCCAGTGATAATCTTGCTTTTATCAAGCGTTTCATAAAGCTTTTTGTGAGTTTCGTCATCGCCATAAATTACGCCAGGATAATTCATCATTTCGCCCAGTCCGCAAATTTCGTCTTTAATCATGAATTCGGAGATGTCTTGCGAAGTGATTTTTGCGCCATTGTCCTCGAAAGCGTCGACGGCTGGAACGCAAGAAGGCATAGTTGTAAAAACTCTTAGAGGGGTGTTTTTAGCATCGTCAATCATAAATTGAACGCCTTTTTTGCCAAGAACATTAGCAATTTCATGAGGATCAGGAAAAATAGCAGTAGTACCGTGCGGAATAACTGCCTTTGAATATTCAGAAACTGTCATCATACTACTTTCAACGTGAATGTGCCCGTCCATAAACCCAGGGGAAGCAAAAAGACCAGTTGCATTAATTATTTTTGTTTTTTCGCCAATTAAGTTCGGAAGTTTGGCTGTTAATTCAGAGCCAAGAACAAGAGCGATGCGCCCGCAAGAAATAGCAATATCAATATTTTCTTGAATCTCGCAAGTGTTAACGTTAATAAGATTGCAGTTTTGTATTATAAGATCGGCATTTTCGCGCCCCATGGCAACGGCGGCAAGCTTTTGGGTAACGTGTTTTAGTTGGAAAACTTCGCTCATAGATTTTCTCCTGTATTTATTTTTTATTTATTAAATTCTCGAAAAAACGTTTGTGCGATATTCACGCTTCCGCGTGCATCTTTTGCGTAATAATCCGCGCCAACGAATTCGGCATATTCTTCGTTGAGGACCGCTCCGCCGACTTGCACTTTGCAATCAACGCCTGCGTCGTGCAAAGCTTGAATAGTAAGTTTCATGTTTTTAACAGTAGTAGTCATAAGCGCAGAAAGCGCAATTAATTTAATATTATGCTTAATGGCAGCGTCAACAACGGTTTGAATTAAAACGTCTCGTCCAAGGTCGATGACTTCGAAGCCATAGTTTTCGAGAAGCATTTTTACAATATTTTTGCCAATATCGTGAATATCGCCTTGGACAGTAGCGATTAAAATTTTGTTGTTATTTATATTACTGGCATCTAAATTACTAGTAGTATTATGGTTTTTAATTTCTGTAAAGCCGTTTTGAACGGTTTGGGCAGAAATAATAAGTTGAGGAAGAAAGAGTTCTCCGCGTTCATAACGCTCGCCGACTATATCTAACGCTGGGATAAATTCTTGATTTATAATATCTAGTGCGCTTTGGGTTTTTAATAATTCAACAACTTTTGGCCCTGAAAGTTCTTTTTGACCGTTTATAATAATTTCTTGCAAGCTTAAATTATTATTAGAATTATTATTAATTAAATCTCTAGAAGCTAAATTATTATTAAATTTAGCGATATAATTTTCTGAATTTTTATCTTGAGAATTAAGCACTTTATAAGCATAAACGGTGTTCATAATCTCTTGAGATAGCGGATTAATAATCGCACAATCTAGCCCCGCTCCAAGAGCAGAAGCCAAAAAAGTTGAATTTAAGATTTCTCTATTTGGCAAGCCAAACGAAACGTTACTTACGCCTAAAATAGTTTTGAGTCCAAGCTTTTGCTTGATTAATTTAATTGTATTGATACAAGCCATAACCTGATCTTGTTGAGCAGAAGCAGTTAAAACTAAGCAATCGATAATAATATCTTGCTTTGGGATATTATATTCGAGGGCAGTTTTTAATATTTTTTCGGCGATAGCAAACCTAGCTTCAGCGGTTTTTGGGATGCCACTTTCATCAAGCGTCAAGCAAATTATTAAGCCGCCGTATTTTTTTACAAGTGGGAAGACTTCGTGCATAACGCTAGATTTTCCGTTGAGAGAGTTTATAATTGGCTTTCCGTTATAAATTCGCAATGCGCTTTCGATTGCATTTGGATCAGAAGAATCAATTTGTAATGGCAAGTTAGTGATGCTTTGGACTTGCTTGATTATTATTGGCAAAAGTTCAACTTCGTCAATATCCGGCAATCCGACGTTTACGTCAAGCACATCTGCGCCATTTTTTTGTTGTGAAATTGCTTCAGATATTATATATCCAAAGTCAGAATCTTTGAGTGCTTGTTTGAGCTTCTTTTTGCCAGTTGGGTTTATTCTTTCGCCAATAACAGTAAGATTATCATCAAGAATTATTGTTTTAGAACCAGAAGTAGTGGCGGAAACTAATTTTGGTGAATTATTTAATTTTATAGAATTTTTTAAAATATCTCTTATTTCTATAGTAAATTCGGGCGTTGTTCCGCAACAGCCGCCTATAATGCTAACGCCTAAAGCTAGCATTTTTTTAATATATTCGCAAAATTCACAAACACTGATGTCATAAATAGTTTGGTCGCCCGATATTTTTGGCAAACCAGCGTTTGGCTGAACAATAATTGGTATTGTTGAATATTCACATATTTTTGCTACTATAGGCAAAAGCTCTTTTGGGCCAAGAGAACAGTTTACGCCTAAAGCGTCCACGCCGAAAGATTGCAGAGCAATAGTGCCAGTTATTGGATCAACGCCAACAAAAGTGCGCCCGTCTTCCTGATAAGAAAGAGTGCAAAAAATTGGCAAATCAGAATGCTCTTTTATGGCAAGAATCGCAGCCTTTGCTTCGAGTAAATCCGAAATAGTTTCGATAATAACTAAATCAACGCCTGAATTAACGGCGGCGATAATTTGCTCAGAATATAAATTATAAGCGCTTTCAAAACTCAACGTGCCCATTGGTTGAAGAAGTTCGCCAAGAGGTCCAACGTCTAGGGCAATATATTTTGCGCCTGAATTTTTTGCGTTATTTACAGCTGAACTAATTATTTGCTCAACGCTATAACCAGTGCAACCAAGTTTTAGGGCGTTTGCGCCGAAAGTATTAGCGGTGATAACTTGCGCTCCAGCGTCAACATAACTTTTGTGGATTTGGGTAATTAACTCGGGATGCGTAATATTATAAAGCTCTGGAACTTCGCCAGCGGAAAGCCCATGCGATTGAAGCATTGAGCCCATTGCTCCGTCGATAAGCAAAAAGCTTGTTTTTATTAATTCTTTTATATTTAATTTATTTTTATTTAATAATTCCAAAAAATTCTCCTGAATAAAATATTTAACTATTAATTTTCCAGCTGTTTATAAGTAAAATAAATTTATTTAATTTTGCAAAACTCACAAGTACGGCGCAAGTTACAAGTTTCGCAATTACTGGTTTTGTTTTTAGTTATGTTTTTATTAATATTATTAATTTTATTATTATTAATTCCGATAATCGCAGTCACTGATTTTCTGGGAATGAGAATAAGCGAGCTAGTGGCGTTCAAGCCTATTTTTTTTTGAGCATCAAGGATTTTTAGGATTTTCGGCTGATAATCAAGAGACAAATCCCCGTAACCAGGGCTAAATCTAAAGTTTATATCAAAACTATTATTTATATTATTTTTATTAAAATCTAAGTCAAGATTAACAAAATCTGCAATTTCTCCAGTTGCCAAATCGCAAACTTCTTCAATATAAGCGTTTGCGCAAGCGTCAAGAATAATCGCTTTTGCCATATCAGTAATTTCGCAAATTCTGATTAAATTATCAATACTAACACCCAAAGTAGCGGCGAAAACTGCGCAATACTCAGAATTTTCAAGATGATCAAAAATAGATTGTCCAGTTAAAATTAAACTAGTTTTGTTTACCAAAATAGTATTATTAGCTTTATCTTGAGAAATTTCAAAAATTTTATAAGTTGTTTTTGGTTGCGAATTTTGGATTATTTCATCAATGCACAGATTAATTAGATTTTCTAAATCTTGATTAATTTTTTGTTTATTATAGCCCAAATAGCGCATGGCTTCAGATTTTATTTTATTTTTATTTAACAAGTTGTTTTCCTGACTATTATAATTAAGCTATATAAATTCATGCAAAGCACTTATATTTGCAACGGCGATTTCTGGGCGGTTCATCGTATATATATGCACACCGTCGACTCCACTTTTTGCCAAGTTATATGCTTGGACGCAAGAATATTCAATGCCAGCTTTGGCAAGAGATTCAGCATCGTGCTCATATTTATTAAGCAGTTTTATTACTTTCGCTGGAAGAGAAACTCCACACATGAAAATCATTCTTTGTACTTGGCTTTTGCTTAATATTGGCATAATTCCGGCGGAAATCGGGGCAGTTATTCCTGAAGATTTTGCGCTTTCAAAAAAATCTAAAAAATATTTATTTTCAAAAAATAATTGAGAAACAAAAAACTCGGCGCCAGAATCTTGTTTTTGCTTTAAGTAATCTAAATTTTTCGAAGAATCTTCGCAATTAATATGCGATTCAGGATAACAAGCGCCGGCGATGCAAAAATCATTAGTTTTATTTATAAAATTAATTAAATCTTTTGAGTATAAAAAGTCTTGCTTTGGTGGGCAAAATTCTTGAGCATCGCCACGCAATGCAAGAATATTTTCGATATTATTTTGCTTTAATTCTTGCAATATTTTGCTTATATCAGTTGAATCCGAAGAAATTGAAGTTAAATGGGCAAGTGGTTCAATATTATATTTATTTTTTATAACAGAAGAAATGTGCGCCGTTTTATTAGTATTATTGCTTGCGCCAGCCCCATATGTTACACTAATGTAATCAGGATTTAGAGACGAAAGCGCATCTAAAGTTGAAAAAATAGTGTCGATATAATCATCTTTTTTTGGTGGAAAAATTTCGAAAGAAATAGTAGGTCGGTTTTTTGTTTTATTTTGTTTGTAAATATCTAATATTCTCATAATATCCTCAAATTAATTATTATTATTTTTTATTTTATTGTTTTGTGTTATTATAATTAGAATAACATAAAACTGGAGTTTATCAAAATAAAAGTTATAAATAAATCTCAACAAAAGCTAATCTTAAAAGACCAAAATATTATAATATTCGAATTATATCTTAAAAAAATTAAAAACATGAACATCAGAATAAACAAAGATTGCGAAATTATGGTTTCAGCTCCAATTAAAACAAAACTTGAAGTTATTATGAGTTTTGTTGAAAAACAAAGCGATTGGATTTTTGCTAATATTATTAAAATTCAGAAAAACAAATCCAAAATAAATATTTTAAAAAAACAAAAGATATTACTAAATACTGGAGACGAATTTTATATTCTCGGCAAAAAATATATTATAAATATAAATATAAACTCCAACCAAAAAATTATAATTATTAATAATATTTTAGAGTTTTATATTAGCAAGAATAATATTAGTGATTTTGAATTCAAGAAAAAGTTATTGCTAGAGTTTTTAAATAATTTTGCACAAGATATTTTTGAATATAGCATAAAAATTAATAGCGAAATTGCTAAACTTGATTTTGTGCCAGAGCTAGAAATAAAATACTATTTTTCAAAATGGGGAACTTGTTATATTAATAAACAAAAAATAGTGCTTTCAAGCGCACTAATTTTCGCATCAGAAGAATTAATAAATTATGTTATTATGCACGAAATTGCACATTTTTTTTGCGCAGGACATCAAAAAGATTTTTATAAAAAATTAACAGAATTATTGCCGGATCATAAACAATGCAAAGAAAAACTTAACTTAGTAAATATTAGAATTTTAGAAAATAATTAAAAATATAAATAAATATATTATTTGGGGGAATTATACTATGTTTAATAAATCACTAGAATGTCTTGAACGAAGCCAAATAAAAAAAATGCAACTCCAAAGGCTTAAAGAAACAATGCGTAACGTTTACGATAACGTTGGCTATTACAGAGAAAAAATGGACGAAGTTGGGATTAAACCCTCTGATATAGTATCGCTCGAAGATTTGAAAAATTTGCCTTTTACAAATAAAACCGATTTGCGAGATAACTATCCGTTTAAAGCTTTCGCCGCTCCAATGCGTGATATTATCCGAGTCCATGCATCAAGCGGAACAACGGGCAAACCAACCACCGTTGGCTATACTAAAGGAGACATCGACGCTTGGGCTCACTGCTGCGCCAGATCAATCGGTTGCGCAGGCGGAAGTGCCCGTGATACCGTGCAAATATCATACGGCTACGGATTGTTCACAGGCGGTTTGGGGTTGCATTACGGCGCAGAAAAACTTGGCGCAACCACTATTCCAATTTCTTCAGGAAACACTTTTCGCCAGTTAATGCTAATGCAAGATTATTCAACTAATATTATTTGTTCAACGCCTTCTTATGCCCTAATGATGGGCGAAGCGATGAAAGAACTAAAAATCGATAGAAGTAAACTTGCGCTAAGAGCTGGAATTTTTGGCGCAGAACCTTGGAGCGAAGGAATGAGAGCCCAAATCGAAGAAATTTGGAACATTCATGCTCTGGATATTTATGGATTGTCCGAAACTATGGGGCCAGGCGTCGCAATGGAATGTATCGAAGGCAAAAACGGTTTGCATGTTTGGGAAGATAATTTTATTATCGAAATAGTTGACCCAGATTCTGGCAAATTATTAAAAGACGGCGAAGTTGGCGAACTTGTAATTACTACTATAAATAAAAGCGGAATGCCAACAATAAGATATAGAACTCATGACTTGACAAGCATTATCGACGAACCATGTGTTTGCGGAAGAACTCATCGAAAAATTAGCCGCCTAATGGGCAGAACAGATGATATGCTAATTATTCGTGGAGTGAATGTTTTTCCGTCTCAAATCGAAGAAGTATTATCAAGAATTTCAGACGTTATGCCACATTATATTATAGTTGTTGATCGTGTTAATAATTGTGATACGCTGGAAGTTCGAGTTGAACTTACTCCTGAAATTTTATTCGACGAAGTCAGAAAAATAGAAAAAATTCGAGATAAAGTCGCAAACGAAATAAAAAACACTCTCGGCTTAAACGTCGCCGTTAAGCTTGTTCCGCCAAAATCAATCGAACGAAGCGAAGGCAAAGCTAAGAGATTAATAGATAATAGAATAAAATAAAATTAAGTTAAATTAATTTGCTAATATTTTCCAAAGCATTAATTGCGCAATCAAGCTCTTGCTTTGTGTTGAAACTAGAAAAACTAAATCTCACCGCTCCAGATTTCAGAGTGCCCAAAAACTCGTGTATTTTTGGCGCACAATGCAAACCTGAACGAGTGGCGATATTATATTCATGCGCAAGAATATCCGAAATTTCACCCGAATCTATAATATTATTTTGGCTATTAACAAAATTCAGCGCAATTATAGCTGGCTTATTTATATTAATATTATTTTTGTTATAAATTTTGATGTTTTTAATGTTTTTAATATTTTCTAAAAAATAGTTTAATAAATAATTTTCTTGATGCTTTATTTTTTCTAAGTTTTGCGTTAAATAGTCAATTCCAGCGCCGAGCGCAAAAATTGAAAGAGTGTTAAGCGTGCCAGCTTCCAGAGCATCGGGAAGGCTAGTCGGGTGATTTGGGTTTGCGCTTTGGCTGCCCGAACCGCCGACAATTAGCGGCTTAATCTTAATATTAGTATTTACACAAAGCCCACCAGAACCAGCGGTTCCCATTAATGTTTTATGACCAGTGAAACACAATATATTAATATTTTGTTTTTGCATATTTATTTCAAATAAACCAGAGGTTTGGGAAGCGTCAACAATAAATAATAGATTATGTTTTTTGCAAATATTACCAAGTGTTTCCAGATTTATTAAATCGCCAGTCAAATTAGAAGCATGTGTGCAAATTATTGCTTTTGTGTTATGCTTGATTTTTTCTTCAAAATTATTATAATCAAATTCTAGGCTTTTATCGCAAGAAATATAGCTTGTTTCGCAGCCTAATTTATATAGCGGTCTTATAACAGAATTATGCTCAAATATAGTAGTTATCACGTGATCGCTTGAATTTAGCGCACCAAAAATTGCAATATTTAGGCTTTGCGTTGCGTTATTTGTAAAAACTATATTAGACGGCGAAGGTGCATTAAAAAGCTTTGCAATTTTTTCTCGCACTAAAAAAACCGCTTTGCTTGCGTTGATTGCAAGGGGGTAGTTTCCACGTGATGGGCTGGCAAAATTATTGATAGCATAAATAAGTGCTTCTTGGACAGGAGCAGGCTTTGGAAAACTCGTGGCGGCGTTGTCAAAATATATCATGAGTTTTGCTCTCTTAATTATTTTTTGAATTTTATTATTTAAATTTTATTATATATTAAGACTGGTGAGCACGCAAGAAAACTAAAAATACTAAAAATACTAAAATAATTCGGGGTGATTTAAATTAATAATAAAGATTTAGAAGAAACAAAACTTAGTGCTGGAGGCGGTTGTAGCGCTAAAATTGGTCCAGGAGTGCTCAAATGCATTCTTGAAAAAATTCCTAAATTTCCAGAGGATAATAATCTGCTTGTTGGTTTTGAAAATAGCGACGACGGCGCAGTTTATAAATTATCTGACGAAATCGCAATCGTGCAAACGCTGGATTTTTTCACTCCGATTGTGGAAGATCCATACACTTTTGGGCAAATCGCCGCCGCAAATGCATTGAGCGATATTTACGCAATGGGAGGCGAAGTCAAAGTTGCGCTTAATATTGCTTGTTTTGATGAGCAAAAACACACAAAAATCATGAGCGAAATTTTGCGTGGCGGTGCCGAAAAAGTTGCGGAAGCTGGCGGAATTCTTTGTGGTGGGCATTCTGTAAACGATAAAAGCATTAAATATGGACTTTCTGTTACAGGAATAGTTAACCCAAATAAAATTTTCAAGAATAACACTTGTAAAATTGGCGACGTGCTTATTTTAACCAAACCGCTCGGCGTTGGGCTGGTTATGGCGGCGCACAAAATGCAAGAAGCGACTCCAAACTCTTATTCTCAGGCAATAAAATCAATGACCACGCTAAATAAATATGCCTGCGAGATAATCAAAAACTATAATATTAGTGCGTGTACAGACGTGACAGGATTTGGTTTTTTGGGGCATTTAAACGAAATGATTACGCAAGAATATTCAGCAGAAATTTTTGTCGATAATATTTTAATTATTCAAGACGCAAAAAAATACGCAGATGAGTTTTTTATGACGGCGGCGGCGCAAAAAAATCGAAATCACGTTGGTGATTGTATTGAATTTAACGACGTGGATTTTGCAACGCAAGAAGTGCTTTTTGACCCCCAAACGTCTGGCGGATTGCTCTTTTGCGTTAATAAATCAGATGCGCAAGAAATTCTTGAAAAACTAAATCGATTAGACATAAAAAGTAGCATCGTTGGTAAAATTATTAGTAGAGAGAAATTTAATATAATACTAAAAAACAAATAAATTAAGTTTGAGAAAAATCCATGATAAATATAGATGCAAGAAAATTAGATTGCCCAATACCAGTTATTCAAACAAAAAAAGCACTTCAAGAAATAGCTGGTTCTGATTCGGTTGTCACGCTCGTTGATAATAAAATCGCAGTAGAGAATCTTCTTAAAATGGCAAAACAGCTTGGCTTTAGCGCAACTAGCTCTATAATCAGCGAAGATTGCTTTCAAGTAATAATAAATAAAACTAGTAATAATATAAATAATATTACTTCAAAAAACACTAATTTGGTGACTAATAAAATAAATCAAGAAATTATTGTTTTTTCCAGCCAATTTATGGGAACAGGTGACGATACTCTTGGCGCAGCGCTGATAAAAAGCTTTATTTATGCTCTTAGCGAATCAGAAGTTCTGCCAAAAGAATTGATCTTTTATAACGGCGGAGTGAAGCTTTGCGCAAAAAATTCAACGAGCATTTCAGATTTAAAAGTTCTCGAAAACAGGGGCGTTAAAATTTTCTCGTGTGGGGCTTGCTTGAATTTTTACAATCTTGCAGAAAACCTAGAAGTTGGCGAAACGACTAACATGATGGAAATAATTAATAAAATGCAAAGCGCAAGCAAAATTATTAAGCCATAAAAATAAATAAATATTAAGAGTAAATATGCAAAACATAATAAAAACTACAATTTTAATAGCCTTTGAGTCCACTCACGATGCTATATTTTCAGAAAAATTACTAATTAAAGAAAATATTTCGGCTCGAATAATTTCGCTACCCGCTCAAATTAGCGCATCGTGTGGCCTTGCAATCGAAATTAATAATATAAATAATTTAGAGTCATGCAAGCAAATATTAATAAATAAAAATATAGCTGGTGAATTTTATCTTGTTAATAAAATTAATTTTCAAAAAAACATAACTAAACTATAAAAACAAAACTATAAATAAGTAGAGTATTATGCTTAATTTACTAAATCTAAAAAAAAACGATGTGATTAGCATCGTCGGAAGCGGCGGGAAAACAAGCTTGATGTTTTATTTGGCAGAGAAACTAAAAAAAGCTAACTATAATGTTTTGGTTTCTACTTCCACAAAAATATATATTCCGGATTCAAAATACAAATTAATTTTAGATAAAAATAATATTAGCTTTGCTAATAATAACATTTTAGTTTTTGCGCAAGAAAAATTAGAAAATAAATTAATCGGCTTTTCTCAAAATAAATTTACTGAAATTATAAAAAATAATAATAAAACTAATTTTGATTGTCTATTAATCGAAAGCGATGGTTCTCGTGAAAAGCCTCTCAAAGGCTGGAAAAACCACGAGCCTGTTATAATTCAAGAAACTACTAAAACTATCGGAGTTATTAATATTAATAACATTGGGCAGGAAATTTCAGAAGATTTTATTCATAATATTTTTGAGTTTTGCCAAATTACTAATTCAAAAATTGGTGATATTTTATCACCTGAGCATATTGTAAATTTAATTTTAGATAAAAATGGAATATTTAAAAACTCAAAAAATTCTCAAAAAATATTGTTTATAAATCAAGTTGAGTCAGATCAGGCCGAGATAAATGCAAAAATAATAATAAATAATATAAATAAAAACAAAAATAATAATATAAATAAAATAATACTCGGCAGTATAAAAAATAATATATTTAAGTTAGGTGTTTAGAGTGTTTAACGATAAATTAGTAATAGTAAGATCGGGCGGCGATATTGCAACGGGAGTAATCCAAAAACTCCACAGAGTGGGGTTTAAAATCATCGTTGCAGATATACCAAAGCCATCAAGTATTCGCAGAAACGTTTGCATAAGTGAGTGCATATACACAAAAACACACGCTGTCGAAGATATTACAGGCGTGTTTGCGAATTCTCTTGAAGATATTTATTGTGCTCATAAAAATAATTTTATTCCAGTAATAATAGACCCTGATTTAAGCTTTTTGTTGCAAAATTTCCAGCCAATAGCCGTTATAGATGCAATTTTAGCGAAAAAAAATCTTGGTACAAAAATAAATATGGCACCAATAACTATTGGACTTGGCCCGGGATTTTGTGCAAATATTGACGTTAATATTGTGGTTGAAACAATGCGAGGGCACGATTTAGGAAGATTGATTTTCGAAGACTCTGCGCTGCCAAATACTGGAATACCAGGCGAAATTGGCGGAGAATCAGAAAAACGCGTTGTCTATAGTGATTTTGCCGGAAAAATAAAATTATTGAAAAATATTGGTGATTTTGTTGAAGCTGGTGATATAATTGCTGAGATTAATAATAACAATAATATTAATAAAATAAAAACAAGAATTTCTGGTACAATTAGAGGATTAATTAGAGAAGATTTCGAAGTAACCAAACATTTTAAAATCGCAGACATCGATCCACGAAAAATTAATATTCAAACCTGTAATAGAATTTCGGATAAAGCAAGAAATATTGGCGGAGCAGTGCTCGAAGCAATGCTGATTTTACTTAACAAAAACTAAAATATAAATTTAAAATAAGAGAGAATTATCGTGAAAAAAAAGGTTCTTCAATGTGTAATTGACACAATGAATTCTGGAAAAGCATGTGCGCTCGTTGCCCTCGGCTCAAGCACTGGCTCGACTCCGGCAAAAGAAGGCTTAATGATGTGCGTAGTTGAGGACGGAACGCAAGTCGGAACAATCGGCGGAGGAACGCTTGAATATAGAGTGACTCAAAAAGCAATAGAAGCAATAAAAAACAACCAAAATCAGAGTTTTACATATGATTTATCAAAAGAAGGTGAACTAAAAATGATCTGCGGAGGCGAAGTTTCGGGGTATATTAATATATTTATTCCAAACAAAAAACTTATAATTTTTGGTGCTGGGCATGTTTCTCAAAAACTTGCCAAGCTCGCTGAAAATTTGCCTTTTGATGTTTTTATTATTGACGATAGAGCAGAATTTTTAACTCAAAAATATTTTTTAGAGAATAATAAGCTTATAAATTCTAACCCAAAAAATATTGTTAATATTCCAGAAATTATTATAGACAAAAATACTTATATTATCGTCGCTACTCGTGGTCATAATCTGGATTTTGAAGCTGTTTCAGTGGTGCTAAATCATGATTATGCTTACCTCGGAATGATGGGTAGCAAAGCAAAAGTATTGGCAACGAAAGAAAAATTAAACACTCTTGATAATCTCGACGCAGATAAAATAGAAAAAATTAAGAACATCTATGCACCCGTTGGGCTGGATATTAGCGACGGAACGCCAGAAGAAATTGCATTTTCTATTTTGGCGCAAATACTAAAAATAAAAAACAATAAATAATAAATTTATTAAGTTATAAAAATAAAACTTGTTTTAAATTAATAAAAATAATGCTATAATTAAGTATGATTTTGCGAAAAATACTGAATTGGAGAATCTTTATGTTTATAAAACAACTTTCTGTTTTTCTTGAAAACTCAAAAGGTGCGCTTTCACAATTTGCAACGTATATGGGCAAAAATAACATAGATATGCTTGCCATTTCCATTGCAGACACTAGCGATTTTGGAATGATGAGAGTGATTGTTAACGATTATGGAAATGCGCTAAAATTATTGCGCGATGAAGGCTACGCCGTTACGATTACTAACGTTCTTGCAATTCGAGTTGATGACCAACCCGGCGGTTTAGCGGGCGCGCTGACGCTACTAAGCGATAATAATATTTCAGTTGAATATTTGTATTCTTTTGTTCGCCACGTTGAAGAGGGATGCGTTATTATTATTCGAGTTGACAAGCCAGAAGAAGGCGCAGAATTATTGCTGAAAAATAATTTTGTGTTATATAATCAAGATTACATTGCAAAGCTATAAAAAATAACTAAATAAAAAAAAGTTCTTGTTGATTTTAAGATAAAATAAATAAAATCAATAAGAGCTTTGTTTTAATTAAGAATATTAGAATTGCAAGTAATGCTTAATAGATTTTAAAAAGTTAATTCACCTTCGGTTCTTAAATTAATGACCGTTTGGATTACACCAGAAACAATTTGTAAATCACTTTTTTCTAACTTGGAACAATCAACTATAGTATCAAATAGCGGCGGGTAGATGCGCTTGATTGACTCAAGCGTCGAAGTTTGTTCTCTTGTAATGGAGATGCTCGAAGTGGGTAACATTCGCTCGTCTGTCATACCAAGAAGATAATCAGTGGTAATTTCATAGATTCGGCAAAGTTGAAATAAAACGTCGAAACCAGGCATTCGTTTTCCAGATTCATATTGTGAAAGCGTGGTATTAGAAATTTTTACCATATTCGAAATTTCAATTTGCGTTAAGCCTTTTTCTTTTCTAAGTTGTTTTAAACGTTGAGCGAGTAAGGGCTTGCTCATTATTATCACGTCCCTTTCAATGTCAATTCAGTGAGTTAATGCGGATTTTAATCTAATTGATATGAACTTTAAAATGCGTCATAATACTGCTGAAAATAAAAATTTAAAAACTAAATATTCATAATAATATATATTTTTACAATTAATAGTATGCGTGTAATTATACTACAATAAAATAGTATGTTCAACATAATTTGCAATTACCAAATAAAATTATAGTTTGCAAAGAATATTTTATATAAAATTAACTAAATTATTATTTTAATTATTTTTAATATACTCGGTGGCTTCGTTTGGTTTTGGTGAAAAAGACTCATTGTCTAAAATAAAAATCTTGTTTGAAGCATAGGGCTCGTTATTAATCGTTAAAAAAACGTGGTCAACGCCGTAATAAGTTCCGAAAGTATCGCCAAGAGATTGCAAAAAAGCAACTTCATTTTGGGCAAAAATTTCATTTTGTGTAACAAGTTCAATGGAAAAATCAACAAAAACGGAGCTGTTTTTGCCAAGCTTAATTGAATTAATTGAAGCGTTACTGCTCAAAGAAATAAGCTGGTTTGAAGGGGAAGATTTTAGTTTGGTTGCCAGAATTTTAGGCATTTTGGTGTTGGGAGTAATAGATAGTGTTCCGTAAGAATATTTGATTTTATTTGTTTTTGGGTCGGCAAAAAAGAACTTTACAGATTGCTTAAAAGCGACGTCCTTTTCGCGCGTAACGATTTCGCGGCTAAAAGAAAGCGTAGAATCTTTGTCAAAAATATATTGAGACAAAAGCCCGTAAGAAGGCGCAAAATATGAAATTCTGGTTTCACCGTTTTTGTATTCAGTGGTAACTTCAACTGTGTTGAAAATTCCCAATGGAAGCACAATAGACTTATTTATTGAAGTTATTTTGGAAAGTCCGTTTTCAACGTCCCATGAATTTCCGACGATAACTGGATCTTTAAGCAAGATTTCAACCTGATTGTTATTTTTTTCAAAGTTATAATCAAGAAAATTATATGTATATTTAACTTTGTTTTTTTGTGAAGATATAATTTCGCCGTTTTTATATTGAAGAACTTCAATATATTGCGGTTCATCTTTGGATAAAAAGTGCCTCTGAATTTTTTTTTGATTTTCGTTAATATATTCAACGTATGATTCTTGAATTAAATCAATACTATTTTTGTTATCTAAATTATTTGATTTGTTTAATTTATATGTAATAAGCGTGTTTTCGAGGGAAAAAAAATCGACTGTGTATAAATTTTGAACGGTTGGAGTAACGGTAGGTATTGGTGTTTTTTTTATTGATAGAGTGGGAGAAGGCGCGCTCTGAGTGTTTGCAACTGTTTCAATTGGGGCGATAATACTATCATCAGAGGGAGAAGAACTTTTAGCGCAAGAAATTGTGAAAATGCCAAAGACTAAAAGTAACGAAATTATTTTTGGAATTTTGCTCAAAAGAACCACACCTCCACAAGAACACTATTGCTATTACGTGAATTATCGCATATTTTAAGAGAGTTGTAAAGTTATTGTATTTAAATTAACAAAAAACAATGCTTTTGCTTAGAGAGAATTTTTGTAGATTATATAAAAATACTAGCCTTGCATACTCAATACCAAGTATTATATAATAAATAAGTAAAAATAATAATATACTTAATTTAAAATAGTTAATAAAATACACAAAACAGGAGGTTAATATGAGTGAATCAACAAATATCAACCAATTTACTCTAGATTCGCAAAAAATAGATATAGAACCAAATAATAAAAAGACGCTCGAAGAAATATTAAATATTGATTATCAGGAAAAAATAAACAAAATTATTGTTGCGAAAGCTAACTTTAAAATAGTTGAACTTACTTACGTTCCGCAGGCTCAAGACATAATTAACACTAGAGATTTAGCTTCTAACGAAGGTATGCGTGTGTATATTCGTGGTTTAACTCATATTTTTATCAGAGCTTGCTACCATGTTTTGCCAATGTGCGACGTTTATATTAAAAATAGCACCACTACGGGGCTTTATTGCGAAATCAAGAACGCTGTTATTGATCCGTTTATCGTGGATCGAATTGGCAAAAAAATGCGAGATTACGTTAATCAAGATGAACGCTTCGTAAAAACGTTGATAAGCAAAGAACAAGCGATTGAGTTTTATAAAAATAGTCGTCAACCAGACAAAGCGCAACTGATTAAATTTCGCGAAGACAAACAATTTAAGCTTTATTCTTGCGGATCGCTAAGAGATTACTATTATGGGCATATGCCACCTTCAACAGGATATGTAAATAAATTCCAATTATTCTTTCAGAATTCTGGCGTTATTCTCTCCTATCCAGATAAAAATAATTTAGATGCGCCGATTACCGTTCCACACGAACCAAAGCTTTCTTTCGCCTTTGATCAAAGTAAAAAATGGTCGGAAATAATCGAATGCTCTAACGTTGCCGATTTAAATAAGTTTGTCGAAAGGGGCAACTTAAAAGATATAATTTTAGCAAACGAAGCTTATCACGCTAAAAACATTTCTTTAATCGCCGATGAGATTTGTGAGAATAACGCAAAGATTATACTTATTTCAGGCCCTTCATCTTCTGGCAAAACAACTTTTGCTCAAAGATTGCGAATTCAACTCAAAGTCAATGGCAAAAAACCAGAGCTTCTTTCTCTTGATAATTATTATTTAGATCGAGATAAAATCCAGCCTGACGAAAACGGTCAAATAGATTTGGAAGCGATCGAAACAATCGACACTGGTTTGTTTAATACTCATATGCAAGCGCTTCTTAGAGGCGAAAACATCGAAGTGCCAAAATTTAATTTTAGCATCGCAAAAAGAGAAAAAACAGGCAAAACTATGAGCTTGCCTAAAAACGGAGTATTAATAGTTGAAGGAATTCACGGGCTTAATCCAATTCTTGCCGCTGAAATTCCAAGAAACCAAAAGTTTAAAATATTTATCAGCCCATTAACTCAACTGGGGTTAGATCGCCACAATCGCATTCCTACCACCGACGTTAGGTTAATAAGGCGACTAGTGCGTGACTATTCGCATAGGTCATCTTCCGCCGAACAAACGCTCTCAATGTGGCAAAGTGTTATTAACGGCGAACGCAAATGGATTTTTCCGTTTCAAGAAAACAGCGATTTAATGTTTAATTCAACGTTGGTTTATGAACTTTTATTTTTGAAAAAACATGCAAAAAAACTTCTCGCCGAAGTTCCAATGGAAAGCGAATTTTTTAGTGAATCAAATCGAATGATTAAGTTTTTGAATTATTTTGTTGACCCAAAAGAAGAAAACGAAGCGGATATTTGCACTACTTCCATTTTGCGTGAATTTATTGGCGGCGGTGCTTTTGAGCAATAAAAAATAAACAAAACAAGCCACTTTTTAAACTCTTGCTAAATTATAAGAGCTTAATACAGATGGCTTGTTTTATTATTAATATTTTAAATTTTTTTGTTTATGCTAAGTTTAGCGTGACCGCGGAAACTCATCACAGAGTGAAATGTTTCATGAATATCACGATTTCCGTTAAGTTGCTCTAATATTTTTTCTTTTACAGATTGGGTTGCATGAGAGAGTTCGGGGAAAATAGTAAAATTATTTATCCCTACAAAATTTAAATCTTTTAAAATATTTTTTTTATAATCTTTTAGTATAATAATATCTATAGGTACATCGCCAACTTCTTCTGAAAATGCATTGGTTTGTTTAGTTTTGAGCTGGAAATCTGCTAAGGTATCGTCATATTGTGAAGTGGCAAAAGCCCCTTGTTGAGCACGGATTCTATCATTATTATGTTTAGGAAGAATAAAAATTGGTTTCTCATTCTCTGGTATATCGTTGTTTGTTAATTCTTTTTTAGATAACTCTATTTTACAATGTTTATCAATTTCTTCTTCATCGTTAGAATTCCCACATCGCTTTGGTTGGGGGTTGAAAATAAAAACTTTCCCGTTTTCTTCAGGATCACTGTTTTTACAATTTTTACAAGCGCATGGTTGACATGCGAAAAATAGAGCGATAAGCGGATTTACAGTTACGTCTATTAATCGTGTAGGCAGCTCATAGTGTTGAAGTTTTGTTAGCGTTTCAAAATGAGTATACGTGTTTGGAAATTCTTCGGGATATAATCTTTTCATTTCTTGAATATAATAACCTTCAAGTTGTTGATGAGTTGCATTTTTTGTATCTTCTCTAAAAATACTGGCTTGAATGGGCCAAGCTTTGTTTTTTTGCCCCCTAAAAAGCATATCTATTAAAAATATTTTTTCGTCTCTCTCGGCGGATTGACCAATTGTTTTGCGTATTTTAGTAATAGTATCAATATATTGTGATAAAGATTTTATTTGAATCGTGCTAGACTGAAATTTATTGTCGTCATCATTAGGCTGGTTCAAAACATTATTAAGTATTTCTTTAAATTGCTTTTTTTCGATGTTATCCATGCTTTTTCTCCAATATTTTTAATTATATACTAATAAAAAATATAACACTATTGTAATAGAATTACAATAAGATAATAAAACACTTAAAATTAAAAAAATCATTCCTAATAAACTAGAATAAATTAAATATTTTTGCTAATAATACTATTAAAATATAAAATTAAATTATTAGGAGAAATACTTATGTTTTTTAAAAAATATAAAAAATCTAAATTCAAGCAAATAATATTATTACTTGTAATATTGATAGTATTATTGAGCTCAACTGCTTGCTCGATGCAAAACAATAAAAACAATAAAACAGAAGCAAAATCATCCCCAATAACTCCGATTCAGACAGAACAAGAGCAAACCCCAAACACGCCCGGAGATTCACCAGGCGGAGAAGTAGTAAACGAAAAAGCAAGAGTTGTGACCAAAGCGGCGAAAAATATAGTGGGTGTAAAAGAAGTGGCGGTGCTGATAACTAATAACAATCAATGCCTTGTAGCTCTTAGTTTAGATCAAGATGTCATTTTAACCCAAGGTCAACTTGATATAATTTTTAAAGCCGCAGAACCATTAGAAACAAGAATTTCGACCGATCCAGCGAATTTTGCAAGCGTGAAAGCCCTAGAAACCACCGCTAACGCTGCCGCGACTACTACCGAAAACTTGCAAGAACTTTGGAACAAGTTTTTAAAATAACACTAATTCTTGACAGTAGTTTAACCAGTTGATATTATTAAAGTCATGCAATATTATTTATATATTTATTGCGTGACTTTTTTGTAATAAAAATTTAAATATAAAATTCAGGAGAAATATTTTGGCAATTCCAGATAAAATAGCGTTTACTGCCTTTGGGCTCGACGTTGCGTGGTACGGTATAATAATCGCAGTGGGAATTATGGTTGCTCTTTTGCTTGCAACGAAAAGCGCAAAAATATATGGCTGGGTTAGCGATAATATCTATGACTTTGCAATAATCGGCGTGCCAGCTGGAATAATTGGTGCAAGATTGTATTATGTTATTTTTGAATGGAAGCAATATTCTTCGAATTTATTAAGCATTTTTAATATTCGTGAAGGTGGATTGGCAATTTTCGGCGGAATAATTGGCGGAATAATCGCCGCAGTAATATTTTGCAAAGTTAAGAAAAAAAATATTATTGAGTTGCTAGACATCGCAATGCCAAGTTTAGCAATCGGTCAAGCAATCGGTCGATGGGGAAATTTTTTCAACCAAGAAGCTTTTGGTGGAATTATTACCAATCCGAAACTTCAGTTTTTTCCAATAGGTGTTTTTATTCAAGAAACAAGCACCGTTCATTATGCCACTTTTTTCTATGAATCAATTTGGTGCGGTTTAATTTGCGCTTTTTTGGTCACTCAACGCAAAAAGTTTAAATATTCTGGTGACGTTGCGCTTTGGTACTTAATGCTTTACGGCTTCGAAAGAATGCTTGTTGAAAGCCTTCGAACCGATAGCTTATATATCGGAAATATTAGAGTTTCGCAAGCACTTAGTGCTATTTTGTTCTTGAGTGTTTTAATATATATGTTATATAGATTTTTCAAAAACAAAAATAAAAGTATAATTATTACTAACAAAGCAAATATTAATTATAAGAAGTTAGTTTAATAAAACAAAAAAATTAAAAATAATCAGGTATTATTATGCGTAATTTAACCATGCTCACTGATTTATATCAGCTAACAATGATGAACGGATACTTTAAAGAGAATATGCACGAACAAGTCGCTGTTTTTGATATGTTTTTTCGAAAAACCTCAGGGGAAAGCGCATACGCAATAATGGCAGGGTTAGAACAAGTAATCGAACTTTGCGAAAACATAGAGTTTAACAAAGAAGATTTGGATTATTTGGAAAGCCTAGATTTGTTTGAAAAAGACTTTTTGAAATATCTTGAAAAGCTAAAATTTACTGGCGATATGTTTGCGATGCCAGAAGGCACGGTTGTTTTTCCAGCTGAACCACTTATTCGGGTCAAAGCTCCGCTTATTCAAGCTCAACTTATCGAAACGGCTCTGTTAAATTTCGTAAATCATCAAACGCTTATCGCAACCAAAGCCAGCCGAATTGTTCACGCTGCCTCTGGTGATGAAGTTATTGAAATGGGTTTGCGCCGAGCACAAGGCCCAGACGCTGGAATCTTTGGGTCACGCGCGTCGATTATAGGGGGCTGTAGCTCGACGAGCAATATTTATTGTGGCAAAAAATATAAAATTCCAGTTCGTGGAAGCCACGCCCATAGCTGGGTTATGAGCTTTGAAGACGAACTGACTGCTTTTCGAAAATATGCAAACACTTATCCAAATGCTTGCATATTATTGGTTGATACTTATGATACTATTAATTCGGGAATTCCAAACGCAATTAAAGTATTTAGTGAATTGCGAGAATTAGGGCACGAAGGCGTAGGCGTTAGACTTGATAGCGGAGATTTAGCTTATTTATCTAAAAAAGCACGAAATTTATTAGACGAAGCGGGTTTTCCAAACATAAAAATTCTTGCGTCGAATGATCTTGACGAAAAACTTATTCGTGACTTAAAAGCGCAAGGCGCAAGAATAGATTTTTGGGGAGTGGGAACAAAACTAATAACTTCGGCGGATTGCCCATCGCTTGGAGGGGTATATAAATTATCGGCGTTTGAAGACCCTCAAAAAAATTATATTTCAAAAATGAAACTTAGCGATAATTTATCCAAAACTACTAACCCAGGTTTCAAAAAAGTTGTTAGACTTTATGGTAATTATTCCAAAAAAGCAATTGCTGATTTAATTTTGCTCGAAGATGAAACGATTGATATAACTGCGCCGATTAAAATATATCATCAAACCGAAACATGGAAAAACACAGTTGTAAAAAATTTTTATGTTAAAGAGTTGCTTCAGCCAATATTTATTTTCGGTAAATGTGTTTATTCCAAGCCGAGTTTGCTGGAAATTCAAGAATATTCAAAAAAAGACTTGGAAACTTTTTGGGAAGAATATAAGCGTTCAACAAATCCACAAGTCTATAAAGTAGATCTCTCAGATAAGCTTTATGATTTAAAGCAAGATATAATTAGAAACATTAGATATAATATATAAAAATTAAACAAATTCGACACGTAGGGGTAGACCTTGGTCTACCCGATCTCAAGATATATAGCGTTATTCGGGCAGACACATTTTAATATTTTAGATTTTACGTGAATTTTTTGGCGAAATTATGTCTAATAAATTTTTGCGCAAAATTATTACTGAAATAACTAGGCAAATAGCGGTATCGGCCAAAACAACGGTATTGTATCCTAGAGAATAGACAAGTAAGTTTTGACCCGCGGGCGCAAACATTCCAAAGAATATTACTCCAGAAACCACGTGCACACAATATCTCAAAAAGCCAGCGAAAGCAATACCAAAAATTAAATTTTTTTTGTTAAAAAATCCTACAATTGCGAGGCACAATAAAGCCAATCCATAATCAAGAAAAATCTGCGCAAAACTTACAAAATATGGATCTTGAATATAAGTGAGAACGCCGAAAGCAGCGCAAACGACGAGTGCTTTTTTGGGCCCATACCAATAAGCAAAAAGCATTATTGGTAACATGCTCGCCGCCGTAACTGACCCGCCTTGGGGCATTGAGAACAACTTAATATAGCCCAAAACAAACGCAAGAGCAATGCAAAGTGAGCCAGTAGTGAGCGCATTTATATTGCTTTTTTTTTGCAAATTATTTCTCCTAAAAATTTTTTATAATAATATTATTAATTTTAGATAACAAAAATCCGTACACCTAAGCGCACGGATTTGAAATATAAAAAAATTATATTGCGCTTCCCTACGTTAGAATTAACTAAACAGGTTCAAAGGGTTCGCATTTCCTGCGTTCTCAGCCTTTCGGCGCCCCTAGCGTTTGGATATTAAGTTTTGAATTTAACTAGTATGTTTATAACTTAACAAAATATATTATATTTGTCAAGTAAATACAAAATATTTTTTATATTAATAATTATGCATAAAATTAAATTAAATTTTTAATTAGTTTTAATTAAGCAATAACGCAAGAACTGCTTTTTGTGCATGTAATCTGTTTTCTGCTTCGTCAAAAACAACGCTATGCTCGCCGTCGATAATATCAGAAGTAACTTCTTCGTTGCGATGAGCAGGCAAGCAATGCATGAAAATATAATCAGGTTTTGCATGTTTTGCAAGCTCAAGATTAACTTGTACTCCTGCAAAAGCTTCAAAACGAGTTGATTTCTCTGTTTCTTGCCCCATTGATACCAAAACGTCGGTGTATAGGCAATCTGCGTCTTTGGCGGCTTGGATAAGATCGCTAGTTATTTCTATTTTGCTTCCTGAAATTTTTGCGTTAGCCATTGCAAAATCAATGTATTTTTGCGCTGGTTCGTAGCCCTTTGGGCAACCGATAGAGAAGTCAATTCCAAGCTTTGAACAAATAATCATTAGTGAGTGAGCGACGTTATTTCCATCGCCAATATAAGCGATTTTGCCTGTTAATTTATTTTTGTGTTCATAATATGTAAGAATATCGGCGAGCGCTTGACATGGATGACAATCGTCCGTTAAGCCGTTTATAATTGGGATTGATCCATGTTCGGCGAGAGCTTCAACGTCGCTTTGCAAGAAAGTTCTGATCATAATTCCGTCGACCATGCGAGAGAGCACTTTGGCGGTGTCTTCGATTGTTTCGCTTTTGCCAAGTTGAAGATCTGTGCCAGATAAAAACATTGGTTTTCCGCCAAGATGAGTGATACCAGCTTCAAAAGAGACACGTGTTCTTGTGGATGGTTTTGCAAAAATCATTGCCAAAATCTTGTCTTGACAAGAACTATTTTTTTCGCCTGACTTATAGCTTTTTTTAATTTTTAATGCCAGCGAAAGCACTTGCAATATTTCGTCAGTTGAATATTCTTGAAGAGTTAAGAGATGTTTTTGAGAAAATTTTGCTTTAGCTTGATAATTTAAAAGATCCATATTTATGCTCCTAATTTTAATTTTTGATTTTACTAATTATACATCTAAACTTATAAAAATGCAAATGATTTTTCTGTTAATTTTATTATTAATTTTAAAATTAAATTTTTTGAATAATTTTTTTATACTAGACAAAACTATTTATTATATTAAATATATTAAAATATTGGAGTAAAAATATGAAAGCTAGATTTTGGGCGGCGGGAATTATGTTTGCGTTTGTAATTATGTTTATTGTAAATATTCAGCAAGCGGGTAGCCCGCAAAAACAAACTGAGCTTGAGCAAAATAATAATATTAATCTAGATAATAATTTAGAAGAGATTGATTTTGCCCAAGTTCAAGAATTATCAACTCAAGACGCTTCACAAATTCAAGAAAAAGCAAATCAAAAAGAATTTTCAGGGTTTGTAGAATATGACTCACAAATCGCAATAAAAGCACCTTTTGCGGGAAAAATAGTTTTCGCTGTTCCCATCGGTTCGCAAATTAGTCGCGGCGATACTGCGTTTGAAATTGACACAAATTCGCAAAAAAATAGCGATAGCATAGACAATAAAAATAAAAATATACCAGACCAAATTTTGGCAAACCAAATCTTAACAAACCAAATTCTGACAAATAAATTAAAACAAACTATTTTAATAGCTCAACAAAATACTATAGAATATCAAAAATTAAATTCGGCAGTGGAAGAATTGCACGCTCAAAACGCAATCGAAACCATTGCAAATTCAAATAATACTAAAATTATAGAAACGCAAGAGTTAGAAGAGCAAAAAAGTCAAGTCTTTGGTGAAGTAATCGACTCAGTAGATTCTGGAACTACCGTAGAAAAAGATCAAAATATATTATCAGTTGGTCAGGGCAAAAAACGTATTTATGTTAAAGTCGATAGCCAGCTAGATATTGTTGAAGGCATGAGTGCAAAAGTTCTGGTTGGCAATCTTGAAATTCCTGCAAAAGTTGGGTTGGTTGATAGCACTGCCGAAATTATTCCAGAAAAAGACTTTAATTTAGCTTCAAATCAAAAAATTAGTGTAATTATTCAAGAAAAAGAATATTCTAAACTTCTTGTTGTGCCAAAAAGCTGTATTTTAATAATTCAAAATACTCAATATTTGGTGCTTAAAGAAAACTCAGAGTATAAAAAAATTCCAGTTATAGCAAAAATTATCGACGATAAAACCGCAATAATTCAGCAAGGTGAAGTTAATGCGGGGTCTCTAATTGCGCTTAAACCAGAAAAATATTTGAGTAAAATAAGTTAAAAAAAATAATAGATATTTAAATATTTGAATTTTTGAATTATATTGACGAAATAAGCATAAAAAGTTTGACAAAATTCGAGTTATTATATATAATAAAACGATAAAAACAGATATGGCAGGGCTTGCGCGATTCGACCCACGCTAACCCCTGAATAAGGTGCTAAATCACCCACATATCAATTCCAATCGGAAAGCCATTTCTGCATTTTAATTATAGCACGTTTATAGAATTAGTAGCAATGCTTTTGTGTTGCAATAATATTCACCCATTATTTATAGTTCTATAATTGAATACACTTGCTAAATTAGACAGTTCTGATTTTGTTTGGTTTGATGATATTTGCAAATTACGTAAGTGGGGTTTATATAAGTCTTGCATACGTTTTTTCGTTGCACATGAGGTTTTACTCTGTGCAACGTTTTTTGACTATTGACCGTATAATATAAAACAAAAGCTGCATTATTTTAAAAAGATGCGGCTTTATTTATTTTAAAATCTATTGCAAAATATAGAATATTTTAATAGAATTAATAAATAAATTTAAAAATATAAATAAAAATATTAAATTAAATATAAAAAAATTAAATAGTTAGGAAAAAAACAATGCCTAAAATTATTGCATTCGGGGAGCTACTCGTTGACTTCACTCCCGCGGGAAACTCAAAAGCTGGGAACCCAACTTTTGAATTTAACCCCGGCGGCGGCGTGGCGAATTTCGCCGTTGCGTGTTCAAATATGGGAATCGACACCGAATTCGCAGGGCAAGTGGGCGACGATTTGTTTGGTGAAATGCTCGTAAAGCAACTTGAAAAATATGGCGTAGCGACAAAATTTTTAAGTATGTCAAAAGATTATATGACCACCCTCGCTTTTGTCCATCTTTTTGAAAACGGCGAACGTGATTTTACTTTTTATCGCAAAAATGGCGCAGATACAATGATTAGCCAAGAAATAATGCAAGATTTTATTACAAACAAAAATCTTTTGGAAAACTGCGATGCTTTGCATTTTTCTTCTCTATCTTTGGTAAACCAAACTTGCAAACAAGCAACTTATTATACAATAAATCTAGCAAGAGAAAAAAACACACTAATTACTTATGACCCAAATTGGAGACCATCGCTTTGGGAAGATGCAAATCATTGCAAAACAGAAATGAATAATGCAATCGATTTTTGCGATATTCTTAAAGTCAGCGAAGAAGAATTGGCTTATATTACTGGTTTTGCTTGCGAAGAAGATCAAGAACTCGAAAAACAAGCCGTTCAAAGCATTTTAAACCGTGGAGTAAAGCTAGTCGTTCTTACACTTGGCGAAAAAGGCGCAAAAATATATTCACACGCTGGTTGGATTTTCTGCGAACCATATAAAGTCGTTGCAATAGACGCTACTGGCGCGGGAGATACTTGCTTTGGAACGTTTGTTTCGCTAGTTCTTAAAAACATTCAAAATAATAGTTTTGAAATTATAAATAATAATATTAATTTAGACAAAGCAAAAGAAATGCTAGATTTTGCAAACGCTGCCGCCGCTTTAAGCGTAACAAAACGAGGTGGAATGCCTTCGATACCAACTTATCAAGAAGTTTTGGATTTTATAAAATAATAATTTTGCGAGAAAAAAAATAAATAAAAATAATATAATATTAGATCAAAGATTAATTAGCGCCGCCGAGATGTTACCAAAATCCGATTGCATCGCCGATATTGGGTGCGATCATGGCAAGCTTTCAATTTATTTATTACAAAACAATATTGCAAACAAAATAATCGCTTCAGATATTAGCGAGCTTTGCTTGGAAAAAACAAAAGTATTAGCAGAAAAATATAATTTGTTAGATAAAATTAGTTTGAGAGTTGGCGATGGGTTAAGCCAAATAAACCATTCAGAAGCACAAAGTGCAATAATTTGCGGAATGGGTTCAAGCACAATAATTAGCATTTTAGAGCAAAATATTATCAAAACAAGATCAATAAATAACTTTGTCTTGCAACCAATGTGCCAAGTTTCGAAGTTGCGCAAATTTTTGAGACTAAATAATTTTTATATTAGTGACGAGAAATATATTTTGATAAATAATAAATATTACCAGATTATTCTTGTAAATTCTAATAATAAAAACAACAAAAATAATTCGAGCAATATTTTAACCCCAGAAAGTTTGGACGAAATCGGGCCAATATTATTCCAAAATCGTGACGCAATTGCTTTTGAAAAAATTAAAGCTAGACTAATTAAATTTAAAATTCAACTCAAAAACCTAAACAAATCTAATATTTTATATCTACAAAACAAAACTAGGCTAGAAAATAAAATTATAGTTTTGCAAAATATTGTCGAAGCATTTTAATTTAATTAAAATAATATAGAAAGTCGTGTGTTTTTATGAAAACAAAAGAAATTTCAAAAAATCAGTTTTTAGATTTTATGGAAAATTATGCTCCAAAAGAACTTGCTGAATCTTTTGATAACGTTGGGTTGCTCCTTGACAATTCGAAAAAAAGCTTGTCGAAAGTGCTCTTTGCTTTGGACGTGAATTCTAAAGTAATAGAAGAAGCAATTAGTATTAATGCAAATTTGATTTGTACTCATCACCCGATTATGTTCGAGCCACTCAAAAAAATAGATACAAAATCAAAAGACGGTAAACTAGTGATGGGCTTAATAAAAAATAACATTGCGCTTTTTTCAGCGCATACAAATTTAGACAGCTGCGAACACGGGATTAACACGCTTCTTTGCAAAAAATTTGACTTGCAAAAACATCGAGCGCTAACTCCCAAAATGTTAAAAAATAAGCTCCAAGATTTGGGGCTTGCAAGAAAAGGATTTTTGAAAAAACAATCCACCCTTGAACAATTAATAAACAAAACAAAAACAGTGCTGAATATACAAAACGTTAGATATTGCGGCGATTTGCAACAAAAAATCAACTTCGTTGCCCTTTCCAGCGGTAGCGGCGGCGACAATCTATATGATGCTATTAATAGCGGCGCAGATGTCTTTATTACAGGCGATGTTCGCCATAACGTTGCGCTCACCGCAAAAGAATTTAATATCGCAATTATCGACGCTGGACATTACGAAACAGAAGTTATTATCTTCGAAAGCTTAATCAATAGTTTACAACTCAACTTTAATAAGTTAGAATATAGTACTGAGTTTGTTTTGTCACAAAAACAAGAACCCGTAATGAAGTTTTTTTAGTAAATAAAAAATTAAATATAATAGGCTAAGAGCCGCGATTTATAAGCGCGGTTTTTGCTTAGCAAAAAAATAAAAAATAAACAGGAGGACTGTATTTATGATAAATTTAAAACCGCTTTGGCTTTTTCAACAAAGCAAAATTGATCTTGATCTATTTGAAAAAAGTATGAAAGAAACTGAAAATTTTATTCAATATAACAAAATATCAAAGTTCATGCAATCTCAAAAAAGAACGCTACAATCGCTCACTAAAGCCGAAACTAGTAAGCAAGAAAAAATTATTGAGCAAGAAAAAAAAGTCGCTGCGATAGATCAGCTTTACAAAACAGGGCTAGAAAAGTTCAACGCTTCGCCAAAAGATGACCTTGCGGAAATCGCAAAATTCAAAAAATATTTCGAGCAACTCGGAACTCAACTAGTTCAAGAAAAAAAAGAAGTCTCTGTTCTTGTAAAGCAACTGCAAAAAGAAGACGAATGGTTAACAACCACGAAAACCAAACTCGCAAAAGCAAGCAAAGAATTCGAGATTCTAAAAAAAGCTGTCGAAGAAGAACGTGAACTTGTGCAAGATGAGCTTGCGAAACTTAAAAATAACTTGAAAGTTCAAGAATCTAAAGTTTCAAAAGAACTTATGCAAGAATACTTAAACACTAAAAAAAGCTTCGAAGTGCCCATTGCGCGCGTCGAAAACAATAAGTGCATGGGCTGTAACATGGAACTCCCTGCAATCGTTTCAAGAAAACTTAAAGATAGCGTCGAAGTCGCGGAATGTGAAAGCTGTGGAAGATTGCTATATTTAGAGCTTGACTAATAAAAAATAACTTGCTTTTACAGCCATTTTGTAATATAATATTTTAAATGCTATGAGTAAAGTAGATGATCGCGCGCAACGTTGCGCGAGGAAAGTCCGAGCACTATAGGGCAGAGTGCCGGGTAACACCCGGTGAAGGCGACTTCAAGGAAAGTGCAACAGAGATATACCGCAATTTTTTAATATATTTATTTTAATAAATTTTATTAAATATTGTAAGGGTGGAAAGGTGAGGTAAGAGCTCACCAGCGGCTTGGCGACTTGTCCGCGATGTAAACCCCACTTAGTGCAAGATTGATACAGAAGCATTTAATGGTAGCCCGCCACGCTTCTACGTAATCGCATGAGCCAACTGGCAACCGTTGGCCTAGATAGATGATCATCCAAGACAGAACTCGGCTTAACGCTTTAGCTCATAGTGCTTGCCACGAGATTATTCTCGTGGCATTTTAAAATTAAAATATATATATTAAAAAAATTATTAAAATATATATTAAAATAGGGGTAAGTAATTAATGGCAAGAAAAACAGCGATATATTCAATGTTACTCGCTTTAATCTTGGTTTTAGGGCTCGTTGAAAGCGCAATCCCAATAAGTTTAGCTGTTCCAGGAATTAAGCTTGGGCTTTCCAACGTAGTTTTATTGTTTGCGTTATTTTATTTTGGAATCGGAGCAGCTTTTATGCTCATGCTTGCAAAAGTTTTGCTGCTTGGTTTTTTGTTCGCTGGTTTCCAAAGTTTAGCTTTTGGCTTTTCTGGGGGAGTTGCGAGCATACTAGTTATGTTTATATCTTTAAAAATTATCAAAGCGGATTTTGTAGCGACCAGCGTTTTGGGCTCATGCGCCCATATTTTTGGACAAATCTTAATTGCGATAATTATGTTTAAAAACACTGCGTTTTTGTATTATTTGCCTGTTTTGCTTATAAGCGCCGTTGCAACGGGTATTTTAACTGGCTTTATCGCAAAATATACTGTAAAAGCGCTTGCAAAAAGCAATATAAATTTTTTGCCAAAAAATAAAAATAAAAAATAAAATAATAAATACTCAGTTGCACATGATATATAGATATGATAGAATTAAAGTACGGTACTATGATTAATTTTAGTATAACAAAAAATTAAAATAAATTAATAAAAAATTAAAATAAGATTAACTCGGAGGACGAAATCAACATGAACACAAATAACATAGAAAAAGTTGGAAACAACGAATATAAACTTACGGTAACGGTAATGGCGGAAGATTTCCTAAAAAACATCGAAAATGCATACAAAAAAACAAAAAGTAAGTATAATATTCCTGGTTTTAGAAGGGGCAAAGCAACTCAAAAAATGATCGAAAAACTTTATGGAGAAAGCACTTTTTTTGAAGAAGCTTTTGATTTACTATATTGGGATGCTTTCATCACCGCCGCCGATAACGCAAACGTTGTTCCTGTTGATGCACCAAATATTCAAATTTTGAAGATCAAAAAAGACGAAGATCTTGTTTTTACAGCTACATTTTTTGTTAAACCAACCGTCGAACTAACACAAGATCAATACAAGGGAATAGAAATTGTTGATGTTGAGTATACTGTTTCAGATGAGATGCTTAACAAAGAAATTTCTGCTCAACAAGAAAAACTTTCTCGCCTTGTAGATATTACTGATAGAGCCGTTCAAATGGGCGATACCGTTATTCTTGATTATTCGGGAAGCGTTGACGGAGTAGATTTTGCCGGCGGAACAGCGCAAAACCAAACGCTAGTAATTGGCTCAAACCAATTTATTCCAGGTTTTGAAGAACAACTCGTAGGCGTTCCAATTGGCGAAGAACGTGCGATCCCTGTTACTTTCCCCGAAGATTATCAAGCTCCGGAACTTTCTGGTGCAAAATCAATTTTCAAAATCAAAATCAATGAAATCAAAGTTAAAGAATTGCCAGTGCTAGATGACGAATTTGCAAAAGATATTAGCGATTTTGATACTTTCGAAGAATATAAAAATAATATTTTAGAAAAACTATCTAAATCAGAAGAAAACAGAGCCAAAACAAAATTGCGCAATAACGCCGTTGATAAAATCGTTGAAAACGTAGTTATAGAAATTCCAAACGCTATGACTGAACGTCAAATCGATAGAACAATTGAAAACATTAAGCAAAGAATGGGCAACCAAGGAATTGGTTTCGAAGATTACTTAATGTATACTGGCACAAGCACTGAAAAACTTCGCGAAGATGTTCGAGGCGAAGCTGAAAAACGCGTTCGTGCAGATTTGATTCTTGAAGCTCTTGTTAAAGCCGAAAACATCGAAGCAAGCGAAGGGGACGTTGAACAAGAAATCGGCGTTCTTGCCCAATCAATTCAAAAAACAGTCGAAGAAGCAAAAACAATGCTTAGACCTGAAGATATTGAAAGCATTAAAGCAGATTTGGCAATCATGAAAGCGATTGATTTTGTTATCGATAACGCTAAACTTGTTAAAGAAGAAATTAAAGAAGTAGTTGAAGAAGTAAAGCAAGAAGAACATCTTTCAGGCAAAGTAGTCGAAAAAGATATTCGCGAAATCGAAAAAGAAGTCGCTCAAGTGCTTAACAAAGCAAAACAAGACTTAAATAAATAAATTCGGCATTATAAATTATGCAAAATATAAATTAATTAAATTATAGTTATAACTGGAGGTTATATATTATGCTTATTCCAATGGTTGTTGAACAAACAAACCGTGGCGAACGCTCGTACGATATATTTTCACGATTACTTAAAGATAGAATTATCTTTTTAAACGGGGAAGTTAACGATGATAACGCAAATCTTATCGTTGCGCAAATGCTTTTTCTCGAAGCAGAAAACCCAGACAAAGATATTTTTCTTTATATTAATAGCCCTGGTGGCTCTGTTACCGCTGGACTTGCGATATATGACACAATGCAATATATTAAAGCAAACGTTTCAACAATTTGCGTTGGAATGGCAGCGTCAATGGCAGCAGTTCTTTTAGCAGCCGGCGTCAAAGGCAAACGTCGCGCGCTTCCAAACAGCGAAGTTATGATTCATCAGCCTTCTGGCGGCGCAAGCGGAAAATCTACCGATGTTTCTATTATTGCCGAAAGATTGCACAAAACTAAACTTCAACTCAACGAAATTCTTAGCGCAAGAACTGGTCAAGATCTTGCAAAAGTTGCAGAAGACGTTGAAAGAGACTATTTCATGAGCGCTCAAGAAGCCTTGGATTACGGGATAATTGACGAAATTTACCCAGCGAGAAGATAATAAATTATATAACAAGATTTCAAAAAAGCCGTGAGGTAAAATAATGGCGAAAAACAATAACAATAATACCGAAGATGCAAAATCAATCAGGTGCTCTTTTTGCGGAAAATCTCAGCAAGAAGTTCGCCGAGTGGTTGCTGGTCCAGGCGTCTATATTTGCGATGAATGTGTTGAATTATGCATGGAAATTGTCAACGATGGCCCAGTAATCGATTCTGAAACAAACTTTGAAGACATTCCAAAACCAATAGAGATTATGAAAACTCTTGATGATTACGTTATCGGGCAAACGTTTGCAAAAAAAACTTTGTCAGTAGCGGTCTATAATCATTATAAACGAATAAATTCAACCGTCGATGATGACGACGTTGAATTGCAAAAAAGTAACGTGGTAATGCTTGGGCCAACCGGAAGCGGCAAGACCCTTCTTGCTCAAACGCTTGCTAGAATTCTCGACGTACCTTTTGCGGTCGCCGATGCTACGAGTTTGACAGAAGCTGGATACGTTGGCGAAGACGTCGAAAATATTCTTCTTAAACTCATTCAAGCCGCTGATTACGATATCGAAAAAGCTCAGCGTGGCATAATTTATATTGACGAAATCGATAAAATTGCACGCAAAAGCGATAACCCATCAATTACTAGAGATGTTTCTGGCGAAGGAGTTCAACAAGCGCTGCTCAAAATCCTCGAAGGCACAGTTGCGAGCGTTCCGCCTCAAGGTGGACGCAAACACCCTCACCAAGAATTTTTGCAGCTCGACACCACAAATATATTGTTTATTTGCGGCGGTGCTTTCGACGGTATTGAAAAAATTATCGAACAAAGAACTGGCAAAAAAGGCATGGGCTTTGGAGCAGAAATACAAGTGCAAAGTGAAAAAAACATCGGAAAAACGCTTGGTCAAATTCTGCCAGAAGATTTGCTTAAATTCGGATTAATTCCTGAATTTATTGGACGTGTTCCAATCGTAGTAACGCTAAATCAGCTTGACGAAGAAGCGTTAATGCAAATTCTTACACAGCCAAAAAATGCGCTTGTTAAGCAATATCAAAAATTGCTAGAAATGGATGAAGTTAATCTTGAATTCAACAAAGATGCGTTAGAATTAATCGCAAAAAAAGCGATTGAAAGAAAAACAGGTGCTCGTGGATTGCGTGCAATTGTTGAAGAGTCGATGCTTGAGATTATGTACGATATTCCTTCAAGATCAGACGTTAAAAAAGTTATAATAACAAAAGAAGCAGTTGAAAAAACAGATTTGCCAATTTTGATTTGTCAAGCGGTGGATAACGCTGACATTATTATTGAAGAGAAAAAAGCAAAAGCTTAAAATATTTTATACTTAAAGCCTGATTAACTTCAGGCTTTTTTTATATTATATAAAATTCTAATTTTTTGTAGAATAAACGCATAAAAAATGATATACTTAATATAATTAGTTTAAGCATTATATTTTATTTTATTGGAGAAGAAAAATTAAAAACATAAATTTTAAAAAACTACTGAGCAGAATATTGATAATATCGCTTATTGTTTCGCTATTTTATTCAATTTTTATGATAATCACCGCGCCTTCTATGATCGAAATTAACACCGATATTAAACTAAAAAGCGATTATGTTTTAATGACCGTGCAATGCATTTTGGGAATCGTAGTTTTTTATCTGCCAAATCGCCTTGCAAAAAAACAAGAAGTCGAAATTCCAAGCAAAATGTACTTTGCTTATCTAATCTTTTTGTATTGCGCAATTTACTTGGGCGAAGTGCAAAGTTTTTATTACGTAGTTCCTCATTGGGACACGGTTATGCACGGTTTTAGCGCCGGAATGTGGTGCGCCCTTGGATTTTCTTTAATCACGTTGCTCAACGAAGCCGAAGACATTAACTTGAAAGTTAGCCCGATTTTTTGCGCAATTTTTGCTTTTTGCTTCGCGGTTGCGATTGGTTCGGTTTGGGAAGTTTATGAGTTCGTAGTCGATGGAATTATGAAAACTAACATGCAAAAATTCATGCTTAAATCTGGTGAACTTCTTGTTGGAAGATCTGCGCTGGCAGATACAATGAAAGATATAATTGTGGATATTTGCGGAGCATTGGTTATGTCAATCGTTGGATTTATTTCGTTGCAAAAAACCAGCGAATGGTTGAAAAATTTTAAATTTAAAAAACATATTTACATAGTCGAAAACAAGAAAAAATTAAATAATAAAAACAAAAATAAAAAGATATAGCTAATGCTTGCCACCTCCTCTAGTAATAGGGGAGGCTTTTGGTAGGGGTATGGGATTGACACGTGGTTTAGTGTGACGGAGAGGTTTAAAAAATCCAAAATATACTAAATTTATTAAGACTAAAAATATTTATTTTATAGATAATATTAATATTGGACGAATATTAAATTATACTGGAGAATAAATGTGACTCAAATTTTAATGATTTTGCAAATTGCTTGCGCATTCGCAGTGGCAGTGTACTTCTTTGGGCAAATTAAAGCAAAAAAAGAAACCAAAACCGTAATAGTTGATAACTCAAAAGCTGAAATGCAAAAAATTTCAAAAATGCAAGAGTGTAATCTTAATTTGCCTCTTAGCGAAAAATCACGCCCCAAAACTTTTGACGATATTTGCGGACAAGTGGATGGAATAGCTGCCCTGAAAGCGGCGCTTTGCGGAGAAAATCCTCAGCATATTTTAATCTATGGACCGCCGGGAATCGGCAAAACTTGCGCTGCTAGGCTCGTTCTTGAGTTTGCAAAGACAACTCAAAACACGCCTTTTAGGCAAGATGCGCCTTTTATCGAAATCGATGCGACTTGTGTTAGATTTGACGAACGAAGCATTGCCGACCCTTTGATGGGTTCAGTTCACGACCCAATTTATCAAGGCGCTGGAGCAATGGGGACGGCGGGCGTTCCTCAACCAAAAGTCGGCGCGGTGACCAACGCAAACGGCGGCGTGCTTTTTTTGGATGAAATCGGCGAATTGCACTCTGCTCAACTTAATAAATTGCTAAAAGTTCTTGAAGACCGAAAAGTAAAATTCGAGAGCGCATATTATAATAAAGACGATAAAAACACGCCCGAATATATTCATTATATTTTTCAAAACGGCTTGCCAGCTGATTTTCGTCTAATCGGAGCAACCACAAGAAGCCCCAACGAAATTTCGCCAGCGATAAGATCCCGTTGCATTGAAATTTATTTTGATGATTTAAAAGCACCAGAACTGGAACGGATTGCAGAATCGGCAGCCGAAAAAATAAATATAGCTTTGGATAAATCTGCCAAAAAATCAATTGCCAGATTTTGCCAAAGTGGACGTGAAGTTGTGAATTTAATTCAACTTGCCTCTGGTATAGCAATTTTCAAAAACAGAACTAAAATATTGCTCGAAGATATTGTTTGGGTTGCAAAAACTTGCAGATATAACGAAAAATACACAAAAAAAATTGATGATAAAAAGTTAATTGGTGTTTCTAACGGCTTGGCTGTAACAACCCACGGTAGTGGTGTTTTGTTTCAAATCGAAAGTTTAATAAACAATAATAATTTAAATAATTTAAATAACTCAAATATTTCGCAATTTAATAATTTAAATATTACTGGAGTAGTCGAACAAGAAGAATTTGAATCTGGCACACGCAAAATGCGCCGAAAAGGCACAGCCAAAGCTTCCGCCGAAAATGTTATTAGTGCGCTCAAAAGTTGCGGAATTGCAAATTTGCAAAACAAAAATATTCACATTAATTTCCCCGGTGGAACGCCCGTCGATGGTCCAAGCGCAGGGGTTGCGATTGCAATATCGCTTTATAGTTCGTTTACCAAGCTCCCTGAGGGTTGCAAAGTAGCTTCAACGGGCGAAATTTCGATTCATGGGCGCGTTTTGCCAGTCGGTGGAATTTGCGCCAAGATTGAAGCCGCCGTCAGCGCTGGGGCAGAAATTGTGCTGATTCCAAAAGCCAATTTCGAAGAGAGTAAAAATTTAGACTCTGATTTATTATGCAATATACAAATTATTCCAGTAGATAACTTAGAACAAGTTATTGAGCATGCTTTTTTAATCAAAAACAAGCCAATCGAAGTCAAGATTAAAGAGCAAAATTTGGACAATCAAGAAGTTTTGAGCGCAACAAAAAATATATAATTTTATTTGTTTTTTTATATTATTTTATAAGTTTTGATAATCTATTGAAATTAATTTAAAAGCGTGTAGAATTATATAGTGTAGATAAAACTAAAATAATATTACCAAAAAATCAACTGATTAACAGACTAGATTGCTTGCAATATTATAATAATCAAGGTTATAATAAAAACAAAATAAAAAATATTAATATATATTTTCTATATATTTGTATATACATTGGAGGTCAATAATGCAAATGGTGCAAAATAACAAAGTAATGCCCGTCGTTCCGCTCCGTGGATTGACAGTTTTTCCGAATATGGTTCTGCATTTCGATGCGGGGCGAGATAAAACCGTTTCAGCGTTGCAAGTCGCAATGGAAGCTGGAAACGAATGTATGCTTGTTTCCCAAAAAGACGCTAGAAAATCTGATTTAGAAATCAAAGATATTTACGACTACGGAACAATTGCGATAGTTAAAGAAATTGTAAAACTACCAAATGATTCGATTAGAGTGCTTGTCGAAGGCGTTTCTCGAGCTAGAATTATTAAGTACACTCAATTTATACCATATTACGAAGCCGTCGTTGAAGAACAAAAAGATATTGAGTTGCAAGACCAAGATCTTGCTACTGCGCTTCTTCGTGAAATAAAAATCGCTTTTGATAAATATCGCAGTAACGAACCAAAGCTTGACGAAATTTGGACAACCCTAATGATTCAAAGCGATGTTTCAAAAATTATCGATATTCTCGCTTCAAACGTTCTTGTTGAAACAAAAGATAAACAAAAAATACTAGAAAATTCCGATGTTTCTGAGAGAGCGCTTGAATTATTAGCGATTATTAAAAAAGAAACTGAAATAAAAAAACTCTCTATAAGTATCCAAACGCAAGTGAAAAAAGCAATCGATAAATCTCAACGTGATTATTTCTTAAACGAACAAATTAAAATTATTCGCAAAGAACTTGGTCAAGAAAACGCGCCCGATATTGAAGGCGATGAAATGCTAAAAAAACTTAAAAAGTTGGATTTGATTCCAGAAGTTTTCGAAAAAGCAGAAAAAGAAATTAAAAGATTCATGACGCTTTCGCCAAATTCACACGAATTGCCACTTGTGCAAACTTGGATTGAACAATTTTTTGATTTGCCTTGGAATAAATATTCGGTTGATGATTTTGACCTAAAAAAAGCAAGGCAAGTGCTAGACGCAGATCATTATGGGCTAGAATCCGTAAAAGATCGAATAGTTGAACAACTTGCGGTTTCTAAACTTAGAACAGACAATAAAGGCACTATTATCTGCCTAGTCGGGCCACCAGGAGTAGGAAAGACTTCTATTGCGACTTCGATCTCCAAGGCGATTGGGCGCAATTTTGTGCGAATGAGCCTCGGCGGTATGCGCGACGAAGCAGAAATTCGTGGGCACAGACGAACCTATATCGGCGCAATGCCGGGGCGAATAATTGACGCTTTCAAAAAAGCAAAAACCATGAATCCAATAATTTTACTTGACGAGATCGACAAAATGGGTAATGATTATCGAGGTGATCCAGCGGCGGCTTTGCTTGAAGTTTTGGATAGAGAACAAAATTCAACTTTTAGAGATCATTATATGGAATTGCCTTTTGATTTGTCGAAAGCTATGTTTATCATGACCGCCAATACTACGAGCACAATTCCAAGACCGTTGCTTGACCGAATGGAAATCGTTCAACTTTCAAGCTACACTGCTTTGGAAAAAATAGAAATTGCAAAAAAATATTTAACCGCTAAACAAGAAAAAGAACACGGTTTAGAAAAAAATACAATTAAATATACTGGTGATGCGATTGCCAATATTATTGAATTATATACTCGAGAAGCAGGCGTGCGCTCTCTTGAAAGACGAATTGCCGATATTTGCCGAAAAGTCGCAGTTATTACAGTTCAAGAACAAAAGAACAAAAAAATAAATATTACATCAAAAAAACTAAGTGAATATTTAGGACCAGCTAAGTATTTACGAGATAAAAGTTTACGAGGGGATAGCGTCGGAACAGTCAACGGGTTGGCTTGGACTAGCGTCGGCGGCGAGACACTAACAATCGAAGTAGTCTCATTTGCGGGAAATGGTAAGCTCGAAATAACTGGGCAAATTGGCAGCGTGATGAGAGAATCTGCCAGCGCAGCTTATACCTACGTTCGGGCAAATTCGGCAAAATACGGAATAAATCCAGAAGACTTTAGAAATACAGACATTCATATTCATATCCCTGAAGGCGCAATCCCAAAAGATGGACCCAGCGCAGGAATTTCTCTTGCGACTGCGATTGTTTCGGTTTTTAATAATATAAAAGTCAAATCAAGCGTCGCAATGACGGGCGAAATAACCCTTCGTGGCAGAGTATTGCCAATCGGCGGATTAAAAGAAAAAGCAATCGCCGCTCATCGAGAAGGCATCAAAACAATTATTTTGCCATTTGAAAACAAAAAAGATATAATAGACATTCCTCAGCAAGTGCTTGATGAAATTACGCTGGTTTTTGCCAGCGACGTTGAGACGGTTTTTAAAACTGCGCTTTGCAAAACACCTAAAATATTTATAGAAGAAAATAAAAATAAAAATAATATTAATAAAAATCTTGATAATAATATTCCAAAAACACAAAATTCAACAAGTATTGGTGGTATTTTTCAAGCATAAAAAATATAAATTCAAAACAAAATTGGTGGTATTCTTTTAACATGATGAAAATAAAAAACGCAAAATTTATAACAAGTGTGGCGCTTGGCGGAACGTTTTTTCCAAATAGCGTTCCTCACATTGCCATCGTTGGCAAGTCAAACGTTGGAAAATCAAGCTTTATAAATTGCATTTGCAATCAAAACAAACTTGCTCGAGTTTCCCAAGCGCCGGGAAAAACAAGATTAATAAATTACTTTAGTATTAATAATAACGATTTTAATATCGTGGATTTGCCAGGCTATGGCTTTGCAAAAGCGCCTAAGCACGAAATTGAAAAATGGGGCGAACTTATCGAAGGTTACCTAACTTCGGGGTTTGTTAATTATATATTTTTATTGCTTGATTCTCGCCACGAACCAACCAAAGACGATAAACTTATGTTTGATTGGATTCAATATTATTGTATTCCGTACACGACGATAATTACAAAAGTCGATAAAATCCCAAAATATAAATGGGCTCAACAAGGCGCTAGCGCAAGCAAAATTATTGGCGCAATAAATCCGCCTGTGCCTTTTTCAGCGCAAAAGAAAATCGGTATAGATAATATTTGGGAAATTATGACTCAAATCGTTGAAGATCCTTCTCTTGATTACTCAAACAATCTTGAGCAAAACAATATATAATAAATTTTGAATTATAGCATATATTAAAAAATAAAAATAAATAATAAAAAAATTTACAAACTCTAAGGCAGGCTTAAAAATGGAAATTATCAAATGCCCCAAATGCGAAATCAATTTTGTTCGCGGCGAAGAATTTTATTGCACCGTTTGCAAAAGGGAAATGAAAGGCGAATCTAAAAAAGAAGATTTAGTCGAAATGTGCATAGAATGTGGAGAAAACGCCGCCGCACTTGGAGAGGAATTTTGTGTATCTTGCTTAAATGAAAAGAAAATTTCACAAGAACTTTCTAACCAAAGAAGAAAAATAACAAAAAATATTGGCGATGATGACGACGACGAAGTCGATATTGCCGATATTGACGAAGAAAAAGACGATGACGATCTTTTAGGCGACGAACTCGACGAAATCAAAAAAGAATTCAGAGAAGAAGCAGATTTTGACGACGAAGAAGAAGACGACGACGAATTAGATAATAAACTGCAAGACGATTTAGAGTTTGAGAGTATCGATGATCAAGATGACGATTATAACGATGATGAAGACGATGATGAATATTGCTAATTATAAAAATTAAAAATAAATTATAATCTATAATCTATAAGTTATAATTTATTAATGTTTTTATAAATACAGGAGAAAAAATGAAAATATACGCCCTTGGCGATCCTCATCTATCTTTCGCAAGGCCAAAACCCATGGATATTTTTGGCGCGAATTGGGATAATCACGAAAAATTAATCGAGCAAAACTGGAGAAATATTATCAATGAAGACGATATAGTTTTGCTTCCGGGAGACATCAGCTGGGCGATGCAATTCGAGGACGCTTTGAGCGATCTTGAGTTTCTTTCACAGCTGCCAGGCACAAAAATAATTATTAAAGGCAATCATGATTATTGGTGGAGTTCAATTTCCAAGCTTCGCTCAAGCTTACCGAAAAATATGTTTGCTTTGCAAAACGATTCTATAAAAATTAATAACGCAATTATATGTGGCTCTCGTGGGTGGGTTTGCCCTGGTTCGTCGAACTATAATGCGAAAGACGATGAAAAGATTTATAACCGCGAAGTTATTCGAATGGGCATGAGTTTGGATAAAATTAACAGAAAAGATGAAGATATTTTAATCGCAATGACTCATTATCCGCCGTTTGATGAAAAACAAAATTATTCTGAGTTCACGAATCTTTTCGATGTGAATAACGTCGATTATGTGATTTATGGGCACTTGCATGGCAGAAGTTGCAAAAATGCATTCGAAGGAAAACTTGGAAATTCGGAGTATTTTTTAGTTTCTTGTGATCATATAGGATTTGCGCCAAAATTAATTTGCGAAATATAAAAAAATATATATAAAAATCTAGCTTTTTTAATAATTAATTAGCTAGGTTTTTTTGTGTAAAAAAATAAAAATAAATATATAGACAAACTGTTAATTTTTTTGATTATATTTAAATATTAGAATAAACAACCTAATTAATGCAACTTTATTTATTAACTGATTTTGAACAAGTTGTTTATTAAGAAGGAAAAAGTCTCAAATGTATTGAATATATAGTAAAAGTGGTGTAAAGTAGAGTAAAGTGGAGCGTATATTTAAAAATAATAAAATAATAAACAAATAATTAGTTATTTATTTATTTAGAAAGTAGAAATAATTTGCTGATTGGTTCATACAAACACAATGTCGACCCCAAGGGGCGGTTGTTTGTTCCAGCAAAATGGCGAGAAGACCTCGGGTCAACTTTCATTTTGACAAAAGGAACAGATAATTGCCTATTTGGTGTTAGCATTGCGCAATGGACGATAATTACGCAAAAACTCGATGCTCTACCACTAGCCGATCGTCAAGCGCAAACGTTTGCTCGCCATCTTTCCCAATGGGCGATTGATTGCGAGCTGGACAAGCAGGGGCGAATATTGATTTCGCAAAAATTGCGTTCGTTTGCCAATCTGGAAGGTGAAGTTACTCTTATCGGCGTTAACAAACGAATTGAAATTTGGAACAGCGATGTTCTCGCCAAACAAGAAGAAGAATTGCTCGATAATTACGACGCAGTGCTCGAAAAAGCAATCTCTTGGGGCATCTAATATAATAAAATATAATAAAAATAAATTAGGATATATAATTTATGGAATTTTTTCACATTCCGATTATGCTCGAAGATTGCATTAAGCTTTTACTACTGGAGCACGGTGGGATTTTTATCGACGGTACACTGGGCGGCGGCGGGCATAGTAACGCTATTCTTGAACGATTGCCAGAAGATTCAAGGCTTATTGGAATCGATCGAGATATTGACGCAATTAACGCTTCAAAAAAGAGACTTGAGAGTTTTGGCGATAAATTTATTGCGGTTAATAACAATTTTTTTAACACAGCTCAAATATTAGAAGATTTAAATATTAGCAAAATCACTGGTGGTATGCTATTAGATCTTGGTGTTTCCTCTTTTCAGTTTGATAACCCTGAACGTGGTTTTTCTTATAATTATGACGCAAAACTAGATATGCGAATGGATAAAAGCTCGCCTATTTCAGCCTATACAATAGTAAATAGCTACTCTCAAGAAAAGCTTAAAAATATTATTCGAGATTATTCAGAAGAAAAATGGGCAAGCCGTATTGCTGAATTCATTGTGAACAAACGTCAAGAAGCACCAGTAAATACTACGTTTGAACTTGTTGATATTATTAAAGCGGCGATTCCTGCCTCCGCAAGGCGAGAGGGGGGGCACCCAGCAAAACGAACTTTTCAAGCAATTCGAATTGAAGTTAACGGAGAGCTTGAGCAATTAGAAAACGCAATTCATAATATTATTAATGCACTCGATTCAAACGCAAGGCTCGCAATTATTACTTTTCACTCGCTAGAAGATCGAATAGTTAAAAATTTATTCAAGAGATTAGCAAATCCTTGCATTTGTCCGCCAAAAGCACCGATGTGTATTTGCGGGAAGAAGCCAGAAATAAAATTGATTACCAGAAAACCGATAATTGCTTCAGAATTTGAGTTAGAACAAAACAAGCGTTCAAAAAGCGCGAAATTAAGAGCTTGTGAAAAACTTTAGTATATATAATTTAAAAATTAAATTAACACAAATAATATAGATAAATAATTAGATGAATAAGGATGAATATAATGGCAAAAAGCGAATATAATCTAAAAGAGTACACTGATTATTACAATGAAACAACTTCGCCAGCCCCATTGATTGAAAAACAAAATAATCCAAAGCGAAGCGTAACTTTGGAATCACAAAAAATAATGCCAAAGAAAAATAACGCTTTTTTTTCAATGTTCTTCTTTAGCGGATTGCTTTTTTGCGCAATGCTCGTTCCTTTATTGTACAAACAATATCAAGTGAGCGCCGCTTCAATTCGCGTTGAGAAAATTAAAACAGAAATCAAAGAAATGGAAAACAATATTAAAAACCTAGAACTTGATTTGAACAGAAATTTAGATATGAATACCGTACAAAATTATGCAGAAAGCAATTTAAACATGGGTTACGCAAACCAAGAACAGCTCGTTGGCGTGGAATTTTTGAATAATAACAACGAAATTATTCAAGCGCAAGTAATTGCTCCAACTCAAGAAGAAACTCAAGACGCTAATTTAGTCGAAACGCAAAAAGAAATCTTGATTCCAGAAAATCAAGGTTATATAACGCAAGATGATACTTTAGCGCAGGAGAATTTAACCCCAGAAATTATTGTCCCAGAAACAAGCGCAGTTCCACAAAGTTCAGGGCAGGAAAATAGCGCAAAATCACAAGAATATATTATAGACTAAAATAAATATAATAAAAAATATTAGCCGCGTTGAATTATTATTTTAATGCGGCAATTATTTTGTGAAACAAAAAATAAATAAATTAAAATTAGGTGTGAACAATTGAGCTATAACAAGATAAACGTAAAAAAACGAATGTTTATTATGCTTTCAATATTTTTTTTGATTTTTATTCTTTTGGCAGGTAGATTGTTTTATTGGCAAGTTATTAAAGCCGAATTTATTCAAAAAAAAATCAACGCACAATCTACGCTAGACACCCCGCTTGAAGCCCAACGTGGCGATATTGTCGATCGCAACGGCGTTGTTATTTCAACAAGCGGAACTTCATATAAAATAATAGCAAAATATGGCTCTATTGATGCCAATGCAAGGCCAAAAATCGCCAAAGAACTTTCGGAAATGCTTGAATTAGATTACGATGAAACTTTGGAAAAAATATCCAAAGAACAATCTCAAGTAACTATTAAACGTCAAGTAGATTACGAAACTTACGAAAAAGTAAAAGCACGAAGCCTCGTTGGGGTTTCTTTTTTGCCAGATACAAAAAGATATTATCCAATGCGCAATTTAGCCGCTCAGCTTATCGGTTACACAAGCATCGACGGTTTTGGGCAAGAAGGCATCGAAGCACGATATAACAAAGAACTTGCTGGGATCGATGGCGAAACTTATGAGCAAATGGGCGGCGATATGAAGCCCGTTCGTTTTGGCGCAAGCTATGCAAAAAAACCCGAACAAGGAAATAATATTGCTCTTACGCTCGACGCACAAATTCAATCAATTTCAGATTTTAACGCGCAAGAAGCGCTCGAAGTTAACGCTGCGAATTCCGTTCAAGTTATTGTAATGAACCCCAAAACAGGTGAAATTTATGCAATGACCACTAAAGCAGATTTTGACTTAAACTCGCCTCCGAGAACAGATAATGCTTTGCGCGTCGAGCTTTCTCGCAATCGAGTAATTAGTGATTCTTATGAACCAGGTTCAACTTTTAAGATTTTGACCCTCGCTTCGGGGCTGGAATCGGGCGTGGTAACCGAGCAAAGCCAGTTCGATTGCGTAGGCTATAAAATCGTTGAAGGGCAAAGAATAAAATGCTGGAGAACTACTCCACATGGGCATGAAACTCTTGCCGAAGGCGTGGAAAACTCTTGCAATCCTGTATTTATGGAAATTGCACTTCGAGAAGGCACAGATGTTTTTTATGAATATCTTGAAAAATTTGGTTTAAATAGCAAAACAGGTGTTAATTTATACGGCGAAGCCTCGGGCATTGTCAGGCCCAAAAAGCTGGTTAAACAATTTGATTTAGCACGCATTGGCTTTGGGCAAACAATTTCAGTTACGCCCATTCAACTTATTACAGCCGCCAGCGCAGCGATTAACGGCGGAAATTTGATGAAACCCTACGTAGTGGAAAAGATTGTCTCTTTAGATGGATCGATAATTGAGCAAAATTCCCCAACTATTGTTCGTAGAGTTGTTTCAGAAGAAACTTCTGCGCTTGTCAATCAAATGCTTGAAGGCGTGGTTGAAAACGGTAGTGGAAGAAATGCCTATATACCTGGTTATCGAGTGGGAGGAAAAACTGGAACTGCCCAAAAATACGAAAACAGAAAAATCGCCCAAGGAAAATACGTTGCCTCGTTTATTGGCTTCGCTCCCGCAGATGACCCGCAAGTTATTGTGCTAATGCTCGTGGATGAACCGAAAATTTCAACACAAGTTTTTGGAAGCACCGTCGCTGCGCCTTATGTTAGAACTATTTTGTACCAAGCATTGCGCAGATTAAACGTTTTGCCGAAATACAAAGAAGGCGAAGAAGAAATAATCGAAATCGTTGTTCCGGATTTAAAAAACAAACTTTTAGCCGATGCTCAACAAGAAGCTACCTCAATCGGTTTGGATTATACCGCTGACGGAATAGGCATGGTAATTAACCAAGCCCCTCAAGCAGGCGCAAAAGTACCAAAAGGCACGGGAATTCTGCTATATACTTCGATTCAAAACACTGAAAGTTTGGAAGAAGAGTTAGACAAAATTACAGTGCCAAACGTCGTCGGCAGAACTTTGGATTCAGCTTATCAAATGCTCGTTCAAGAAGCAGGGCTAACTACTGACCGTGTGGGAAATCCAAACGGGGTCGTTAAAATTCAAACTCCAGAAGCGGGAGCAAAAGTCGATATTGGTACAGAAGTAATACTGACTTTTGACGCTGAATAATAATTTAAAGTTTTATATATTCAGCAATTTGTGATATAGTAAATTTGCTTTTATTATATTTTAAAATAAAAAACATTTTGTGTTCCGAAAAAGTGGAGGATAATATTCATGATGACAAACAAAGTAGACATAGTCGAACTTTTTGCCCAAACTCAATGCGAAATTTTTGGCGAAAACTGCCAAATTAATAATATTCAATATGACTCAAGAAAAAGTTCAAAAAATAGCTTGTTTTTTTGTATCGAAGGGCTTGTTTCCGATGGTCATACGTTTGCAAGCGAAGCAATTCAAAACGGCGCAATCGCAGTTGTAACTCAACGCAAATTAAGTTTAGAATTATTAAATAATAATCAAAATATAACCCAAATATTAGTAAAAAATACTCGCGAAACAATGGCTCTAATTTCTGCAAAGTTTTTTGATTATCCGTCAACAAAACTTAAAATGGTCGGAATAACTGGCACAAACGGAAAAACGACCACTACTTATATGCTAAAAGAGATCGCCGATCAAGCGGGAATAAAAACGGGAATGATTGGCACAATAAACAATATAATTAATAACAAAATTGTTCAAACCGAAAGAACAACGCCCGAATCGCTAGATTTGCAAGCCATACTTAAAAAAATGGTAGACGCAGGCGTAGAAATGTGCTTTATGGAAGTTTCCTCTCATGCGCTGGAACAAAAACGCACCGACGGAATAATTTTTGATGTAGCAGTTTTTACTAATTTAACACAGGATCATTTAGATTATCATAAAACTATGGATAATTATTTAATCGCAAAAAAAAGATTATTCTCTCAAGCAAAAGTTGCAATAATTAATATTGACGATGAAGCAGGCAATAGTTTAATTGGCGAAATAGATTACAAAAAAATTACTTTTGGAATTTGCAAAAAAGCCGATGTGACTGCTAAAGATATTGATATTACAAGCGACGGCGTGCATTTTAACTTGAGTTTGCCTAATGACCAGAAAATTGAAGTGCAACTTAGTATTCCAGGCTTATTCAGCGTGTTTAACGGTCTTGCGGCTTCCAGCGCTGCGTTTGCGTTAGGCTTTAGCGAGGAGCAAATTTCCACTGGTTTAAAACAACTCTTGAATGTTCCAGGCAGATTAGAAAAAATTAACTTTGAAAACAATAATTTAAGTTTAGAATATAATATATTGTTGGATTTTGCTCATTCACCAGATGGTTTAGAAAACGTTTTGAAAACCGTTAAAGAGTTCGCCAAAGCAAGAATTATTACTCTTTTTGGTTGTGGCGGAAATCGCGATCAAGCGAAACGCCAAATTATGGGGGAAATCGCTGGAAGATATAGTGATTATTGCGTTATTACCACCGATAACCCACGCAATGAAAAACCTATGGATATTATAGAAGAAATAGTAAAAGGCACAAAAAAAACTGGTTGTGATTATACTGTTATTTCAGACCGAAAAAAAGCAATGAAATTTGCGCTAGATATGGCAAAAAAAGATGATATTATTATTCTTGCAGGGCGAGGACACGAAAAACATCAAGAAATTATGGGCGTTCAGCATAGATTTTCAGATAAACAAGTTATGCTAGAATTGCTTGAAAATAAATATAAATAAATTATTTTAATATAAAATAATAAAAAAACTCACAGGAGTAAACTTATGATAAAAAATTTAATATTTGCATTTTTGGTAGCATTTTTCGTGTGCGTGGCATTAGGGCCGATTGTGATACCGCTTTTGCAAAGACTTAAATTAGGACAAAACATTCGAGACGATGGACCAAAAAAACATTTGCTAAAACAGGGAACCCCTACAATGGGCGGAATTTTATTTATCTTTTCGCTATTAATTACTGTTTTGTTTTTTACAAAAACTAATTTGGAATTTGCATTGATGAGCTGTATTATTACGGTGGGTTACGGATTTATTGGGTTTTTAGATGATTTTATAAAAGTTAAACTTAAAAGATCGCTTGGTTTGCGTGCGTATCAAAAAATTATTGGTCAATTTGGTATCGCAATTGTGGTTGCAATTTGGGCGAAAAACAACCCAATGATTGGAACAGAGGTTATTGTTCCGTGGACAAACAAGATTATTGATTTGGGTGCGCTTTATATACCATTTGTGGTTTTTGTTTTCGTGGGCACTGTGAATTCTGTTAATTTAACCGATGGATTAGACGGGCTTGCTTCTGGAATAATGCTCATTGATAGCATTGTTTATATTTTAATATTTGTTTTGCTCGCAGCCGCGCAATCGGCTCTTGGAAACGTAATGCAAAGCGCAAACTTAGCAAACATGGCAGTTTTTGCGGCGGCGGCGGCAGGGGCATGTTTAGGTTTTTTACGCTTTAACTCTTTCCCAGCGCGTGTTTTTATGGGCGATACGGGTTCGCTCGCAATGGGTGGAATGATTTGCGCTATGGCTCTTTTTTCTAAGTCAATGCTTGTTTTGCCAATCGTTGGAATTATGTACATGGTTTCCACAATTTCGGTAATTTTGCAAGTCGGTTCTTATAAATTGCGAAATAAAAAAAGAGTTTTCTTAATGGCACCTTTGCATCATCATTTTGAATTAAAGGGTTTTCCGGAAACGAAAATCGTGACTATGTATATGATTATTACTTGCGTTGCGTGCCTAATTGCGCTTACTGCGTTTGTTTAAATAAAATAAAATTAAAAGAGAATAACAATTAATGAATAAAATAGCAGATTTTAAAAACAAAAAAGTATTAATCGCTGGAATGGGAAAAAGTGGAATTGCGTCAATGCAAGCACTTTTTGATTTGGGAGCAATTTTAACAATATACGACGATAGACCTGCCGAAAATTTTGCTCAATTAATAGAAAAATTCGGAGATAGTGTCGAGTATAAATTTAATATAGGGGAAGAAGAGTTAATTGATATTGCAAAAAATATTGATTTTCTTGTGTTAAGCCCAGGTATTTCTAAAAACAAAAATTTTGCGATTTCAGCGGAGCAAAGCGGAGCGAAAGTCATCGGCGAAATTGAACTCGGCTATACTCTTGCAAAAGCAAAGATTATTTGCATAACTGGCACAAATGGAAAAACTACTACCACTGCGCTAGTGGGCGAAATTTTTAAAAATCACTATATTAAATTTAAACCAGAAAATCAAGTTTTAGTGCTGGGTAATATCGGAATTCCCATCGTTCAAGAAGCATCAAAAACCAAAGAGCAAGACTTAATTATAGCAGAAGTAGCTGGGTTTCAGCTCGAAACGATTATCGATTTTCACCCAATTTCTTGCGCATTTTTAAATATCAGCGAGGATCATCTTGATAGATTTGGCACGATGCAAGAATATATTAACTCAAAAATCATGATGTTTTTAAATCAAAACTCAAGCGACTTCGCAGTATTAAATCTTGATGACGAAGTAGTTTCGGAATTAGGCACAAAAACAAAAGCGCAAAAGTTTTATTTTAGCTTAGACAAAACTAAATTTACTAATAATATAAATATAGTTGGCGCTTATTTATTTAATAATAAAATATATTATAAAAATAATAATTCAGAAATTCAAGACGAATTTATTATTGATACTGAAAATATTTATATTCAAGGTCAACATAATCATTTAAATGCTTTGGCAGCTGTTTGTTTGGCAAAAGCCAACGGCGTTTCCACTGAAACGATTGCGAAAACTTTGCGCGAATTTCAAGGCGTTGAGCATCGTCTTGAGTTTTTTAAAACCAAAAATAATATTAAATATATTAACGATTCAAAAGCCACTAACCCAGATTCAACGATTCAAGCTGTCAACGCAATGACTGCGCCGACGGTGCTGATTTTAGGCGGTTCGAATAAAAATAGCGATTATACTGGAGTTTTTGAGGCGTTTAAAATCAAAAACAATATCAAACAAGTCGTCGCAATCGGTGATACTCGCGATCAAATTTTGCGAGATGCAAAAATAACTGGCTATAAAAATATTGTGCTTTGCGATAAAAACTTTTTGGAGTGTGTAAAGCTCGCAACTAGTTTTTTGGTTAAAGGCGATAATTTGCTTCTTTCGCCTGCCTGCGCAAGTTATGATATGTTCCAAAATTTTGAAAAACGTGGCGAAATTTTTAAAGACATAATTAATTCACTTGTTTAATATTAATTAGAATATTCTAAAAAAAATAAAAGAGGGGCGAATTTGCAAAATAATATTATAGCCAAAACTAATCAAAATAATTTTAGTATTAATAAAAATAAAATAAAAAACAAAAAATATGACTACGTGATTCTTGCTATAGTAATACTGTTGGTGATTTTTGGATTACTAATGCTTTTCAGCTCAAGCTATATTCGTGGCGAAAAAACCAAAAGCGATGGATTATATTTTGTTAATGGACAAATGCGTGGAATAATAATCGGATTTGTTTTTTTAATTATATTCATGCGCTTTGATTTCAGAAGATTTAAAAAAATTAGTGTTCAAATATATATATTGTGTATTATCGCTTTGCTACTAGTATACGTCCCTGGCTTAGGTAGGGCGGGCGTTGACGGTAAAGGTGTTAACGGCGCAGATCGATGGATAATGCTCGGAAGCATGAGTTTGCAACCGTCAGAAATTGCGAAATTCGGTTTAATAATTGTTATCGCTGCTTGCGTTGATCGCTTCGGGCCGCTCAAAATGCAAAATTTTAAACAAGGGGTTTTGCCAATTTTATTGCTAATGGGCGCGATGGACCTAATAATACTTATGCAACCAAACTTTTCGATTTTTTCGATTATTGCGCTAACGTGTATCTCTATGCTTATGTTTAGCGGGGTAAAATGGTCGCATTTAATTATTCTAATGACCATTGCGCTGGTAATTGGCGGAATAATTATGATGAGCCAAAGTTATCGAGTTGCGCGTGTTTTGACGTTCTTAGATCCTTGGAAAGCTGGCTCAGATCATGATACCGCTTACCAAATTCAACAATCAATTTATGCAATTTCACCGGGTGGATTATTCGGAAAAGGCATTGGAATGAGTACTCAAAAAAATATATTTTTGCCACTTAACGAGAGCGATTTTATCTTTGCAATTATTGCAGAAGAAATTGGCTTTTTTGGTTGCATAACTTTAATGGGCGCTTATTTATTGCTAATCTGGCGCGGGTTGCACGTCGCTTGGCATTGCGAAGATACTTTTGGTCGGATTCTCGCCGCGGGAATAACCACGTTGATTGCGTTTCAAGTTTTTGTTAATATCGCGGTTGTAACGAGCTCAATTCCGACAACGGGGGTTCCGCTTCCGTTTATAAGCTATGGAAGCACATCGATGGTTTGCTTTCTTGCAGCGATTGGAATTTTGCTGAACATTTCCAAAAGTTCAGTAAAAAAATAATAATAAAATTAAAAATTAAATAAAATTAAATAAAATAAAATTAAATAGTTGTAACTAATTTGAATTACTGTGCATAAAATTAATACTAGCCAAGTTTTTATATTTTTTTAAAAATTTAATATTAAAAATTAGTATTGGTTTTAAGTACATAAAGATTAGAACGGAGAAAAAACAACTATGCAAAAAATAAAAAGTTTAGATAAATTTAGCATCTCAGGCAACGCAAAACTTGAAGGAGTTCTTCGAGTACCAGGCGCAAAAAACGCAACTCTACCCATCGTCGCCGCTGCTCTGCTAACAAACGAAAAAGTAATATTGCACGATTTCCCGAAAATAATAGACGCATATAAAATGTTAGATATTTTGCAAACGCTTGGTTGCAAACATAATATAAATAATAGCGACGTTGAGCTTGATTGTTCGCTCGCAAATAATTGGGAAATGCCCGAACAACTTTCAAAAGAATTGCGCTCTTCAATTTTTATGCTCGGACCAGTTATCGCTCGATTTAAGAGAGCAAAATTTACATATCCTGGTGGTTGCGAAATCGGTAACAGACCAATAGATTTGCATTTAAAAGGATTACGTGAACTAAATGTTGAAATAAAAGAAGAGCATGGTTTTATTTTTTGCAATGGTGAAAAAATGCGTGGTGGCGATGTACATCTTGATTACCCAAGCGTTGGCGCAACGGAAAACTTAATGCTCGCAGCGACCGCCGCTTCTGGCCAAACAAAAATAACAAACGCCGCGCGCGAACCTGAAATAATCGACTTGCAAAAGTTTCTTGTAAAAATGGGTGCCGACGTTCGAGGCGCAGGCAGTTCGACGATTACTATTCAAGGCAACAAAAAACTCGGCGCAGTCGAACATACGATTATGAGCGATAGAATCGTCGCTGGAACTTATTTGGTTGCGGCGGCGATTACAAAAAGCGATTTAACTCTTGAGAATATTAAAATGCAAGATTTATTTTCTGTTATTGCAAAACTAAAAGAAGCAGGCTGTGAATTCTCTCAAGAAAACAATAATAATATCAAAATAATATGCAAAAATCGACCAAAAGAAATGAAAATAATTGAAACTCTGCCCTATCCAGGTTTTCCGACTGACATGCAAGCGCAGTTTTTTGCGTTGGCTACGATTGCAAACGGAACTAGCATTATTTCGGAAAACGTTTTCGAAAATCGCTTTAAACTCGCGGCCGAGCTAAATTGCATGGGCGCGCAAACGATAATTAAAGACAGAATGGCGATCATTCGAGGGGTAGAAAAATTAACAGGCGCAAGCGTTTGCGCAAAAGACCTTAGAGCAGGCGCAGCGCTTGTTTTGGCGGCTCTCCAAGCCGATGGCGAAAGCATAGTCAGCAATATAAACTTTATTGATCGTGGTTATGAGAGTTTGGATATTGCGCTTAAGTCCGTTGGTGCAAATATTTCGAGAATATAAAAAATACCAGCAAATAATTCGAGGAAACTTAATTGAGCAATAAAATATTAAATAAAAATAGAAAAAAACAGGGCGTTTTACAATCAAAAAAAGTCCTGTTTTCGGTAGTATTTCTGCTAATTCTTTGCGTAGTGGGCTTAATCGTATATAGTTACTTGAGAGTGAATAAAATTACGGTTTCTGGGCAAACCACAATAAGTGAGGAAGAAATTATCAAAACTTCAAAAATAAATATCGGCGATCCAATAATCGAAGTAGATTACGAAGCGGCTATAAAAAATATTAATACAGACCCATATTTAAACACGCTTTCGGTGGATTATGTTTTTCCAGCGACTATTGAAATTCACGTCGAAGAATTTACAAACGCAGCGATAATTAAAAACATTGATCAATATATTTATATTAACGAAAACGGCGTAGTGCTCGAAGCAAACACAAAAGTTGAAAAAAACTTAATATATATTGAAGGTTTGAGCGTTTCAGGTTTTAATATCGGCGAAACCGTAGGCGTTCGCGATCAGCACCAACTTCAAGTTTTATTAGAAGTGCTAAAAACCGTAAACACAGAACAATTTAAAAAAGAAATTATCGCAATAAACATAACTAATCCATTAGATATTGCGTTTATAACAAAAAATTTAATCACTATTAAAATTGGACAAGCAACCCACACTACGACTAAATTAAAAAACGCATTGAATATTCTTGAAAAAATGCAAGGCGTTCAAGGCGGTACGCTTTATGCATACAACGAAAATTCGTCAAGCTATAGCTCTGAAAATGTTAGCGATGATTTTAATATTCCAGAAGAAATTATTGGTTAAAATAAAATAAAAATTAAAATAAAAAATATAAATTGTGTACAAAAATAATTTATTAAAATAAAAACTTGAGATTTGACAAAAAAACTTGTATAATAATGTCTATTTATGAAATTTTAGTATTTTTTTATTTTTTAACTGGAATTTTTTATCTTTACATAGTAAACTTATATATATGCCGAATTAAAAAGCTTATAAATAGCAAAATATATTAGTAAATAAAAATTTAAAATAATAAAAAAACAATCAAAAAATAATTATAAGGATGAAAATATGAGGCATCTGGAAGCAGTTCTTGATTTCGGTAGCTCGAAGATTGCCTGTTTTATTGGCGAAATGCTTCGAGATGGTCGTTTTGATATTGATGGCGTTGGCGAAAATGAATTTCAAGGAATAAAAAAATCAAAATTTATTGATGAGCTTTCAACAATGGAGGCTGCCCTTGAGGCGCTCGAAACAGCCCAAACTGAAGCGAAAAGACGAATTTCTAACGTTTCAATCGGAGTGCCTGGTCAGTTTTTGGAATTTGCGCAAGAAGAAGTTAAGCTTATTTTTGATCAAATGCACACAATAACTCAGGGTGATATCGAAACACTCGAAAAACAAGCGGTTAAAAACCAAAAAGCAAATTATACTCGTATCCATACAATACCGATGTATTACAAGCTCAACGAGTTAATGCGAGAAGGTTCGCCGATAAATTTAAGCGCAAAAAGCATTACAGCCACTTTTTTTATAATATACATGAAAAATGAATTTCAAACATTCGTTAAGGGAATACTTAAACAAGCGGGGCTTGAACCCAAAGAATTTTATGATAGCAGTTTTTGCGAAGGTGCGCTTCTCGCGGCGCAAAATAATACGGTTAAAAATCTTGCAATAGTTGTCGACGTGGGATATTATCATACTGACATATTTATTTTACAAAAATTGGTTCCTGTTTATCGAAAAACAATTGGGGTTGGTGGAGCTAATTTTTCAAATGACATTGCTTACGTTTTGGAAATACCTAAGCAAATTGCAGAAGCAATTAAACGCAGGCATGTTTTTTCGCTCGATTATTCTGGAAGAAAAGATAACTATAAATCAATCGATGGCTCAACAAATGAATATGAATACGAAGTGATTCAAGAAATTATTGAATCGCGAGCAGATGAATTAATTAAAATTATAAAGCAATCGCTTGAAAATTCTGGAATTAATATTCCAAAAGAAACGGTAATCCATCTTTGTGGCGGCGGCCTTGCGTTAATGCGTGGTTCAAGAGAGTATTTTCAAGAAAAAATTGGTTATAATACTACTATAGAATTTCCTTGGTTTCCAAGAAATAATTCTATTAAATATGTTAGCACTTACGGTGTTCTTCAATATGTTTGCAAACAAAAACAAGGAGAGCAGACAATTAATAAAAATAAATTTACGAATGCAATTATTAATTTTTTTACTAAATAATAAATTAATAAATAATAATAAATAAAAAAAATCGCACATGCGATTATTAATTTCTTCACCAAATTAGGGGGAACGTTTTATGCTAGAGTTCGAAGTAGAAATGAATCAATATGCCCAAATAAAAGTCGTTGGAGTCGGCGGCGCCGGAAACAACGCAGTTAACCGAATGATTCAATATGGTTTGGGTGGAGTTGAATTTATCGCAATTAATACTGATAAACAAGCACTTTATTTGTCGCGGGCAAATCAAAAAGTTCAAATTGGCGAAAAAATAACTAAAGGCCTCGGCGCAGGCGCAATGCCCGAAATCGGCATGAAAGCAGCCGAAGAAAGTCGAGACGAAATCGCAAAAGTGCTCAAAGGCTCTGATCTTGTTTTTGTAACCGCGGGAATGGGCGGCGGAACAGGTACGGGCGCAGCTCCAGTAGTCGCCGAAATTGCCAAAGAAATGGGAATTCTTACAATTGGAGTTGTCACAAAACCATTTAATTTTGAAGGCAGAACAAGAATGGTCAACGCTGAAAGCGGAATTCAACGCCTTAAAGAAAAAGTCGATACACTTGTGATTATCCCAAATGAACGCCTTCTTAGCGTCGTTGGACGAGCTGCTCTCGTTGACGCTTTTAAAGTCGCAGACGATGTTTTGCGCCAAGGTGTTCAAGGTATTTCTAATCTGATTTCCAAACCAAGCTTGATTAACCTGGATTTTGCAGATTTGCGAACAATCATGAAACAAACTGGTCTTGCGCATATGGGTATAGGCTTTGCAGAAGGCGATAAACGTGCTCTTGAAGCAGCGAGACAAGCGATTGAAAGTCCATTGCTAGAAACTTCGATCGACGGCGCAAGAGGCGTTCTGATCAACGTTACTGGTGGCATGGATCTTGGTCTTGGTGAAATCGACGAAGCTCTAACAATTATCAGAGAAGCCGCTGATCCAGACGCTAATATTATTTTCGGTGCAGATGTTTCCGAAGAAATGGGCGACGGAGTGCGCATAACAGTGATTGCGACGGGGTTCGATGGCGAACCGACCGCGAAAGATTTGGAAAAACTTCAAGCTGGTTCTGTGGAAAAATCTAACGCTTTTGGTACACAAAGCAGAACAACTGCGACGCAAACTAATTCTAGATTTGGGCGAGGAAATCCAGTCTCTCAAGTTGCCCCCAAAATTAACGAAGATGATGAACTCGACGTTCCAACGTTTTTGCGTGGCTCGATAAATAAAAATACAAAAGACTATAATTAAGATATAATTTATAAATCAAAATTAAAGAGCTCTAATTTGGAGTTCTTTTTTATTATCTGGTTATTCGAATATTTAATTAAACCAAGAAACAATATTCGACAATAAACTTCATAAAATATAATATTTGCTTTTCTTTCAAGTTTATGTATATTAATAATTAAAAATAAAAATAATTATTGACAAACATTGGTGTTTTATGTATAATTATCTTGCTGGCAAATACTTGCTGGCAAATACTTGCTGGCAAATACTTGCTGGCAAATACTTGCTGGCAAATACTTGCTGGCGTAACTGCTAGTAAAATTATTATTAGGAGTTTCTTTATGATTAAGAAAACACACACAAAGTTTCTGGCGTTCGCACTAAGTGCGATTATGACACTCGGACTTGGTTCAACGGCTTTGGCAAGCGAGGAGCAAGAGATTAACGCTTTGACAATAGACGGAGCAAGTGAAGAACAAAAAATAGACACTATAATAACAGATGAGTATACAATTACGGTTGTGGAGGATAAGGGAACGCCGAATTTTAGAGCCTTTAGTAGTCGTAGCATAATTCAGCCTAACGCTATTCCAAATGACGATCCAGTTAGCGAATTGACTCAAAGAATGGAAAGTGATTTGGGTAAGTCTTTAAAAGATATGACAGACGAAGAAATTCAAAATTGGGCTGCAAATCAATCAAGAGATACGAAAGAACTCAAAATTTGGGCAGAAAAAAATCCTAGCGCAACTGGCCCAATGACTCGAGGCGTTACAGGAAGCGGTGTAGCAACGTTAGCGTTAATTGCATATATGAATAGAGATGGCTACGATTTGAGTGCAAATATGCTTTATCATGCAGCTTTTAGAGGTTATGATTGTACTTTGTACTCTGGAAACGATCCTTGGAATGCAATAGGCAATGTTAAAGAACAAGCAGCTTGGACAAAAACAGAAAAAGTAATAAATGATTATTTGCGTTCAAGTGGCAGAAGTGGATCTAGTTATACTTTTACAATGTCAAAAACAAGCAATACATTTTTAAATGATATTAAATTATCAGACTTTACACGCAATGGGATTGATATGTATGGATCATTAAATTATGTTGACGTAACCCAAGTTAGAGCGGTCTCACAAGGATATAATCAATGGTCGGTAACTTATGATATCGTAGATAAATACGACTTCGATACTGCCACGTGGGCTGAGGCTACAAAATCAGTTTATGATTTTGTAACATTCGCCGTAAATGCACCAGGGTATTGGTTTCAAGAAAAGGGAATGTTAGACATATATTGGTGCAATATTCAAGTAAATAGTACTTTTTACAAATAAAAAAATTAATTAAGAAATGACAGGTTGTGATTGTTTTAATATAGCAACCTGTGTTTCTTATATTACTATAATTGAGAGATTTTATGATTTATATAACTAAAAAAAATCTAATGATTACTTGCTTGTTAATTTTGTTATTTTGCTTAACTTCGTGCAGTTCTCCAGAGCAAAAAAAGCAAAACGAATACAAAAGATACATTAAAGTTGTAGAGGGAAAAACTGGATTTACTCTGCCGATAAGCTTTCTTGATTTTGAAAATAAACACATGCAAGAACGTGATTTTAATAAAACTTACCTTAAGTTTGAATATAGTGAAACGGAATTTAAAGAATTTATTAGCAGAATAAATAAAGCAGAAACAAAAATGTTACCAATGTCAAAAGAAGATGAGCTGAAAAATGATACTTTGTTTTTAGAGGTATCAGCGTTACTTGAAGACAAAGAAGAATACAAAAACGAAGAGTTTAATGAGGGATTTTATTACGCTGCGTTTTATGAAAGAGAAACAAGATGGTTATTGATGTTTTTCTTGACCAAAAGTAACACAATTGTACTTTATGAGTATGACGCTTAATTTAATTTTTTAGGATATATTAGTGTAATTTTAGAGATGCTATAATATAAAATCTATTGCTGGTGTCAAGAAATAAATTAAATAAAAACAAGCCAAAAAGCTAGATATATTCTAGTTTTTTTATATGCTGATATATTATAAACTCCGCATAAAATTCGACGATAGTTCTACAATTTTTTTTAGTTGCATATGATATATTAATAATAACAAAAGTAACTGGAGCAAAAAATAAAAAAATAAAATAAGAGAGAATAACTATGCATAAAATCTATATTGAGTTTTTTATTTTGGACAATCTCTTGATGTCATATCTTATTATTAAAGCGGCGCAAATTTTTGTTAGGCTCGAAACACGAATTTGGGGATTTATTATTGCGCTGGTTTTGAGTTGCGCCGTTTCTGTTTTGGCAATGATTTACCCAGTATTTTTAAGCTTACCAATAAAACTTGCGTTGTTAATTATTATGACTTTGCCTTTTAAAGTCAAAAAAATAAGGCATATTTTTAGAGCCGCGCTATGTGTTTTGATTTTTACTAATTTGTTTGGCGGTCTTGCGTACATGATTTCAGGATTATTAGGGGGAAGCTTTTTATCGGGCGTGCTATACTCAAGCGTTTCAATGCGTGTAATTTTAGTCGCAGCGACTATTTCAACAATAATTCCGAGAATAATTTCAAAATTAACGGTTGCGAAAAAAGCAAGTGTTTATGATATTAGTTTGCGCATTACTACAAAATTCGGCGTTGCGATTCTAGAAGCAAGGCTTGACACCGGAAATGCACTTCGAACTACAATAAGCGATTTGCCAGTTATCGTGGTAGATGCGAATTCTGCAAAAAAAGCACTCCCCAAAAGTTGGCTCGGGAAAAATTGGGCAGATGAACCCGTCTTTGGAATGAACTTTGTTTCTTTTAAAACCGTTGGAGGGCGTGGAATTATGCCAGCGATGCCAGCGAAAGTAGAGTATAAACAAGATAAAGCATGGGTAACAGGATTACCGTGTTGCATAGGAGTAGCGCCGAATAAGCTATCAGATTTCGGTGCGCTTGTTAATGCTCAATGGCTGAACTAAAATAAATTAATAAATATTAATAATAATTAAAATATAAAAAATTACAAAAAAAGCAAGAGGTCAAAAATTATGATTAAAATGCCCAAATTTTTAGTAAATATTATAGTTAGAATATTAGAAAAATTTAATATTAATAGCAAATCTGTGCATTATATTGGAGGAAGCGAGTCGTTGCCTGCGCCGCTTTCAAAAGAAGAAGAAAAAAACGCAATGACTCGCCTTTCTAGCGGAGATATGACTGTTAAGGAGTTACTTATTAGCCATAATTTGCGATTAGTGGTTTATATTGCCAAAAAGTTCGAAAACACTGGAATAAATATCGAAGATTTGATTAGTATTGGGACAATTGGTTTGATTAAAGCCGTCAATACTTTTGATCCTGAAAAAAATATTAAATTGGCAACTTATGCTTCAAGGTGCATCGAAAATGAAATATTAATGCATTTGCGCAAAACAAACAGAATCAAATCAGAAGTTTCGTTCGATGAGCCTCTAAACACTGATTGGGACGGCAATGAGTTGCTTCTTTCGGATATTTTAGGTACTGATGGCGATCAAGTGTTTAAATCAATCGAAGACGAAGTAGATAAGCAATTGCTTAACCAAGCACTAAATAAGCTCACAAATCGAGAACAAGAAATAATGCAATTGCGCTTTGGGCTTTCTGGCAAATCAGAAAAAACTCAAAAGCAAGTTGCAGATTTAATGGGAATTTCCCAAAGCTATATTTCACGGCTGGAAAAAAGAATAATAAAAAGATTAAATAGAGATATGAGTAAGTTAATATAAACTATATAAATTTATATTAAAATATTTTATTTTAAACTCGACAAAATATAACATAATATGCTAGAATTATATAGTAGCAGTTATTGCTACGACTAAGAGCAATCAAGAATTTAGGTGCGGTTGCAGCAAAAACCTCGAACCCAATTTTTGGGAGACCCTGTTTTTCAGGAAGAGAGGAGGCGCTGCTAATGGATTTTAATTATGCAATGTGGGCAATTATCGTTATAATTGCAATATTGTTCTCTAATAAAAATACAAAGTAAAACCGCCCTGGCTTCAACAAGGCGGTTTTTGAGTAAAATCGAAAACTAATCTGTTGCAACCGTACAAAAATTCTGGTTGCTCTTTTTATATTTATATTATAATATTAGCATCTTAAATTGTCAAGAATATAATATTGCAATTTTCATGTATTTTAATACTTAAGATAAAAAAGACATGCAAATATTGGCAAACACAAAAATCCCAATTAATCCTCAAAACAAGAATAGAATATCAAAATCATGGCAAGAGTAAATCTAGTGACTAAAGCTGGAGGAACTCTTATGTATACTAATAAAGTCGAAATTTGTGGCGTAGATACGTCCAAACTACCGGTGCTTACCAATGCACAAATGCAAGAATTATTTATAAAAATTAAAGCGGGAGATAGAGAAGCGCGAGAAGAATTTGTGCAAGGCAACTTGCGACTTGTGCTCAGCGTTATTAAGCGATTTAATAACAGAGGCGAAATGCTTGATGATCTGTTTCAAATCGGGTGCATTGGTTTGATAAAATCAATTGATAATTTTGATTTATCCCACGGCGTTAGATTTTCAACCTACGCAGTGCCTATGATTATCGGCGAAATTAGGCGTTATTTGCGAGATAATAACTCTATTCGAGTAAGCAGATCTTTGCGAGATATTGCCTATAAAGCTCTTCAAGCTAGAACTGCGATTGCCAACGAATTTATGCGAGAAGCTACTATAGAAGAGATTTCTAAATTAATTGATATTCCCGTTGAAGACATTGTTTTTGCGCTCGATGCAATACAAGATCCGATTTCACTTTTTGAGCCAATTTATAGCGATGGGGGCGATGCAATCTATGTAATGGATCAAGTGGGCGACGAAAAAGAAAAAGAAGAAAATTGGATTGATAAATTATCAATAAATCAAGGGCTAGATAAAATCAATGCAAGAGAAAGACAAATTATTCAAATGCGATTTTTCAACGGAAAAACCCAAATGGAAGTTGCTTGCGAAATCGGAATCTCTCAAGCGCAAGTTTCACGCTTGGAAAAAAGTGCGCTCAAGAGTATGCAAAAGCATGTGTAAACGAAAAACTAAAAAACTTAATAAAAAACATGCTAAATTTATACAACCAAGAATATAAATAAGAGCATGTTTTATTTTGTAAAAAAATAAATATTAATTAAAATTAAATATAAATAATTGGGATTTTTTTTGTCAAATTATCATATCATGAATAGTATAGTCTAGGGGGTGATGCAGATGAAAAAGCCAAAACTAATGGCTAAGGAGCGCATTACTAAGGCTATTGACCTACCAAGCGACGTTTTGCTTGACTTACCAAAATTACATTACGATGGAATTGGATTGCTTCAATGCGAAAATTATAAAAAAATAATAGAATATAGCCAAACGTGCCTTAGATTTAGCACCGCCGTCGGTGAAGTAAAAGTAATTGGTAATAAGCTATTAATAAAAAACTTTATTCTTCAAGAAATAACTTGTAGCGGCGATATTAAAAGCATTGAGTTTATAAATAAAAATACTTCAAAACATAAATTTAAAATTTAATTTCTTACTTAATTATTTCAAATAAACATAAAAAAATTCCAGATTAATATAATTAATATATTAATATTAATTTGGAGAAGAAATATTGCAAGATTATTTATGGAATTACTTTAACGGATATGTTAAAATAAGCGTAGAAAGTTACTCACTGGAAAGTTTTTTAAACGCCGTTGCAAAAAATAATATTAGAGTTTCGAATGTTTTAAGAACCACGAACTCGACTTTAACTTGCAATATCGTTAAAAAAGACTTTGCGAAGCTTCGAAAAATTTTGCGCAAATCAAATTGCAAACTAAAAGTAGTAAAAAAGCATGGTTTACCGTTCTTGTTAAGCCCTATATTTAGTAAAAGATATTTTGCGATAGGGGCGTGTTTATTTATGCTCGCGCTTTTTTTCTCCTCTAAATTTGTTTTGCAAATTCAAGTCAACGGAAATATTATTCTTAGCGATAGCGAAATTATTAGTTTGGCGCAAGATAAATTATTATTTTCTCAAAAAAACAATTTAGATTTTGCAAAAATAAGAAGCAATATTCAAAGCAACGATAAAATCGCTTGGGCAGGCGCACAGATTCATGGATCAAAATTAATACTGAATATTGTGGAAAGCAATAATTTGCCTAAACCTCAAGAAAATTTAAATATACCTAGAAATATCGTTGCAAAAAAAGATACTCTTATTACTAGAATTAATACTACTGCGGGGGTCGAAGTTGTTAAAGTAGGCGAGTTTGTTAAAGCTGGTACGACCGTAATTAGTGGTGTTTTGCCTGCGCGGGAAAACGCTCCAGTGAGATATATTTCGGCAGTTGGAAGCGTTATGGGTAATGTTTGGTACAGGTCAGAAGTCTTGGTTTTAAAAAATAATATTATTAAAACAAAAAGTAATAAATTTTATGATATAATAAATATAGAATTTCTTGGACAAGAATATTCTGAAAAACCAAAGTACATGTTTTTTGAAACAAAAGAAATAACCGACTATAATATTAAAAATTTATTCTTGCCAATTAGTATTAAAAAAACACGAATTTATGAATTAGTAGAAACCAGTATTATTCTTGACACAAAAACTATAAAGCAAAAATGCGAAGAAATTGCGATGCAAGAGATTTTGGCTCAAATTCCTCCAGACACTGAAATTATACATAAAAATATTAATTTTTTCGAAACTCAAGAAGGCATTAAAGCCGTTCTCGTTGCTCAAACTCTTGAGGATGTGAGCGAAGAAGTTTTAATAAATTAAATCAGGAGAATATTTTATATGATCAAAAAACAAATTATATATAGCACTGAGAATCAGCTAAGAGCATTATTTGGGTCTTTTGATGAAAATCTAGTTTTGCTTGAACGTGAACTTAAAATAAAAATAGTCGATATAAACGGCGATTATTATATTAGCGGCGAAAATACACAAGTCGATTTTGCCGAACTAGTTATAAACAAATTATTAATTCTTGCCAATAAAAACGAATTTATAGATACTAGCAAAATCATGTATGCAATCGATCTTGCTTCCGAAGGCAATTCAAGTTTTATTGATAATTTATCCAGCGAACTCGTCGCTTTTACAAACAAAGGCAGGCAAATTTCTTGCAAAACCGTTGGTCAAAAAAAATATGTCGACGCTTTGCGTAAAAATACCGTTGTTTTTGGAGTCGGACCAGCGGGAACAGGTAAAACATATTTGGCGGTTGCTATCGCCGTTCGGGCATTCAAAAACAAAGAAGTTAGCAAAATTATTCTAACCCGTCCAGCTGTCGAAGCGGGCGAAAAATTAGGATTTTTGCCTGGTGATTTGCAAGAAAAAGTCGATCCATATTTGCGCCCATTATACGATGCACTTTTTGAGTTTTTGGGCGTTGAAACTTTTAAAACTCTTTTCGAAAAAGGCATAATCGAAGTTGCTCCGCTTGCATATATGCGTGGACGAACTCTCAGCGATGCGTATATTATTCTCGACGAAGCGCAAAACTGTACTAGCGAACAAATGAAGATGTTTCTTACTCGTTTTGGCGAAAATTCCAAAGTTATCGTAACTGGCGATATTACACAAATCGATTTGCCAAGAGAAAAAACTTCGGGGCTAATTTCCGCAATTAATATTTTGAATAATATAACTGGAATAGAAGTTATCAGACTTTCAAGCAAAGACGTAGTCAGACATGAAATGGTTCAAAAAATTATAATGGCTTACGAACAATCTGAAAACAAAATTACACAAAAAAATATTGTACAAGTTTAATAAAATAATTAACTAAATTAATAAAATGTGAATCAGTAGTTGGATTTTTATAAATCTGCCACTAAATCAATCCTATGAACCAATGCCTTTACGGTTTAGCAGCTTTTTTAACCTCTCCGTCAACCTGCGAGGCGAAGCCTCTTGGTCGCCACCTCTCCTGGTAACAGGAGAGGCTTTGGGTACGAAGTCGCAACCTAATTTTGCCGAAGCAATCGTAACCAAAAGCCTCCCATATTACTAGGGGAGGTGGCAAGGCGAAGCCTTGACGGAGAGGTTAGCCCGCCAAAGCGACGTTCACTTAATATTTTTTAACTACTGATTCACATTAATTAACTAAATTAATTAGAAAGATTTAAAATGCCAGACAATAATACAAAAAATATAATTCCAAATTTTAGCAAAATAGAAATAATAAATTCTCAAAATTATGTTATAATAGATGAAGAAATAAAAAACATAATTTTATGTTCAGCGCAAAACACAATTCAGCACTTTGGATTTTTGGAAGCAAGCGCAAGCGTGCTAATATCAGACAATAATTATATTCAAGTGATTAATAAAAATTTTCGAAACATAGATTCAGCGACCGATGTGCTTTCTTTTCCGAATTATAATATTAATATTGATTTAAATAATAAAAATAAAGAACTTTTATTTATTGGCGATATAATTATCTCAGCGCAAAAAACTCAAGAGCAAGCGCAAGAATTCGGTCACTCAATTCAGCGTGAATTTGCATTTTTAACGGTTCATGCTTTTTTGCATATTTTGGGCTTTGATCATATTATTAAAGACGAAGAAATAATTATGCAAGAATTACAAAAACAAATACTAGAAAAAATAGGAATCTCAAGATAGCTAAATTAGTAAATAAATTTTGGAGAAATTAAATGCATGACATTGAAATAAAAAACATGATTAAAATGGCTCAAGACGCAAAAGTTAGAGCCTATGCGCCTTATTCAAACTATCACGTCGGAGCTTGCCTAAAGGGAGGAAGCGGCGCATACTATTTGGGTTGCAACGTTGAAAACGCATCTTATGGGCTTTCGAATTGCGCTGAAAGAACGGCGGTTTTTAAAGGCATTTCAGAATGTGAAAAATATTTTTCTGCGGTTGCAATCGTCGGAGACGGTGAAGATTTTCCAATGCCTTGTGGAGCTTGCAGACAGGTGCTTTCAGAGTTTTGCGAAAAAGATGCAAGCGTAATCGTCGCAAATAACAAAAGCAAATTTAAGGTGTATACAATAGAAGAATTATTGCCACATAGTTTTGACAAAAGCCAATTGTTAGAAAATAATTAATTAAATAAAAACTAAAATAATATAATTAAGTGAGTACTATATTTGAAATCAGATTTTGTCTCGGGCTTTGTGTCAATTATTGGCAGCCCAAACGTTGGAAAATCCACCATTATGAACGCTATGATTGGGCAAAAAGTTACGATTGTTTCTTCAAAATCCCAAACAACTCGCAATAAAATTCAAGGCGTTGTTACTCGTCCAGACTATCAAATAATTTTTATTGACACACCAGGCATTCACAATCCGAGAAACAAACTCGGTGAATATATGGTCAAAGTTGCCTATGACGCAATTAATGAAGTTGAATGTGTGCTTTTTGTAGTCGATGCGACTCGTGAAAAACACGAACAAGACTACCAAATATTAGAAAAACTTGCCCATGCTAAATCACCAGTTATCGCAATAATTAATAAAGTTGATATAGCAGAAAAAAGCAATATAGATGAATTTATTAATTTATTTGCCAAGCATAGCTATATTAAGCAAATTATTTGCACAAGCGCAATCACAAAACAAGGGCTAGAAGATATTGAAAAAGAAATTCAAAAGCATTTAATTCCTGGTCCTCAATACTTTCCAGAAGACATGATAACAGACCAACCTGAAAGGCTTCTTTGCGCCGAATTTATTCGTGAAGCGGCTTTGCATTTGCTCAAAGAAGAAGTTCCATATGGAATTGGCGTCGATATTGACAAAATGAAAGTTAGACCAGATAAAAATAATAATCCAGAAAATAATATTACAAAAAATAGCTTAATAGATATTTGGGCAACGATTTATTGCGAAAGAGATGGGCAAAAAGGCATTATTATCGGCAAAAATGGCGATATGCTCAAAAAAATAGGCATCGGCGCAAGAAAAGAAATCGAATGGATTCTTGGAAGTAAAGTCAATTTACAACTTTGGGTTAAAGTCAAAGACGATTGGCGAAATAAAACGGGGCATCTAAAAATGCTTGGCTATGACTTGAAACAATAAAATATAATTATATTTTTATTGTCAAGTGATTTTTGTTGGAAAACAAACAAAGTATTTACTATTATATTTTTAAATATTTTCTGCTTTTTTGCAAATAATAAAATTATAAACAAAACTTTTTATTTACAGGGAAATATTTTGTTTTATAATTATATTGTTAGGAGAGAACTCATGACGAACAAAACAAATAATAATCAAAACTCAAATTCAAGCTGGCATGATTTCAAAAATTCAGGAAGCATATTTGACTATTTTGATTATTTGCAAGAAAAGCAAAAAGCAAAGCAATATAAAAATAGATAAAAAACAATAATTAAAAATAATCAGGTCTAATTTTGAAAACAATAAAAACCTTTGGGCTAATAACTCGTTGCTCGATATATCAAGAATATGACAAAATCGTAACTATAATCAGCCCTACAAACGGAAAAATCAACACAATGGCACGAGGTTGCCGGCGACCCAAAAGTAAAATTGCAGCCGCTGGTCAGCCGTTTGTTTACGCTGAATTTGTCTTGAACCAAAAACAAGATAAACATAATTTGTCACAAATAGAAGTGCTAGAATCTTTTTATAATTTGCGCCTTGATCTTAATAAATTAAGCATTGCCTCGCGCTTGGTCGAAATCTCGAATTCAGCCACACACGAAAATGAGCCTTGTGAAGATTTATTTCAAATATTATATTATAGCATTAGTTTTTTGTGTTATTCTGAATCTAATTCTATTGATGTTTTTATTGCGTTTTTGGCAAAGTTTTTGCAAAATCAAGGCTTTGCGCCAGCGACAACGCGGTGCGCGATTTGCCATAATTCTACTTTTGAAAGTCCGATATTTAGTGAAAAACTTGGAGCTGTTTGCAATAATTGCGCAAAAATAAATTCTAGTTTTAATAAATATAATTCTAACGAAATTTTGCCGCTCTCGCTCGAAGCTCTGCGCCGAATTATTGCGCTGGATAATAAAAGTATTGATAAAATAATTTTGCCTAAAGAAGTGCAAGATCAACTTTTTGTTATATTAAAAAAATATTATAAGTATCACTTCGAAAAAGATATAAAAGATTTTGGGTTTAATAAAAAATTATAGAACCGCCTTATTTAGACTAGGGCGGTTTTATGTTATTAAATTAATTATATTGCTCAAAATAGATAATTAAAGTATAATACAAATAGCAAATCAAATATTCTAATTTCTAATTAAAATTAATCAAAATTTCAAAAACCAACAAATATTTTAACTGAATAAAAGCTTGTATAATAAATTTATTATACTCTAATTTAGTTTACCAAAAACAATATATTCAGGAGCAAAAGATGAAAAAAAAATACGTATATCTTTTTAGCGAAGGCAACGCCCAAATGCGCGATACTCTCGGCGGAAAAGGCGCAAATTTGGCAGAAATGACAAACCTAGGCTTGCCAGTTCCGCAAGGTTTTACGGTTACAACTCAAGCGTGCACTAAATATTATGAAGATAACCAAAAAATTGCGCCAAAAATAGTTGAAGAAATTCTTGAATCTTTGGGCAAAATCGAAAAGCTTTGCGGGAAAAAACTCGGAGATCTCGAGAACCCGTTTTTAGTTTCTGTTCGCTCTGGTTCGCGTGCGTCTATGCCTGGGATGATGGATACAATTCTTAATCTTGGGTTGAACGATCAAACGGTAATTAGCATCGCAAAACTTACTAATAATCCACGTTTTGTATACGATAGCTATCGCAGATTTATTCAAATGTTTAGCGACGTAGTCATGGAAGTTGAAAAATCTAAGTTCGATGAAATTTTGGAAGAAGTGAAAGCATCAAGAAATATAACGCTTGATACTGATTTGACGACCGAAGATTTAATTATAGTCGTCGCAAAATACAAAGAATTATTTCGCAATATTAAAGGGTTTGATTTTTTACAAGACCCAAAAGAGCAATTATTAGAAGCAATTAAAGCCGTCTTTAAATCGTGGGACAATCCAAGAGCGATTTACTATCGCAGATTAAACGATATTCCGGGCGATTGGGGCACCGCTGTCAATATTCAATCAATGGTTTTTGGAAACATGGGTGATACTTCGGGCACAGGCGTAGCATTTACTCGCAACCCGTCCACTGGCGAAAACAAATTATATGGCGAATATTTAATTAACGCCCAAGGCGAAGACGTGGTCGCTGGAATTCGAACACCGAGCGATATTTCAGAATTGAAAAAAGCAATGCCACGGGTCTATAATCAATTTGTTGATACTGCCAATAAACTCGAAATTCACTATAAAGATATGCAAGACATGGAATTTACTATTGAAAGTGGTAAATTATACATGCTTCAAACTCGAAGCGGTAAGCGAACCGCCGCCGCCGCCTTAAAAATCGCAGTTGATCTTGTGGACGCTGGGCTTATTACAAAATCCGAAGCATTACTAAAAATTGAACCAAGAACGCTTGACACTCTTCTTCACCCAACTTTTGAGCAATCGGCGCTTGATATTGCTTCACCGATTGCAATGGGGCTTCCTGCCTCGCCCGGCGCAGCGACTGGAAGAATATATTTCAGTGCACAAGATGCGATCAACGCTTTTCAAAGCGGCGAAAAAGCAATTCTAGTGAGACTCGAAACTTCGCCAGAAGATATTGAAGGCATGAACAGCTCCGAAGGGATTTTGACAGCTCGCGGCGGAATGACATCCCACGCCGCCGTAGTCGCTAGAGGAATGGGGATTTGTTGCGTCGCAGGGTGCTCACAAATCGCTATCCACGAAAGCACAAAAACATTAGTTTGCAAAAGTGGCGAGAAATTCTGTGAAGGCGATTGGATTTCATTGGACGGCTCAACGGGCAAAGTTTACGGCGAAGAATTGCCAACGATACCAGCCGAAGTTTCGGGCGATTTTTTGCGAATAATGTCTTGGACAGATTCTATAAAAACTCTTACTATTAGAGCAAACGCGGATACACCCCACGATGCACAAAACGCAATGGATTTTGGTGCTCAAGGAATTGGCCTTTGCCGAACTGAACATATGTTTTTTGAAACGGATAGAATTCGTGTAATGCGCGAAATGATAATTGCAAAAGATTTGGACGCGCGTGTTAAAGCGCTGGACAAATTATTGCCAATGCAACGCAAAGATTTTTATGAATTATTCAAAGTGTTGAAAAATTACCCAGCGACTATTAGATTTCTTGATCCACCGTTGCATGAATTTTTGCCAAAAGAAGAAGATGAAATTGATGAATTAGCAAGCGAGTTAAATATTTCAGCGCAAGAGCTTGAAGCGACCATCGAAAGCTTGCACGAATTCAACCCAATGCTTGGGCATCGAGGTTGCAGATTGGCGATTTCTTACCCTGAAATTGCGGCGATGCAAACCCGAGCCGTAATCGAAGCAGCGATTGCGATAAATAAAGATTATAAATTTAACACAGTTCCCGAAATAATGATTCCATTGGTTGGTGATGTTCGAGAGTTGGCTTTTGTTAAAGACATTGTTATAAAAACAGCTGAACTTGTTTGCAAAGAACAAAACACAACGCAAAAATATCTCGTGGGAACAATGATCGAAGTTCCTCGTGCTTGCTTGACTGCGGATGAAATTGCAAAAGAAGCTGATTTTTTCTCTTTTGGAACAAATGATTTATCACAAATGGCTTTTGGTTTTTCTCGAGACGACGCGGCGACTTTCTTGTCAACTTATTATGAAAAGCAAATTTTTGAAAGTGACCCTTTTGCTCGAATTGATCAAAAAGGAATTGGTGAATTAATGAAAATCGGCGTAACGCAAGGAAGAAAAACAAAACCAGCGTTAAAAATTGGAATTTGCGGAGAACATGGTGGAGATCCTTCTTCGATTGAATTTTGCCACAATATCGGGTTAGATTACGTTTCTTGTTCACCGTTCCGTGTGCCAATCGCAAGGCTAGCGGCGGCGCAAGCAAAGCTTAAAAGCGATATTGCCTTGAATTCGCTTGAACAAGAATAAAATATAGAATAATAAGAAAGAGCCGAATTAAATTATAATTAGGGCTCTTTTTTTGCTCAATACTTATAACATTAAAAAGATATTATTGATATAAAATGTCAAAGATTACGTGTATTTTGATAATATTTGATAAAATTTGAAGGATTATTAACTCTCGGCGTTGTATATTCTAATTACAAAGCTAATTATTAATATATTTAATTTATATTTTTTATCGCAATTTGGGAGGGTGAAATTTGAATATACGTAAAAATCAAGAAGAATTAGAAAATAAAATTCTTTCAAAATACGCCGCAAAAAGCGAAAACGCAACTCGAGAATTTCCAATAACTCCTTGCAATATTAGAACGGAATTTCAGCGCGATCGTGACAGAATCACTCATTGCAAATCTTTTCGAAGATTAAAATTTAAAACTCAAGTTTTTATTAAACCCGAAGGCGATCATTATCGCACTCGCCTTGTTCACACTATCGAAGTTTCGCAAATCGCAAGAACCATTGCCCGAGCGTTGACTTTAAACGAAGATCTTTGCGAGTCGATGGCACTGGGGCATGATTTAGGGCACACTCCTTTTGGGCATATTGGAGAGATTGCGTTGAACGATTTGTTGATTAATTCTGGTGGATTTTCTCATAATAATCAAAGTTTGCGCGTAGTGGAAAAAATAGAAAACGCTGGTTTAGGGCTTAACTTAACAGATTTAGTCAGAGATGGAATTCTTAACCATAAAAAAGATGGAACGCCAAAAACACTTGAAGGGCGCATATTAAGTTACGCTGACAGAATTGCTTACTTGAATCATGATATTGACGACGCAATTCGCGCAGGAATATTGCAAGAAAAAGATTTGCCTTCCCATTGCATTGACGTTTTTGGAGAAACTCACGGAAAAAGAATTAACAATATGATTTATGATATTATTAGCACTAGTTTTGGGCATAACTATATTAAAATGTCAACCAAGTTCGAAAAAACGCTAACAGAATTACGTAATTTTATGTTCGAAAAAGTCTATTTTGACAAAACTGCTAAATCAGAAGAATATAAAGCAAAAAACGTGATTACATCGCTTTTTAAATATTACTCGAAAAACACATCTGAAATATCGCAAGAAATTTTAGCAAAAGTTGAGCGAGATGGCGAGCAAACTTGCGTTACAGATTATATTGCTTGCATGACAGATCGGTTTGCGATAAAAAAATATGAAGATATATTTGTTCCCAAAGGGTGGACACATTATTAAAATTAATCTAATTTAAAATATTCGAAAACAGCAATATTTGATGTTTTTTGTCTTAAAATTTTACTTTTTGTGAAAACTGTAAATATTTATCGAAATAAATCTAAAAAAAAAGGAATAACAAAAGCAATCTTGAATATTAAATTAGTAAAAGATTGATCAAAAAAGCTTATATAATAAATAATTGTGAGCAAATAAAATTAAATTAATAAAGCTTTATGTTTAACAAATAATTGTGAAGGGAGCACTATGAGCAAATTTCCAGAGCAATGGATGGCAGAACTAAAAGAAAAGTCAGATATAGTTCAGGTCATTTCCCAAGTTGTTGAACTAAAACGAAAAAGTGGAAGATTATGGGGCTGCTGCCCTTTTCATAACGAAAAAACTGCTTCTTTTAGCGTCGATGAACAGAAACAAATGTTTTATTGTTTCGGTTGCCACGTTGGTGGCGATGCAATTCACTTTACAATGAATTATGATAAATTGGGCTTTCTTGACGCTGTGAAGCAACTGGCAGAGCGGGCAAATATGACTTTTCCAGACGCAATTGATGACGAAAATTTGCAAAAAGAACATGCCCTAAAACAAAAAATATATTTAATAAACAAGTTGACCGCAAAATTTTATCACAATAACTTGAAACTAGAGTTGGGCAAAAATGCACTAAATTATTTCGCAAGCCGAGGCATTGACACAAATACTATTGTTAGATTTGGTTTGGGATACTCTGATGATAGTTGGGATAAGTTACTAATATATTTGCGAAAACAAAATTTTACCGATTTAGAAATAACGCAAAGTGGTCTTGCAATTAATAAAAACAATAAAATTTATGACACTTTTAGAAATCGTGCAATGTTTCCAATATTGGACTCATCAAAACGCATAATCGGATTTGGCGCAAGAATACTCGACAATAGCCACCCCAAATATTTAAACACAAATGAAACGCTGGTTTTTAACAAACGGCGCAATTTATATGGACTCAGCTTTGTAAATAAGCGCGAAAATAAGCCGCTAATAGTAGTTGAAGGCTATATGGACGTTATCGGGCTTTCGCAAGTTGGCATAACAAACGCAATCGCGACGCTGGGCACTGCGTTCACAAGAGAACAAGCAAAACTTGTCAAAAATTATAGTGAAACAATTTATATTGCTTACGATGGCGACGCGGCGGGGCAAAACGCAACCATGCGCTCGCTGGACATTCTTTCGGCGGAAAAGCTAAAAGTTTTCGTTGTGCAAATGCCAAAAAATATTGACCCAGATGATTTTGTTCGCAAGTTTGGCAAAGATAAATTTATAGAGCTTGTAGAAAAATCGTTGTCTCTTAATGCGTTTAAACTTCAAAAAATATTAGAAGAGTTTAATATTAGTAATAAAATTAATAATTTAAATAATAGTTTAGATAATAATATTCAAGAAAATATTATTCAAGGCGCAAAAAAAGCAAGCGATTTTATAAAAACGCTTGAACCAATTGAGCAAGAGCAATATTTTAAAAAGCTGTCTTTTGAAACTGGTTATAGTATAGAAAGTTTAAAAAAACAAGCTGAATTTGGATTAGAGTTTTTGGAAAATAAACAAAATAAACAAAATCAGAATATACATCGCAATTTTCGGAACAATAGAGAAGATGAACTCGAAATTAAAGATATTAACCAGGATAGACTAAGATACGAAAAGATTATTGTAAAATCTGCGTCAGAATATTCACAACTTGCAAAAGCCGCGTTTGAAAATATTGATTTATTAAAAGTTAACTCGCACATTCAATATATTTTATTATTAAAAAATCAAGAATTTATAAATAATACCGATATTTTTAATAATTTAGATAGCAAAAGCGCAAGCACTATTGCATCAGTTTTTGCTTCAAGCGAAACTTGCGATAATATTTTGGATTTTAACGCAAACATCAACGAGATAAAAAAATTAGATTTGCTCGATAAACTAGATTTATTGCAAAAAGAAATCTACGATGAAAACACTAATTCAGCACGTAGACGCGAGTGTATGCTCGAAATTAGCACACTAAATAGCACATTAATTAATTTAAAAATATAATTTAATATCAGTATAGATATACTTGAGGGGGATATGGCAATTGAGCGCAATGAATTCAAAAGATAAAGACAAAAAGAAAATTGAAGATCTTGTCGAAACAGGCAAAGTTAAAGGCACATTAACGCAAAAAGAAATCGCAGATGTGCTTGAAGAAGTTGAGATGGAAGTTGATGAAATTGAACTTCTATACTCTCGCTTTGAACTGCTCAACATCGAAATCGTCGACGAAGGAGAAGAAACGCAAGAACTTCAAACCGTTGCACCAACCGCTGTCGAAAAGAAAAAAGTAGTTGCCGAAATCGCTGCTCCTGATGGCATGAATACCGATGACCCCGTTCGCATGTATCTTAAAGAAATCGGCAAAGTTCCGCTATTAAGCGCAGAAGAAGAAATCTCAATCTCAAAAAGAATGTCTTCTGGCGATGAAGACGCAAAAAAAGAACTCGCCGAAGCAAACTTGCGCCTAGTAGTTTCGATTGCTAAACGTTACGTTGGGCGGGGTATGCACTTTCTTGATCTTATTCAAGAAGGCAATTTGGGCTTAATTAAAGCCGTTGAAAAATTTGATTATAATAAAGGCTTTAAATTTAGCACGTACGCAACGTGGTGGATTCGCCAAGCTATTACCAGAGCAATCGCAGATCAAGCGCGCACAATCCGTATTCCTGTGCATATGGTCGAAACGATTAATCGCATGATCCGTGTGCATCGTCAATTATTGCAAGAATATGGCAGAGAACCCCAACCTGATGAAGTTGCGCTTGCGATGGGTATTACAGAAGAAAAAGTTCGCGAAATTATTAAAATTGCTCAAGAACCCGTTTCGCTTGAAACGCCGATTGGCGAAGAAGAAGATAGCCATCTTGGCGATTTTATTCCAGACGATGAAGCGCCTGCTCCAGCCGAAGCGGCGGCGTTTACGATGCTTAAAGAGCAGCTTATTGAAGTGCTAGACACTTTAACGCCTAGGGAAGAAAAAGTGCTAAGATTGCGTTTTGGGCTCGACGACGGGAAAGCAAGAACCCTTGAAGAAGTAGGGCGAGAATTCAACGTCACAAGAGAGAGAATTCGTCAAATCGAAGCAAAAGCTTTGCGCAAACTTCGCCACCCAAGCAGAAGCAAAAAACTCAAAGACTTTTTGGATTAAAATTTTACTCTGAGATTTTTTTGGGGGATTAAATATTATGAGCGAATTTTCTTTTAAATATAGCTCTTTTGGGTTTAGTGGTTTTTTACACAATGTTATTTCAATGCTAATAGCTTTAGCTTTTGCAATATTTTGGGTTAGCATCGTTGATTATTTTAATCATTCAAATTTAATATTATTAATATTGTTAGTTTATTTAATTTTTTTGTTTTCGAGGAATACTTATTTAAGAAAATTTGGCAAAGCAGGCAAATTAGTTTTAAATAAAAAAAGCAATCTTATTATTTTCAAGCTTGGCAAAAATAATTTTGAATTCAAACAACCAGAATTTAGTATAACTTTAAAGCAAAATTCTGTGTTTAAAACAAAAAAATTGTATTTTCAAACTAATAAAATAAATAATAAAAAAAGTAAAAAAACATTAATTATTGCTGGAAAAAAAGACGATGATAGCTTATTTGAGGCGTATAATTTGCTTTTAGAATTTCAAAATAAAAATAAAATAAATTTAAATAAATTTAAATAATTAGAGGTTCAACGTGAAAACAAGCGATTTTTGGTATAATTTACCACAAGAATTAATAGCTCAACACCCAGAAGAAATTCGTGATAAATCAAAATTATTATTCTTAGATAAACAAACAGGCGAACTAGAAGAACATGTTTTTTCTGATATAATTAATTATTTAGAAGCAGGCGATTGCCTTGTTATTAATAATACAAAAGTAATCCCAGCCAGATTAATCGGCAAACGTAAAATTAAAAGTTCCGAAGACCCTGAATTAATCGGAGGAGCAATTGAGTTTTTATTGCTTAAAAATTTAGGCGATAATGCTTGGGAAGCTTTGGCTAAACCGGGTAAACGTGCTAAAATCGGAGTTGAATTCGAATTTGGAGAAAAACTAACCGCCAAAGTTATAGATATAACTCCAGAAGGCGAAAGAATAATAGAATTTAGCTATGATAATAAGAAATATATTTGGGAAAATATTCTTGATGAAGTAGGTCAAATGCCTCTTCCGCCCTATATTACAGAAAAATTGCTAGATAATAACCGATACCAAACAGTGTATTCAAAAGATTTGGGTTCGGCGGCTGCCCCAACGGCGGGATTGCATTTTACGCCTGAATTACTAGAAAAAATCAAGAATAAAGGCGTTATTGTTGAAGAAATTTTGCTTCACGTTGGATTGGGGACTTTTCGCCCCGTAAAGTGTGAAGATATTTCCGAGCATAAAATGCACTCTGAATATTATTGCGTTACTCAACAAAACGCTGATAATATTAATCAAGCCAAGCAAAATAACAAAAAAATAATATGCGTCGGAACAACGAGTTGCCGAGCGCTCGAAAGCTCTGTGAATCCAGAAACGGGCAAGCTTTGCGCTAGTTTTGGCGAAACTGATATATTTATTTCACCAGGTTATAAATTTAAAGTTGTAGATAACTTAATAACTAATTTTCACTTGCCTGAATCGACGCTGCTAATGCTTATTAGTGCTCTTGCTGGAAAAGAAAAAATATTTAACGCCTATAATTTTGCCGTTGAAAATAAATATAGATTTTTTAGCTTTGGCGATGCAATGTTTATAAAATAAAAAAATTAATAAATAAAATACTGGGAGAAAAATTAGTTTGAGTACTAATAATATAAATAAAAATTTTGAATATAAAATAGAACATATTTGCAAAACCTCTGGCGCAAGAGCAGGTGTTTTAAAAACTCCACACGGAGAAATTAAAACTCCTGTTTTTATGCCAGTTGGAACTCAAGCAACTGTCAAAGCAATGCGACCAGATGAGCTGGAAAAAACCAATGCGCAAATTATTCTTGCAAACACTTATCATCTATACATGCGACCAGGTCAAGATATAGTAAAAGAAGCTGGTGGCTTGCATAAATTCATGAATTGGAAAAAGCCAATTCTTACAGACAGTGGCGGTTTTCAAGTGTTTAGTTTGGGCGATTTACGCAAAATTAACGAGCAAGGCGTTGTTTTTAAATCCCATCTTGATGGCAGTAAGCACGAATTTACGCCTGAATCTGTTATGCAAATTCAGCAAGATTTGGGCGCTGATATTATCATGGCTTTTGATGAATGTGTGCCCTATCCGAGCGATTTTGAGTATACAGAAAAATCAATGCATTTGACCCATAGATGGGCGCAACGTTGTAAAGATGCCCATAATAACCCAAAACAGGCACTATTTGGAATAATTCAAGGCGGAATGCACAAAGAATTAAGAATACAAAGCGCAAGAGCAATTGATAAAATGGAATTTGTTGGAATGGGAATCGGCGGTCTTAGCGTTGGTGAACCAAAAGAATTAATGTATGATATGCTCGATATTGTAATACCAGAAATTGATCCGCAAAAGCCTCATTATTTAATGGGAGTTGGTACGCCAGATTGTCTGCTTGAAGGGGTTTTGCGAGGCGTAGACATGTTCGATTGCGTTTTGCAAACACGAGTTGCAAGAAACGGTCTAGCGCTAACGAGTAACGGACCAGTTACTATCAGAAATGCAACTTATGAACGTGATTTTGGACCATTAGACGAAAATTGCGACTGCTATACTTGCCAAAATTTTTCAAGAGCATATATTCGTCATCTTGTAAAAGCTAAAGAAATGCTCGCGGCGATGCTTATTAGCAATCATAATCTTAGATTTACGATTGACTTAATGGAAAAAGCAAGAGAAGCAATTCTTGAAGACAGATTCTTGGAATTTAAAAATAAATTTTTTGCTAAATATTATATAAAAAAATAAAATAAAACAAAATATAAGATTTAAATACAAAAATAAACAAATAAAAACAATTATGTATAAAATACTTGTAATTACCTAGTAATTATTGTATAGTGATTTTATTATAATTGTTTTTTTGTATTATAACCTAATATAGCTTTAATACAAAAAAACAATAATCAAGAAAGGATAATATTTTTATGGAAAATAACGCGCAAGACTTTAGCCTGAGATCAAGCATTGGCGGAACTATTGGGGCATTAATCGGAGCTATTATTGGAGTGATACCTTGGGTAATTGTTATGAATCTAGGCTTGTACATTGGTTATCTTGCTTTCCTGATTGCACTTGGTTCTTATATAGGCTATGTGCGAATGAAAGGACCCAAAGACAATGCTTTCGCTAAAAGGACAATATACTTAATGACGATATTAGTAATTTTAAGCGTGAACTTCTTTCCGATTATAACTTTTTTATTTTCTGAAGGCTACGCAATTGATTTGAAAAACATTTTAATATATATTAATTTAGTGGGTCGTAGTTTTTGGTTTAACGCTTTAATTTCTCTGGTTATTGGTGTTTTTGGAATGGGAAGGATTAACAAGAAAATTTCAGCCTATACTTATCAAGAATCAAATCAAGAAGCAAATCAAGAGTACTCTGAAAATCAAGAGTTTGTTGACCAAGAAAACTAAAACAAAAAAATAAAAATTTCACAAGTATATTGACTTGGACTAATTTTAAGTGTATTATAAAATCATAATAAATTAAAAACGTTTCTTCGGGGCAGGGTGAAATTCCCTACCGGCGGTATAGCCCGCGAGCCACTTTGTGGTTGATTTGGTGAGATTCCAAAGCCGACAGTATAGTCTGGATGGGAGAGGTACGTCTTTGTGTGAGCTTGCGTTAAGCCCTACAAGGCGGCGGAGGCTTTTTTTGCCCTGTTTTGACATTGAATTTTTATTAAATTAAATATTTAAAGAGGCAATTATTATGAGCACAATTCAAACCCAAAATTCTATTAAGCCAAGCAAAACAAAGAAATTTTTTACAACTCAAATTCTTGTTAAAATCGCATTACTGGCGGCAGTTTCTTGTGTGCTTCAACTTTTAGAGTTTCCAGTACCATTTGCGCCGAGCTTTATCAAACTTGATTTGAGCGATTTACCGGCGCTAATTGCAACGTTTACAATGGGGCCAATTGCAGGAATTACAGTTGAATTTTTAAAAAATGCACTATTTTTTCTTGTTCGTGGAACAAATTCGGCGATGATCGGCGAGCTTGCAAATTTCGCTCTCGGTTGCTCAATTGTAGTTCCAGCTGGGTTAATCTATAAGAAAAACAAAAGCTTTAAAGGCGCAATAATCTCTTTATTAGTTTCTATAATAACTTTTGTAATTTCGGGGGCTTTGCTTAATATTTTTGTCCTAATGCCATTATATTCCAATTTATATATGCCTGCCGAAGTAATAATTGGCATGGGAAAAGTTATTAACAAAAACGTAACCACTTTAAATCAAGTTGTTTTCTACACTATTGTTCCGTTTAATTTAATAAAAGGCTCGATATTATCTATAGTTACGCTTGTATTATACAAACCAATTTCACCTATACTTAAATTAAAATAATATAAATTTTGGAGAAGCAAAATTAAAATTATTTCAAATTCAGAAAAACAAACAGAAGAATTTGCGCAAGAATTTGCTTGCACAATTTGCGAAGGTAATTCTTTAGAAAATAATATCATAATTTCGCTATCTGGCGAAATGGGGGCTGGCAAAACTGCGTTTGTGCGTGGGTTTGCCGCCCATTTTGGCGTTGACGACGTAAGCAGCCCAACTTTTAATCTTGTAAACCAATATAATATTAATTCAAATAATATTAATTATATTTATCACTTTGATTTGGATAGGCTTAATAATTTAGATGAATTGTTTGAGATAGGTTTTGAAGATTATTTGCAAAACAATTGCAATAATATAATTATAATAGAATGGCCTGAAATTGCGCTAAATTTAATTAAACCAGATTATTATGAGGTTAAATTTAAAAATATTTTAGAAGATTCTCGAGAAATAAATATAGTTGGTTTTGGAAAATATAGTAATTTAAAATAAAAATATTAATAAAAATTAGAGAGACATATGAATATTTTAGCAATCGAAACAAGCTCACGAGTCGCTGGAGTGGCGATACTAAAAGACGATGTTTTTGTCCAAGAAAGCTACTTAAATTTAGGGCTAACACACTCGCAAACGCTTATGTCATTAATCGAACAAAGCTTGAATTTAGCAAATTTAGAGTTGGAAAACATAGATTATTTCGCCGTCGATATTGGACCAGGATCGTTTACTGGAATTCGCATTGGAGTCGCTACTATAAACGCATTTTCAGCGGCGATGAATAAGCATAAAAATATAGTTTGCGTAAATTCTCTGGAAATTTTAGCTGCTAATTCTGCGTGTTTGGATTCTGATAATAAAATTTGTGCAATGATTGACGCAAGACAAAACAGAATATATGCACAAATATTTGACAATAAAATAAATAATAATAATTTGTTTGCTGGAACTATACAAGATTTTTTACAAAATAATTTTAATAAAAATATTAATAATAAAGTTTTGTTTATTGGCGACGGTGCTACGGCTCAAAAAAATATTATTATACAAGAACTCGGCGATTGCGCAGTCTTTGCGCCGGAAAATCTTAATCAACAAAGGGCTTCGGCAATATTAAGAATTGCGCAAGAAAAAATAAAAATAAACTCAGAATTTAATCTTGAAATTTGCGAAAAAGCAACTCCGCTTTATTTGAAAATGCCAGAATAAATTAGTTTAATGTGAATCAGTAGTTGGATTTTTTAGTCCGCCCCTCTCAGTCAGCCCGTTGGGCTGCCAGCTCTCCCAGAGGGCGAGCTCTTTGGAACGACGTGAATTGAGATGTTTTTGTTTTGATTAAAACAAGAAATAAACATGCTTTTATCGGCGTTCCAAACCTTGCCAAAGCAATCGTACCCGAGAGCTCGCCCTCTGGGAGAGCTGACAAACCGTAGGTTTGACTGAGAGGGCACATCCGCCGAAGCGGGGGTTATTTGATATTTTCAACTACTGATTCACATTAGTTTAGTAAATATTTAGATTGGGTTAATTATGTATAATTATACTTTGCGAGAAGTGCAAAAAAAAGATACTCAGGAAATTTACTCTATAGAAAAAGAGTGCTTCAAAGACCCTTGGTCGCTGGAATCTATTGATAACGAATATTATAATCCTGTGGCAAAATATTTTGTCGCTGAAATAAATCAAAACTTAGTTGCATACGCTGGTATGTGGATCATTATCGACGAAGCGCATATCACGAATATAGCGACGTTGAAAAAATATCAAGGCATAGGAATCGGTCGAGCGTTAATGCAAGAATTAATCAATAGCGCAATTGATCTTGGAGCAAAATCAATGACGCTCGAAGTCAGAAAATCAAATACTACTGCAAAAAATTTATACTATAGTTTGGGGTTTATTGACTCTGGATTGCGAAAGAATTTTTATCCAGACGGAGAAGATGCGATAATTATGTGGAAAAATAAATTATAAAATTTTGCAAAAAAAAAATATTGTGTTAAAATTAAATTATAAAAAATACAAATAAAATATATAGTTATATAAGGATTTTTATGCAGATATGCGTTGACGGACTTAACATAAATTATATTGACCAAAAAAATCAAGATGATCGAAAAAATCAAAAAGTTGTGCTTTTGCTCCACGGTTGGGGCTGCGAAAGCTCGACAATGGCAAGCATTGCGAGTTTTTTAGAGCCCTATCGTCGTGTGATTTCGATTGATTTTCCTGCGCATGGCAAAAGCGATGACCCGATAAATCTAAAAAATCCAACCCTTGTTTATAATATTTTTGATTATGCAAACACCACTAAAAAATTCTTAGAAATACTAGGAATTAATAATTGCGAAATTATTGCACATTCTTTTGGCGCAAGAGTTGCTATTTTGCTTTGCCAAAACCAAGATTTAGTTTCTAAATTAATAATTACGGGCGGAGCAGGTTTTGTGCCAAAGCGTTCTATTAATTATTATTTTAAAATATATAAATATAAGCTTGCAAAAAAACTAGCAAAAATTAGTTTTATAAATAAAATTTTTAACTTAGATAAAAAAACGGCTAATTCTGGAAGTTCAGATTATATCGCATTATCTGCTCAGACAAAAAAAGTATTTATTTCGGTTATAAACCAAGATTTGCGAAAATATTTAACCAATATTAGCGCGCCGACGTTGCTTCTTTGGGGAAAACATGATGGGGATACGCCTATATATTTTGCTGATATTTTTCAGAAAAATATTAGTAACTGCGGATTAGTTATTTTCGAAAATTCAGGGCACTTTGCCTTTTTAGACGAAAAAGAGAAATTTAAGATTATTACTAAAACATTTTTGGAGGTTGATAAGATTTGACCATAGTTTTGCAAATTATTAATTTTATATTACTTGCACTCGGAGTGCTCGCCGCCGTTTTGGCTGGCTTGCGCTTTGTTCACATGCTTCAACTTGAGGGCTATCAGTCTAATATGTATATCAAGTGGTTGCGAAAAAATGCCGCCAGAGATTGGCTGCCAACTGTGCTAGTTTTTTTGGTTTGCTTTTTTATTGAAGCGGCTTTGCCTTTTGCGTCGAGTTCAAAAAGTATTGCTTTTTCCAATACTTTTGCGCCGATTTTGCAAATTTGTATTAGATTAGTTTATCTTGCTCTCGTGGCAAACGTAGCCGTCGTTTGGAGCAAACAAGAATCTAAAAAACCGCTTGTTTACACGCCGAGAATCAAAAGATTGATTTTGGCGCTGTCTATACTAATTTTAATCATTACTATAATACCAGTTTATTCTAAATACAATAACAGCGTTGGGGTTTATTTATTTACTAGAACAAAAGTGTATTTTCCAGCGTTATTTTTGCCAATTTTTGTGCTGCTTGCTTGTTATATTACATACCCAATAGAAGAATTAATCAAAAAAAGCTTTTTAAACAAAGCCAAAGCAAAGCTCGCTTTAAGAACCGATTTAACAAAAATTGCAATTACTGGAAGCTTTGGTAAAACGAGTACAAAATACGCTCTTGGAACTATGCTCGCCGAAAAATTCGACACTTGCATAACCCCACAAAGCTATAACACGCCTATGGGCGTAACTAGAGTAATTCTTGAACAATTACAAGACAAAAATCAAGTTTTTGTTGCCGAAATGGGTGCTCGTTATATTGGCGATATTGAAGAATTATGCGAACTTGTTTTTCCAAAAATTGGTTTATTAACCTCGGTTGGAAAGCAGCACATGGAAACTTTTGGAAGCCAAGATAACATTACAAACACTAAATTTGAATTAATTGATGCTTTGCCAGAAGACGGAGCAGCGTTTTTTAATGGCGATGATAAAATTTGCGCAGAACTTTCAAAACGCAAAGTAACTGTGCAAAATAAATTTTTATATGGCATAGATTGCGTAGAAGAAGTTTACATGCGCGCAATGGAAATCAAAGTTTCTTCTCAAGGCAGCTCGTTTATTTTGCTTTCCAGCGATGGGCAAAGTGCGTTTTGCCAAACAAAACTATTAGGCAAACATAATATTTTGAATATAACTGGTTGCGCCGCCGTGTGCTATTATTTGGGGCTATCTCTTGAAGAAATAGCTCGGGGCATTTCTAACCTTGAGAGTGTAGAACATCGCCTTGCCTTAATTAATTCAGGCCCAGTTACTGTTATTGACGACGCTTTTAACGCAAATCCAGCGGGCGCAAAAGCCGCCCTCGAGGTCCTGCGTTCGTTTGATGGTCGCAAAATAATAGTTACTCCTGGAATGGTCGAACTCGGCGAAGAAGAAGAAAAACTTAATCAAGAGTTTGGAAAAGAAATCGCTTGTAGCGTGGATTTTGCAATTTTAGTTGGAAAAAAACGTACAGAGCCAATTTTAATTGGTATGCAAAAACTTGATTTTCCAGCCGAAAATATTTTTGTGGTTGCATCGCTTGACGAAGCGACTGCTATAATAAAAAATTTGACTGTTCAGGGAGACGTTATATTATTCGAAAATGATCTTCCAGATAATTATAATGAGTAAATAAAAATTAAAAATAATAAAATAATTAATATTAGTTAATAAAACAGGAGAATTTTAGCATGAAACTAGCTGTTTTTTTTGGCGGAAAAAGCGCCGAACATGATATTTCTATCGTTACTGGTTTGCAATTAATAGAAAACGCAGACAAGAAAAAACATGAACTTATTGCCGTTTATATCGATCGAGAAGGCAACTGGTTTTCTGGCGATGCACTCAAAGATATTAATAATTTGCGTGATTTTAATAATATAAAAAATAATATAAATAAAGTGTATTTATCGCCTGTTCCAGAAATTAATGCACTAATAATAGATAAAAGTTCAGAAAAACAAAAGCTTTTTTCTTCAAAAAAACAAGAACTTATTAATTTTGATGTCGCAGTTATTTGTATGCACGGTTGCAATGGTGAAGATGGAACTCTTCAAGGTTTGCTTGAGCTTGCTAACGTTCCGTATACTAGTTCTGGGGTTTTAGGTTCAAGCGCAGGGATGGATAAAGTGTTAATGAAAGCCTGTTTTTCTGGCGCAAATGTTCCAGTTGTTGAAGGACTTTGCGTTTTGCGTGAAGACTTTATTGAAGATAAATCTTGGATTATAAACATGCTTGAAAACCAACTTAATTATCCAATGATAATTAAACCAGCTAATTTAGGTTCTAGCATTGGCATTAATAAAGCAAATAATCAACAAGAACTTGATTTTGCTTTGCAAGTTGCTTCAAAATACGATAGAAGAATTCTTGTTGAAAAAGCAATCGAAAACATGATTGAACTTAATTGCGCAGTGCTTGGTTTCTCTAAAGATGTTAAAGCATCGGTTTGCGAAAAACCAAACTCATGGCAAGATTTTTTGACTTTTGAAGATAAATATTTAAGAAATTCAAAATCATCAAAAACCAGCTCAAGTAATTCTAATAATTCCCAAAGTGCTGGAATGAAGTCTCTTAGCCGTGAAATCCCAGCAAAAATTTCAGACGAATTAACATCAGAAATTCAACAACTTTCAATAAAAATATTTAAGTTATTTGATTGCAAAGGCGTAGTCAGGATTGACTATATTTATGACACAAAAAATAAAGAATTATATGTCAACGAAATAAATACTCTGCCAGGGTCGATGGCTTTTTATCTTTGGGAACCGCTTGGAATAAGCTTTTCACAGCTGATAAATAAACTAGTTGAGTTGGCGATTACAGCTCATCAACAAAAACAAAAAGCGACTTACTCTTTTAAGTCAGATGTGCTTAAAAACATAAATTTTGGATCTAAAAATAATTTTAACAAATAAACTTGACAAGATTATCAAAAATAATATATTATAAGTCTTGTATAAAATAATAAAATAATTTAGTTTGCAACGATAAGAAAAATAGCTTATATATATAATTAACCAGAGAGACGCAGAATATTTTTATTGCTGAGAATTGCGTTATAATTATTATAATCTATTGACAGTCTTTGAGCATTTTTGTGAATTTTCACATCGGTTTGCTCTCGATATTGAGCAATGAGATGACAAGTTTTTAGAAAACTAGTCAAACAGGGTGGCACCGCGGGAAACCGCCCCTGTGTATTTTAAGGGTGTCTTTTTTGTATTGTTTATTATTATTTAGGAGTGTTATTTTGAATATTAAAGCCCCAAAAGGCACAAAAGATGTCTTGCCAGCCGAAAGCTTTAAATGGCAATTTATTGAGAGAGAAATGCGAAATATTGCAAAATTAAATGGCTATAAAGAAATTCGAACGCCTGTCTTTGAATCCACTGAACTTTTTTTGCGTGGAGTTGGCGAGACTACCGACGTAGTGCAAAAAGAAATGTATACTTTTTTGGACAAAGGCAATCGATCCATGACTCTAAAGCCCGAAGGAACGGGTGGAGTCGTTCGCGCTTTTATTGAAAATGGATTGCATAACAACGCCCAACCAACTAAGCTATTTTATTTAAATTGCCCTGTTTTTAGATATGAACGCCCTCAAGCTGGCAGATTGCGTGAACATCACCAATTTGGAATCGAAGCTTTTGGCTCAAGCGATCCAGCGATTGACGCTGAAATAATTTTGTTAGTTTGGAATTTGCTCCACAATCTAAAAATTAGCAGCCTTGAACTCAAAATAAATAGCATCGGGTGCAAAAATTGCCGACCAGATTATAACAAAGCCCTTCAAGAATATTACTCAAAAAATCTTGAAAATCTTTGCGGTGATTGCAAAGCTAGAATTACTAAAAATCCAATGCGACTGCTGGATTGCAAAACGCCGACTTGTCAAGAATTTAAGCCAGATGCGCCAAAAATTATTGACTATAATTGCCCAGAATGCCAAGAGCATTTTTCTGAATTAAAAAATTATCTTGACATTTCACAAGTTAATTATACTATTGATCCGTTAATAGTTAGAGGGCTCGATTATTACACTAAAACAGTTTTTGAAATAATAACAAATAAAATTGGCTCTCAGGGAACAGTCTGCGGAGGCGGTCGCTACGATGGGCTTGTTGAAGAGCTGGGCGGCGCAAAAACTCCAGGTATTGGATTTGGAATGGGCATGGAAAGATTATTGCTCTTGATGAATAACTTGGATTATTCATGGGAAGAACAAACTGGAACAGATGTCTATATTTGCTCAGGAAATAAGCAAGAAAAATTAGCGTCTTTTGAGTTGGCTCAAGAATTGCGAAAATCTGGAATACGTGCAGAAATTGATAATTTGGGCAGAAGTGTAAACTCACAGCTAAAATACGCTGATAAATTAAAAGCTAAATACGCAATTTTAACTAACCAAGATAAATTTATTATTAGAAATATAGCGAAAAATTCAGATCAAGAAATTTATAAAGCTGACTTAGTAAATTATGTTAAAACAAATAAAATATAATTTAACTTAAAATAATTAAAATATAAATTTAAATCAATAATGCGAATCAATAGTTGAGTTTTAAAAAACCACCCCTTTTACCGCTTTTTTAACCTCTCCGTCAGCCGATGGCTGCCACCTCTCCTAGTAATAGGAGAGGCTTTGGGTACGACGTCGTAACCTATTTTGCCGAAGCAATCGTAGCCTCTCATGTTACCAGGAGAGGTGGCAAGGCGGTAGCCTTGACGGAGAGGTTTACCCGTCGGGACGTTTTTTAATATTCAACAACTGATTCACATTAAAAAAACTAAAATATAAAGTTAGAATATAGGAGAAAATCAATGTCACAATTTTTAGGCGACTGGAAACGCTCCAGTTATTGCGCCGATGTTACAAAAGAATCAATTGGTCAAAAAGTTACTCTAATGGGTTGGTGCGACCGCCGAAGCGATCACGGCGGATTGATTTTTATTGATTTGCGTGATAGAACCGGTGTTATGCAAGTTGTTTTCAACGAAAGTATTTCCGCAAAAGATGTTTTTGAACTCGCAAGCTCAATCCGAAACGAATTTGTTTTGGCTATTCGTGGAACTATTGTTGAACGAGCAGAAGATAATATAAACACAAAACTAAAAACTGGTTATATTGAAGTAAGAATTGAAGATTTTAAGATTCTTAGCAAAAGCGACGTTGTGCCTTTTCAAATCGATAGCAATTCACAAACAAAAGTTTCGGAAAACTTGCGTTTAAAATACAGATATTTAGATTTGCGCAGAAGCGAAATGCAAAACAATCTCAAAATCCGTCATAGAGTTGCGAAAATTTGCAGAGATTTTTACGATGACAACGGATTTTTAGAAATCGAAACGCCAACGCTTTGCAAAAGCACACCCGAAGGTGCTCGTGATTATTTAGTTCCAAGCCGTGTTCATGAAGGAGCGTTTTATGCGCTTCCACAATCTCCACAAATTTACAAACAATTATTAATGCTTTCGGGTTTTGATAAATATTTCCAAATCGCAAGATGCTATCGTGATGAAGATTTGCGTGCTGATCGTCAACCTGAATTCACTCAAATTGACGTTGAAATGTCTTTTGTCGATCAAGAAGATGTTATGGATATAAACGAAAAGTTTATCCAAAGAGTATATTCAGAAGTGTTAGATATTCAAGTGCAATTGCCATTGCCAAGATTAACTTACGCCGAAGCTATGAATAGATTTGGCTCAGATAAACCAGACACAAGATTTGGTCTTGAACTTGTTAATATTACAGAAATCGCAAAAGAAATAGAGTTTGGAGTTTTCTCAAACGCAATTTCGGGAGGCGGAAGCGTTAGAGCTATAAACGCAAAAAATTCCGACGATAAACTTGCAAGACGTGAAATTGATGCCCTTGTTGAGCATGTAAAACAATACGGCGCAAAAGGTTTGGCTTGGATTAGCATTACCGCCGATGGTACTCTAAAAAGTGCAATTACTAAATTCATGACTCCAGAACAAACTCAAGCAATTATTAAAGCACTCGACGGAAAACCAAACGATACACTGTTTTTCGTTGCAGATGCTAATAATTCAGTCGTTTTTGCAGGGCTTGGAGCATTAAGATTAGAGCTTGCTAAAAAGTTTGGCTTAATAGACGAAAGCTTGAATAATTGGCTTTGGGTAACGGATTTCCCGTTATTCGAATACGATGCAAAAGAAAAGAGATTTTCCGCAATGCATCATCCGTTTACTAGCCCAAGAGATGAAGACATAGATAAACTTGACACTGACCCAGGCGCAGTTTGCGCAAAAGCCTATGACATTATTCTTAACGGAAACGAAATCGGTGGCGGAAGCATTCGAATTCATGATTCAGCTTTGCAAGAAAAAATGTTCAGAACGCTTGGGTTTACAGATGAGCAAGCGCAGGAACAATTTGGCTTCTTAATTAACGCCTTTAAATATGGCCCACCACCACACGGCGGCCTTGCTTTAGGGCTTGATAGACTAATTATGCTAATGTGCAAAACAGCGTCAATTAGGGATGTTATTGCGTTCCCTAAAATTCAAAATGCATCTTGCCCAATGACAGAAGCACCTAGCATTGTTGACACTCAACAGCTTGATGATTTACATATTAAAGTTGCATTAACCGAAAAAATATAGTAAAATAATAATATAGATACTAATAAAATTTGGAGCTTTATAATGCTTGAAACTGGTAAAGTCGTCGAAGTAAAACAAAATTATGCCACAATAGAATTTTTACGAAACGCTTCTTGCGAAAAGTGTGGTTCTTGTTTTAGCGCAGGCGATAAAAACATGAGAGTCGAAGTTGTTAACTCGCTTGATGCAAAAATCGGCGATTGCGTACAAATTAGTATTTCAAAAAATACTTTTTTTGCAGCTACAACTTTATTATATGCGCTCCCAGTTGCGATTTTTATTATATCTATAATAATAGCCGCAAAAGTTTCGGGTAACGATATAATTACTATGGTTACGGGATTACTAAGCACTGCGCTGGTATTTTTTATTCTTAGAATTATCGACCCGAAATTAAAAAGTTCAAACAAGTTTTTGCCAAAGATGCTTAGTATAGTTTAGTTTATACTAGTAATAATAAAATTTTTTTTGGCAAACATATAATATACTAAAAAATATATTACAATATTACATAGGAGGATTAAAATGTCAGAAACAACAAAAATATTCACTGATGATACATTTGTTCAAGAAGTGCTTAAAGCTGATATGCCCGTAATGGTAGATTTTTGGGCTCCTTGGTGTGGCCCTTGCAGAATGCTCGGACCAATCGTTGAAGAATATGCAGGGGATAACGCCGAAACGATCAAAGTTGGCAAGCTTAACATTGACGAAAACGAAGAAACCGCAGTAAAATATAACGTTTCTTCAATCCCAACTGTGCTTATCTTTAAAGATGGCGAAGTTATTGCAAAATCCGTTGGAGCAGTTTCAATGGAACAACTCGAAGCTTTTGTTGAAAAAAGCATATAAAATATAGCTTAAATAAATAAAAATAAAACCCGCAAAAATTATTAGTATTTTTAAAATATAAATAATTTTTGTGGGTTTTTAATTTTTGGTTTAGAAAACTAGAAAACTAGAAAACTAGAAAACTAGAAATTCATTTGCTTTTTGTATCTGTTCATTACTTTTTTACCGTTGCGCATCATTTTGCTGGCAACTCCAGGGCACATTTGGTCAATTGCAAGACTGGCGGCTGCCATTCCAAAGATAGAACCTGCGACGATACCCATAACAAATTTTTGCTTTTTCATCTTTTTTCTCCTAATTATTTTATTTAGTCTGTTTTTTAGCTCTTTTTTTAGCTCAATTATAGTTTGCCTCAAAAATTTTAAAATACACTGTTATATATTTCAAAATTTATATTAAAATTTGGTTTAATTATTATATTGATTTTAGGGCATAATTCTGGTATAATTAGACCATAAAAGGAGGGGATATTATGCCTCAAATCATTCCAATTAGCGACTTGAAAAAAACAAGCGAGCTTTCAGCGTTGTGCCGTCAGACAAAAGAGCCAGTGTTTATTACGAAGAATGGATACGGTGACATGGTCATTATGAGCATTGAAACATACGAAAAGACAATTTTCTTAAATAATATATATCACAAATTAGAACAAGGCGAAGCTTCAATAAGTTCTGGAAATGTTATGGAGGGTTTTGATTCCATAAAAATCATAAGAGAACAGAATGGCCTATAAACTACTTGTATCGAAGGATGCACACAAAGATGTTGAAGAAATTGTAAGTTATATGGTTAATGAGCTTAAAAACGTGCAGGCAGCTAAAGGATTTATCGAGGACGTAGAAAAAAGCTATAATGGAGTAGTTGAAAATCCTCGAATATATAGCCATTGCATTGATAAACGGTTGCACAAAGAAGGATACCGCAAAATTATAATTAAAAATTATATTGTTATTTATCGTGTGGATGAAGAAAGTAAATATGTTTTTATCGTTAGAGTACTTTACGGAGGCAGTGATTATATAAAGCTACTATGATTTTTTAAAGTCACCAAACAAACGGTACAAATAGATTAAGAACATAAGAGCTATGAGTTAAAACAAATAATGATATTTCAAAAAAACTTGCTTAGTATTAAACCAAGCAAGTTTTTTATATTTATATATTTGTTTTTGATTAATTTTTTTATATTTCGCTATTAATTTGCGATTCGGTTTTGCCAGCCTCAAGCTTTGCTTTATAGTCTTCGATAGCGGCTTTAATTGCCTCTTCAGCAAGAACGCTACAATGCAATTTTGCGGAAGGCAATCCGTTAAGCGCTTCGACAACGGCTTTATTAGTAAGAAGAAGAGCTTCGTCGAGTGATTTTCCACGAATCATTTCAGTTGCGATTGAAGAAGTAGCAATCGCCGCTCCGCAACCAAAAGTTTTGAATCCGATATCTGTAATAATATTATCTTCAACTTTAATATACATGCGCATTATATCTCCGCATTTTGCGTTGCCAACTTCACCAACGCCGTTTGCGTCGTCAATTGAACCGACGTTTTTTGGGTTTTGAAAATGTTCCATAACTTTATCGCTATACATAATAATACCTCCGTAATTATTAAATTAAATTTATTAATTTTTATTTTAGTTTTGTTTATTTGCGCAAGTCAAATAAAGGAGACCATGATCGAAGCTTTTCTACTATAATTGGCAACTCTTTTGAGATATACTCAACGTCTTCCATAGTATTTATTGTGCCCAAAGAAAGCCTAAGCGAACCGTGAGCAACTTCGTGAGTAAGCCCAATTGCGAGCAAAACGTGGCTTGGGTCAAGTGATCCGCTCGTGCACGCTGAGCCACTAGAACCAGCGATTCCGATTAAATCAAGGCTCAATAAAAGCGATTCGCCTTCAATATATCTAAAGCACATGCTAAAATTATTAGGCAATCTGTTTTGGAGAGGACCGTTAATATGGCATTCTGGAATATTTGCAAGCATGTTTTTGAAAAGTTGATCGCGCATTGCGATGAGTTTTTTGTTGTTTTCTTCAAGGTTTTTTGTAGCAATTTCGATTGCTTCGCCCAACCCGACGATACCTGCTAAATTTTCTGTTCCACCACGACGGTTTCGTTCTTGCGCACCGCCAGCGATAAGAGGAAAAATTTTGATTCCCTTGCGAACATAAAGAGCGCCAACGCCTTTTGGTCCATAGAATTTATGACCGCTCAAAGAGAGCGCATCGATGCCTAATGTTTTAACATCAATATTTATTGCACCGATTGCTTGAACAGCGTCAGTGTGAAAAGTGATTTTATGTTTTTTTGCAATTTCAGAAATTTCTGCAATAGGCTGAATTGTGCCGATTTCGTTGTTTGCAAACATAATTGTAATTAAAAAAGTATCGGGGCGAATTGCTTTTTCGAGTTCATCAAGAGAGATTAGACCAAATTTATCAACGCCGAGATAAGTAACGCTATAGCCTTGCTCTTCGAGCGCTTCGCAAGGATGCAAAACGGCGTGATGCTCTATTTGAGAAGTAATAATATGCCCTTTTTTTTCGATATTTTTAAGCGCAATACTTTTAATAAAAGTGTTATTGGCTTCGCTACCGCCGGCAGTAAATATAATTTCATTTGGAGTTGCGCCAATCGCGGCGGCGACTTGTTCGCGAGCCTTTTCAACAGCCTTGGTTGCATTTCTGCCAAAAGAATGCAAGCTTGAAGGATTGCCAAAAATTTCAGAAAAATATGGCATCATTTTGTTGAGCACTGGTTCGGAGACATAAGTAGTTGCCGCATGATCCATGTAAATTGTTTTCATGCAAATTCTTCTTTCAGTATAGTAGATAATAGCTAAATAGTAGCTGTATCGTATTGTTAGTAAAAAGTTTAGTTTATATTAGTTATATTGGTCGAAGCTAAAAATTCCTGATTCATGTCTTTAATAGACATATTATTAAGAACCTGATCTATACTTTCTTGAATCTTAAAAAATATTGGTCTTGGACCACAAGTGCATGTTTTTGAGCACTTGGAAGAATCCAAGCAATCGGTGATTTTTGTTGAACCTTCGAGAACAAGCAAAACTTCGCCGATGGAAATATCTTCGGGATTTCTCGCAAGAATATAGCCACCTTGCGCGCCTCGAGAGCTTTTAATAATGTCAGCTTTGCGTAAAAGTGAAAAAAGTTGTTCAAGGTATGCTTCGCTGATTTCTTGTTTAGCGGCGATTGTTTTAATCGCAACTGGTTTATCGTTAGTGCAACAAGATAGTTCATATAGTGCTCGTAAGCCATACCTGCTTCTTGTTGAAAGTTTCAAATTTAGTTTCTCCTAATTATAATTAGCAAATTATTTATTTAATTTTTTATATAAATTTATATTGTTTAATTCAGAGTTATTTACTATGAATTAATACAATATAAATTTAGCATGTTTAAAATCCAATGTCAAGCGTTTATTTGGTTAAATAAATTAATAATTATTTTATTTATTATTAGCTAAATATTTATATTTATTTATATAGTGGGTATTTTGCGCAAAGAAGAGCGACTTCGGCCTTAACTTCGGCGATTGCTTTTTCAAGCTCACCCACTTCTTCGGCGTTAATATCAACTAGTTTAGTGATTAAATTTGCAATAATTACCATGTCAGCTTCTTTAAATCCACGAGTTGTAGCCGCTGGAGTACCGAGTCTAATTCCGCTGGCGACAAATGGGCTGAGTGTTTCAAACGGTATAGTGTTTTTATTGCAAGTAATATTTGCTCTTTCTAGCAATTTTTCAACTTCTTTGCCTGTTTTGTTTTTTGGTGTCAAATCCACAAGTACAAGATGATTTTGAGTGTTTCCCGATACAATGCGCAAATTATTTTTGATTAATTGATCGCAAAGTGCTTTTGCGTTTAATACTATTTGTTTTTGGTAATCTTTAAATTCTTGTTTCGACGCTTCGAGCAAGCAAACGGCTTTAGCGGCGATGATATGCATTAATGGGCCACCTTGAAGGCCTGGGAAAATTGCGCTGTCAATTTTTTTTGCGTGTTCAGCTTTGCAAAGAATTAGTCCGCCACGAGGTCCACGCAAAGTTTTATGCGTAGTAGTAGTAACAAAATCGGCGTATGGAACAGGGCTTGGGTGCAATCCAGCGGCGACTAGACCAGCGATGTGAGCCATGTCAACAAGCAAGAGCGCGCCAACTTCGTCTGCAATTTCTCTGAATTTCTTAAAATCTATGATTTGTGAATATGCACTTGCTCCAGCGACAATAATTTTGGGTTTGCATTCTCGAGCGACTTTCAAAGCTTCATCATAATCAATAGTTTCTGTTTCTTTATTTACTCCATAAGAATGCGGAACAAAATAATTGCCCGAAATGCTTGCAGGGCTACCATGGGTAAGATGTCCGCCGTGCGCCAAGTTCATGCCAAGAATAGCATCGCCAGGCTTTAAAAAGGCATAGTAAATTGCTAAATTTGCGCTCGCGCCACAATGAGGTTGAACGTTGGCATGGTCTGCTCCAAAAAGTTTTTTAGCTCGCTCAATCGCAAGCGCTTCAACTATATCCACACATTCGCAACCGCCATAAAAACGCTTGCTTGGGTAGCCTTCGGCATATTTATTCGTTAAATGCGATCCGGCGGCTTGCAAAACAGCTGGCGAAACAAAATTTTCAGAAGCAATTAACTCAATGGTATTGCGTTGACGAGAAAGCTCAAGATTAAGAGCGTTTGCAACTTCTGGATCGGTTTTTTGTACTTCGTCGAATGTTAAATAATTAGGCATGAATAAAATCTCACTTTTTATATATTTATATTTTTAATTTTTATATATTTATACTCTACTAAAAGACTACAATTATTCTAACATATTAGAATAAAGTTTGCACGAAAATAAAAAAACTGCTGGCTAAATAAAAGTTACTAGCTTTTTATTAAATTAATGTGCAGCAACTAGTTATAGAAATTGACAAATATTAATATAAAATATAATATAATAGCATATTAAAAATCAATGTTATTTATAAATAAAAAACAGGAGGGTTTTACATGGAAGATATTCAGGAAAAACGCACTAAAAAACGTAAAAACCATAAAATTGCTGGGATAATATGGATTATTCTAGGTATTTGGATGACTATACTTCCCATTTTTCTTATTATTAGTAGTTTTATTATCCAAGGCGGAATGCCTAACGAAGAATTGTTCCTAATATTTATGAGGCGCAGGTACTTTTTAGATTTATTTTCTGCTTTAATCTTTCTCTTTAGTGGAATTTTAGTTTACAAAGGAAAAAAGAACAAAATTCTTATAATTAGCATGACATTTCAGATATTAACTCCTTTTATATCTCTGGCTTTATATCCGAATCCGCATTATACATATAGTTTTCCGAATTTAACCTATTTAACCTTATTGTTAATAGCAATCATATCAATTATTCCTAAATTTCATAAAATTAAAAGCAAAGCAGAAAAATTTTGGTTTGTTCCAGGCGTTTTGGCAATTTTTAATACTATTAATATCCTAAGAGTGTCTAATTATTCTATAGATAGTATAAGGATCAGTCCAATTTTTTACGTTGCATTAGGTATTTTAACTATTATAAGTTTATTTCAAACGGCTAAGTGGCTGTTGTTTTCTGACAAAAAATTGACAGAAGAAATAGATGTAGACAATAAAGAGAATATATCAGTTTAGTGGGGTTATGAATAGACAAACCCTAACAAAACATAATAAAAAAAGCTACTGATTAATATAATAAAATCAGTAGCTTTTTAAATTTTGTTTATTAACCAAATTGATAAATAACAGGTCGATATTTTGGGGTAGGCACTAAAATGTTATTTGACTTTGCTTCCTCAAGCCATAGCTTTTGAGCAATTAAGACTTCTGTCAATGCTTCTTGTTGAGTGTTTCCAAAAGCGCTACAAGCTTTTAAATCTGGAATATCAGCAATATAACCATTGTCATCTTCGCTATAAAAAATATTAATATGATAATCTTTCATATTTAGTCCTCCATCTTTAAGTTGTATTTTTCAACTATTGCCAAAAATTGTTTAATTTGATAGGGTTTAGCTTCGCCTTTAACATTTTGTAAATTAATAATTTCTGATGTTTGATAATTCTTAAAAATATTATGACTTCCTTCAATTCGTGCAAGTCTAAAACCAAAGGCGTTAACAATAATCACTAAATCATTAAATCTAACATTTTTATTATTATTCAATATGCTTTGCAATAGCTTTTTTTATTCAAAATAACGTAATCCTTTACAATTAAATAAATAATATTTAAAATTAACTGTACTAATTATATAATTTATTTAACTAATTGGCAATTGATTTTAATATAATTATACAAAGTTGCTTGAAATACTGTATAATATTATTAAAATAAGAAGATTAGGAGTTGATTAAGTTTGTCGATAGGTAAAAGCATTAATCTATATTTAATGGACGGAACATCCAGCGGAAGAATAAAATGCACATTAGCAAATTGGACAGGCATCGCATATAAAATACCAAGAATTGAACTTGAAAAATGCAAGGAACGCAAAGACCTATCGCAAAGCGGTGTCTACTTTTTGTTTGGAGTTGACGAAGAAAATGGCAAAAATATCGTTTACGTGGGTCAAGCGGGGGTGAGAAAAAATGGTGAGGGTATTCTTTTTCGTTTGCTTGAACACAAGCGAAATCCAGACAAAGATTACTGGACGGAAGCAGTGGTTTTTACGACTTCTAATAACTCTTTTGGACCAACTGAAATTAGCTATTTAGAGAATCAATTTTGTGAGATGTCAACGCTGGCAAAACGTTATATGATTAAAAATGGAAATGACCCAACTTGTGGAAACATTACAGAAGAAAAAGAAAGCGAATTAAAAGAATTTATTGAGTATGCCAAAATAGTTATGGGCACTTTGGGACACAAAGTGTTTGAGCCTTTGACAGAAAATAATTCGATAAAAATAATCAATGATATTTATCAAAAACAAGAGCTATTATTATACTTAAAACAGAAAATTAAAAAAACAGGAATAACCATAGAAGCGCAATGCAAACAAACAAATGAAGGTTTTGTAGTTCTTGTAGGAAGCAAAATCGAAACTATTGATTCGGAGAGTATATCGGAGCCTTTAAAGGAAATTAGGAAGAATGCAAGTATAGACGATAATGGGATTTTACAAGAAGAAATTCTATTTAAGAGCCCTTCAGCTGCGGCGAGGTTTGTCCTTGGAAAGAGCTCAAATGGATTAACTTCATGGAAAACACAAGACGGAATAACGCTAAAAGAAATAGAAAAAAATTAGAAAAACAAAACACTATTTTTTGTTTTAAAATAGTGTTTTGTAATATAAAATTAGTTTGTGTTTATTTAATTAGATCAATGGCATCTTGTGACAAATAAACATCTATTGTATTATGGACAGATACACCTTTTAGTTGGATTTCTTTATCGTTTACAAGAGCAATACTTTTGTTAATTGGGAATTTATAGGTGTCAGAGCCTTTAGTTGCAATTAAAACTGTATTGTTTTCGTCAGTAGTATCATAAGCAACCGTAGCGCCTTTAGCTTTTAGTGCAGGAGTGGCAAGAACAAATAAGTCTTTGTTTGCTTTTTTAAGGTCAACTTTTAAAGTATTGGCGATATAATGAGCCACGTCAGTGTTATCAATAACGCCGCTAGGTCTAATGTCATCAGGTGCATAAACGCCGATAATAACATCTTCGCCAGTATGTCCGTTAGTAGTGAAACCAATGTTAGATCTTTGCGCAATCATTGTTCCAACTGTATAATTCATTGAGCCAGCTTCAGCTTCTTTAATCGCTTTAATTTCTTCGCTTGTTAAGTCGTTTATTGCATAATATTTTGACATAACTTCGGCAATGTTTGATTTGTCAGCGTTAAACAAAGCTTCTAAACCTTCGCCCGTTTTCGTTGCTTTTTTAATAAGATTTGTGTAGTTATTTACGTGAATTTTATCATAGCCTTTTGAAGTGTTTTTGTCGCCCATTGTTATTCCGCTATTACCATGGTCAGTGGTTACGATAACAACAGTATCTTTGTGTGTTTTAGCGTATTCTACGCCTTTAGCAACTGCTTTATCAAAAGCTAAAATATCGGTAACAATGCCGACAGGATCGTTTGCGTGAGCTGCCCAGTCGACTTTTGAGCCTTCAACCATTAAGAAAAATCCGTCATCATCTTTTGATAAAATATCTATAGCTTTCGTGGTCATTTCAGCCAATGAAGGTTCTTCGGCTGGCTTGTCTAAATCGTAAGCCATGGCAGTTTCTGCAAAAAGCCCGTATACTTTTTTGGAAGTTGATTTTAACATTGACTCTTTATCTCTAACAATGCTATAGCCTCTAGAAGTCAAAACAGTTTCAAGATTTTCTTTATCTTTTCTTTCTGCTAAAAACTTATATCCGCCACCAAAAACTACATCAAGATTATTATAAACTATTTGTTCGGTTATAACATCGTAGTCGCTTCTTGCTGGAAAATGGGAAGCAAAATCTGCTGGAGTAGCGTGCATGAATTCAGAAGTAGAAATAAGTCCGGTTGATTTTCCGTTAAGCTTAGCGGCTTCAAGAACCGTAGCCACTGGTTTTTTAATATCTGCCTTTGGTAGAGCAATCGTTCCAGGCATTGTGTTTTCGTCTGCAAGCACGCCGACGTAACCAGTGTGCGATTTAAACCCAGTAGAGAAAGCCGTTCCGCCTGGAGCAGAGTCAGTAATTGCTGAGTCAGCGGCGTAGGTTTTAACAAGTCCAGTTATTAGTTCATCAGTTGCGAGTGGCTTACCGTCTTGGTACCATCTTGCGAGCGTATATCCTCCAACGCTCATGCCATCGGCGATAAATAAAATAACGTTTTTCGCTTTTGATCCTTTTGTAACGTCTTTTGAAAGCGCAGCCGTTGAACCAAAGTTGGTTGTTATCATAGAAACCATTAAAATACCACTTATAATTGCTTTGAATTTCATTCTGAGTGAAACCTCCATAAAATTAATATTTAAAATTTAGCTTTTTAAGCTCTGCAATTAGAATACAATTAGTATGTAAATTCTAAAGCAAGATTTAGTAAAAATTAAAAATATTTAAATATTATTTTATTGCAATAGCAGAAAATTATTGATATAATTTAAACAATATATATTTTATATTTCTTAAAATCTAAATCTTAATAAATCCCAAATAATATTAAAAAAATTAATAAATATTGAAAAGAGTATAATTATGCTTAAAAAAATTCCTCAAATTATTTCACCTGACTTAATGAAAATGCTAATGGAAATGGGGCACGGTGATTATATCGTTTTTGCGGACGCAAATTACCCAGTTGCGGCGAGCAACGACCGAACACTTAGGTTTGACGGAGTGGGTGCAGATGAGCTTCTGGATGCGATTTTGCCGTTTTTTCCGCTAGATACTTTTGTTGAACATCCTGTTTTATTAATGCAACCAATAGACCCAAAAGATGCGCCAGAAATTTGGGCAAAATATAAAGAAATAATTTTGCAAAAAGACGAAGAAAAAGCTTTTTCAGAATTCAAATTTGTTGAACGATTTGAGTTTTACGCAATGGCAAAAAAAGCATTCGCAATTATTCAAACTTCCACTCAAGCAAAATATGCGAATATTTGCATTCAAAAAGGCGTTATATAAACTAAAATTAAATACTTTGGAGGTCATTATGAGCAAATATGCATTGGGAATTGATAACGGCGGAACTGTCAGCAAAGCGGCCATTTTTGATATGCAAGGGCATGAAATCGCCGTCGCCTCAACAAAAACTCAACTAATCACGCCTAGCCCAGGCTATACCGAGCGCAATATGGACGATCTATGGAAAAGTAACTGCCAGTGTATCGCCAAAGTATTAGAAAAATCAAAAATATCACCAGAAGATATAATCGGCGTAGCAGTTTGCGGTCACGGAAAAGGGCTCTATCCTTGGGGGAAAAATAATAGACCTGCCTACAACGGTATTATTTCTACGGATAATAGAGCGTGGAAGTATCCAAAACAATGGAAAGAAAGCGGCGCTTTCGACGAACTATATCCTCAACTTTGCCAAGAGCTCATAGCTTGTCAGCAAGCCGCTATTTTAGCATGGTTTAAAGACGAAAAACCAGAAATTTATAATAATATTAAGTATGTGTTTTCTGTTAAAGATTATATTAGGTTTAAATTAACAGGCGAAGCTTTTTGCGAAGCGACTGATATTTCTGGTAGCGGCTTGATGGACGTTAAGAATATTTGTTTTAGCCAAGAATTGCTAGAAAAACTGGGTATTGGCGAAGTGTTTAACATGCTCGCGCCTCTAAAATATTCCAGTGAAAGGTGTGGAGAAATTACTCAAGAAGTCGCTGAACTTACGGGGTTAATCGCAGGAACTCCCGTCGCCGCTGGAATGTTTGACATCGACGCTTGCGCAATCGCAATGGCCGTCACAAGTGAAGAAGATATGTGCACAATCACGGGAACGTGGAGCATAAACGAGTTTATCGCAAAATCACCAGTTTTACACACTCAAGTAGCTATGAATTCGCTTTATGCGATTCCAAATTATTATTTAATAGAAGAGTGTAGCTCAACTAGCGCTGGCAATTTAGAGTGGATTATTCAAAACTTAGTAGATCTTTCGGATAAACAAAAAGACCAAAATATTTATGATTATATCGGCGAGCTTGTGCAAAATATAGAACCTGAAAATAGCGATGTTTACTTCTTGCCATTTTTGCAAGGAAGCAACGCACATGCGCTTGCAAAGGGCAGCCTAGTTGGACTAACGAGCTTTCATAACAAAGCCCATGTTTTGCGAGCAGTCTACGAAGGAGTGGCTTTTTCGGCAAAAACACATATAGAAAAATTATTAAGCGTTCGAAAAAAACCAAGCTCAATTCGAATGGCTGGCGGAGCTGCGAATTCAAAACTTTGGGTGCAAATGTTCGCCGATATTTTAGACATTCCCGTTGAAACCGTTTCGAGCGTAAAAGAACTCGGAGCACTCGGGTGCGCAATGTCCGCAAGCATAGCTTCGGGTGTTTATTCGGATTATATCGAAGCAGCGAAACACATGGTTCGAGTTGAACCGCCTGTTTTGCCTAATCCAGATAAAACAAAAATATATGCGCAAAAATACGCAAAATATTCGGCAATATCAAATGCGCTTGATAATATATGGGATATGTTCGAAGTATAAATATTAGGAGTAAATTAATGCAAAATAACAAGAAATATACTTTGGGCTTATACGAAAAAAGTATGCCAAATACCTTTGATATTTGCAAAAAGATTGAACAAACTAAATTGGCTGGTTTTGATTATTTAGAATTATCTATCGACGAAACTCAAGAAAAACGCAATAGATTAGATTGGAATAATAATATAATAAGCCAAATAAATAAAGCACAAGAAGAAACAGGCGTTAATATTAATTCAATGTGTTTGAGCGCACATCGGCTTTTTCCCCTTGGGCATCCAGATTTGGATAAACAAAAAACAAGCCTCAAGATAATGCAAAAAGCAATAAGTTTGGCTTGTAAACTGGGCATAAAAATAATTCAATTAGCAGGCTATGATATTTATTATGAAAACTCAACTAGCTTAACAAAGCTAGCTTTTGAACAAAATCTAGTTATTGCTACGAAAATGGCAGCGCGCTCTGGAATTATGTTAGCTTTCGAAACAATGGAAACAGAATTTATGGACACTGCCGAAAAAGCAATGTTTTGGGTAAATAAAGTAAATTCGCCTTTTTTGCAAATTTATCCAGATATTGGGAATCTAACAAACGCATCGATAAAATATAACTCAAATATTTATCAAGATCTTGAGAGCGCAAGGGGGCATATCGTCGCAATGCATCTTAAAGAAACAGTGCCAAATATCTTTCGTGAAGTCGAATACGGCGAAGGACATGTGGATTTTGTGGGGGGCATAGATAAAGCGTGGGAGCTCGGAGTTCGAATGTTCGTTGCTGAATTTTGGCATAAACCAGAGCAAAATTGGCAAGAAGTATTAAAAGATAATAATAAGTTTTTAAGAGAAAAACTTGATTTAAAATAAATAATATATATTTTTAAAATTAGGAGAAAATTATTCCGAATATTAAATTCAGTTGTTTAGATATTCCAAGAGTGCAAAAATTATCCAAAGAATTATCAAGTGAATTAGCATTAGCAATAGATTGCCCGATTGATTGGATTACGTTTTCAGTCGGTTCAATGGGGGACGGAAATTTATTTTGTAATGGTGAACTATTAACAGATACTGTTTTTGTTCACGTTGAATGGTTTGACAGAGGGGAAGAAATAAAAAACAAAGTAGCAAAAATAATTACTGACGCAATACTTGAAACCAAAAGATTTAAATTTGCTAAAATACAAACAGTCAATATAATTTTTATCAATATTAATAAAGTTGATTATTACGAAAATTCAAAGCATTTTTAATAAAATAATTATATATAAAAAAAACAGGCAATTTATGCCTGTTTTTTATTATGGGTCAAGATAAAATCAACAACGACGTTATCGTCGATACTGCTATCTGCGAGCCCAAGCCCTAGTAAAATTACTTGTGCTATGCTTATTTTTTTCATTTTGCAAGTTCAATAAAAGCTTGAAAGTGTTCACGGATAATGTTTTCGCCAATTTCTTCAATAGTTTTTGTATCGGCAAATTCATCTTTTTGAAATTGACTATATTCCAAAATAGCGTAGCGCGGGGTATTGTTTTTTAAAATAACCGCTGCGCCAGTTTCATCGACCATTCTAGCAACCTTAGAAAAATTTTTATTTATTATATTTATTTTAGTATTATAATTTTGCGGTCAGAGGTGAAAGGCGATGTCTGGTTATTTTATCATAGCTTCGCATTTCGACAAACATAAATGTAATGGCAACGATGAACGCCAAAATATCAGCGATTGGACCGCCCCACAAAACGCCTTCAACGCCCATAATTGAGGACATAATTAATAGCGCTGGGATTAAGAAGATAATTTGTCGAGATAAAGATAAAATGCCCGCTTTGATTGGTTTTCCAATCGATTGCATGAAAATACTAGATATAGTTTGGAAGCCGTTTAACACGCAAGTTGACAAGTAAATATGGAAACACATTACTGCAAAATCGTTATATAGCTGTTCTTCAGAGCCGAACAAATTTATTATATTCATTGTTAAAAATCTAAAGATAACAAACGAAATAACTGTAACTATTGTTGAATAAAGTATTGTTAAATTCAACGCTTTTTTGACTCGATCAGTTGATCCAGCGCCGTAATTAAAGCCAATTATTGGTTGTGCTCCAGCGGCGATTCCGACGATTATCGAAATCATGATTTGGTTAACTTTCATAACTACGCCCATCGCCGTTAGCGGAATCTCCGCGCCGTAGATTGATTGAGCGCCGTATTTTGTAAGAACATTGTTCGTGGCTGCCATTACGATTACAAGCGCAATTTGCGTTATAAAGCTAGAAATCCCGAAAGAAGAAACTGCTTTGCAATATTTTAAGTTTAGTTTATAGTGTGATTTTTTTATATCAAGAGATTTAAACTTTCTTAAATATGCAATAGACAACGCAAAAGAGGCGATTTGACCAATAATAGTTGCAATCGCCGCCCCTGCTACGCCCCACTTGAAAACAAAGATAAAAATTGGGTCTAATATTGTGTTTATAAGTGCGCCGAGTAACATTGATTTCATTGCGTAGCCAGGGCTTCCGTCTGCTCTAATAATTGAATTTATCGCAGTACCCACGACCACAAAGGGAAGGCCAATTAAAATTATACTACCGTATGATTTTGCGTATGGAAGAATTATATCTGTGCAACCAAATAAATTTAGCAATGGCTCAAAAAATATTGCGCATAAAATTAATAAAACTATTCCAATAATTGCGGACAATACAATTGCATTGCCTACTCCATGTTCAGCATCTGCTTTTTTGTTTTCTCCGAGTTTTACGCTTAAATAAGCAGCGGCTCCGTCGCCAAGTAGTAGGGCAAGCGCTAATGCGATTATAGTAATCGGAAACACTACGTTGGTTGCGCCGTTGCCAAGATAACCAACGCCTCGTCCGATGAAAATTTGGTCAACAATATTATAAAGTGAATTTACGATTAGAGAAATTACACAAGGGATGGCGAATTTTGCCAATAATTTGTTGATGGGTTCAGTGCTCAAAGGGTTAGATTTTACTAGATTACTATTAGTATTAGTCACGATAGTTTTTTCCTAATCAAAAAAATTTGCAGATTTTATTTAGCATATTTTAAAAACCTGCTAAATAAATCGTACAAAAGCTAGTATATAATATTAGAAATGCGCTTCGTAAGCGTTATTTTTTTGTTTACAATTTAGACATATTTAGAGCCGGCTAAGAGTATTAACTTTTTAGTTCGATGCCTTTAAGCACTCGCTTATAATAAGAATGAGAAGTATTCAACGCGCCAATTGGATTATGGGCAAGAATTCGATCTTTGACAACTAAGTAAGTAACAGGTGCTTGCGAATATTTCATGAACAAAGTATCGTGACCAACGCAAAGACCCATTATTACATTTAAGTCGGTTTTTTCTGTGTTACAGAGTTCCGCTTGCATGATTGGGTTACAGGCAGATTCATGAGCATTTGGCTTGATTTTATCTTCTTCTGATATACCAACTTTTGTTTTGTCCGTTGCGCCAACTTTGCAAATAACTCCATATGGCTCAAGACCGTTCGCTTTTAGGATTTTAGAGAAAATTTTACTTTCTTGGATTAATCCCATACAAGAGGCAACGCCTATTTTTTTTGCGCCTATTTTTTTTGCAAACACAATTATTTCTTCGACTCTCGTAAGTTCGCCGTAATACTGACCTTCGACTTGCGCCGCTGCTTGCATAATGCTCGAGACTTCGGGGTCGTTATTATAAATTTCAATTGTTTTTTGCAAAATTGGATCGTTTTCTTCCGCAGTCGATAAACAGGATTTTGGAAAACTAGAAGAACAACTTCCGCAATTGAAAACTCCGCAATCGAGGCAAGTAAATTGTTTAGACATTATAATTCCACCTTATTTTTTAATATTTTAATAACCAAAAGCATATTAAACATATATGCATTTATATTATTATATTTTAAATAAACTAAGTTGTCAAATAAAAAAATATATAAAATAACTAAAAAAATTCTGTTGACAATTTTAAATATTAATAATATAATACAAAACATGCTTAACATATTAAACATACAGATTAAGTATGCAATATTAAAATTTAATAAAACTAGGAGAAGTTAACTATGAAGAACAGTTCAATATTCAAATCTCAAAACAAATCACACAAAAAAATTATTTATGTCTTATCTTCGCTAATAATTAGCACACTATTATTTTCAGGTTGCGCTACTAACGCAAAATCAAAAGAAGCAGTCGCTTCAAACACAAGTAACAATACTATAACTAAAGTTCTTGTCGGCGCAGGAAGTACCTTCGAACCCTATACTTACATTGACGAAAACAATCAACCAGCCGGCTACGACGTTGCAGTTCTTAAAGAAATCGATAATCGACTTCCGCAATACGAATTTGAATTTCAATCAATCGAACTCAAAAATTTATTATTAAGCCTCGACGCCGATAAAGTTGATATAGCAACTCAACAATTTGAAAAAAATCCAGAAAGAGAAGAAAAATATCTCTTCACTACCGAAGGATTTGCAAACTACGATAAAAGAATAATAGTCAAAAAAGGTCGCACAGATATTAAATCAATCAATGATTTGGCAGGAAAAAACGTCGCTTGTGGTCAGGGCAGTAACACCGCTTCGATACTCGAAAAATTTAACCAAGAAAATCAAGATCAAGATTTAGATATAAATATTATTTATACGACCAATAGCTTTAGCGTTCAATATGACGATATTCAAAACGGACGACTCGATGCGCTGATAATGTCTCGTAGATCTTTCACTAAAAATAACGAGGCTTTTGGCGGTGGTTTTGACATCGTTGAAGATAACTTATTTAGTCAATCGCTCGCTTATTTCGTTTTGCAAAAAGACAAAACACAATTAAGAGATGATATAGATAAAGCTTTAAAATCAATGAAAGAAGATGGCACGCTTTCCAAAATCTCAATTGAATACACCGGCGGAGATTATAATGCTGAAGATTAAGTCCGCTGCTTCGGCAGTAAGCAAGCACGACGCTAAGGAGCCAATTTAATGGGAAAATTATTCGACGTTAAACTCGTTTTTGAATATTTGCCTTTGATTTTGTCAAGGTTTCACATTACGCTACTAATAGTACTAACCTCTGCGATTATTGGCACTCTTTTTGGATTGCTTATTGCGATGATTAGAATTTACAAAATTCCAGTTCTTAATCTAATATCTAAAATTTATATCTCTTTTATTCGCGGAACTCCAGTTATTATTCAGCTTTTTATTATTTATTACGCATTACCAATTTTATTGAGCTTAATTAATATAAATATAAATAGATGGGATAAGATTTACTTTATTTTGGTCGCTTATATTTTTAATAACTCCGCGTTTATGTCCGAAATTATTCGTTCGGCTATTACCAGCGTGCCCGTTGGGCAAACTGAAGCCGCTTACTCCGTTGGGCTAAGCAGATTACAAACACTAAAAAGAGTAATAATTCCTCAGGCTTTCAAAATATCTATTCCCTCTGTTCAAACTCGATTTATGGGTTTGTTTGAATCAACTTCACTCGCTTTTACTTTAGGTATTATGGACATGATGGGGCAGGCTGAAGCTATTGGAAGCAGAACTTATCACGTGCTCGAAGGTTACACCGTCGTTGCGATTGTATTTATTTTGGTTAACTTGATATTAGAAAAAAGCTTTTCGGTTATTCAAAATAAAATAAACCAAAAAACATAAATTAAAACATAAATTAAGGAGTAGGGGTTTTGACTTTTGATTTTAACTATATTATTTCAGCGTTAAAAGTTGCGATTAGATGCATACCGGTAACTTTGGCATTATCTATTTTACCGTTTATTATTGGGATTTTTTTTGGAACGCTAATCGCAATTGCAAGAAAATTTAATGTTAAATTTATTGGCAATTTCTTTAAAACAATTATTTCGGTGCTAAAAGGCATACCGCTGGTTTTATATGTTCTTGGATTGAATTTTTTGATTCTAAAACCGCTAGATTTGCTTTCTGGACAGTTTGAATGGGCAAATACACTTAGATTTATGGATAAAATTTATATTGGTATAGCCGCGATGTCAATATTTGCAATAATTTTAATTTCCGAAACAATTCGAAGTGCGCTGATTTCTGTGCCAGATGGACAATACGAAGCTTGTTATTCAGTCGGGCTCACAAAAACTCAATCACTCAAAAAAGTGATTCTCCCTCAAGTTTATCCAGTTGCGATGCCTGTTCTATGCAATAACTTAATTGCGCTGATCAAAGGCTCTTCGGTTGTTTACTTAATCACCGTGGTCGATATTATGAACGGCGCGCTCTCTTCGGCGCAAATTAATTATCGGTTTTTAGAAGCGTATATCGCCGCCGCACTGGTATATTGGGCATTGTGCATTATTGTTGAACATGTTTCAGCAAATTTGGAAAGTAAATTTAATGCGCACAAAAACAAGCTTGTGCTATAATTCAAAATTAGGAGCGTCCAAAAGTTATGATTAAAATCAAAAATATACATAAATCATTTGGAAAAAATAAAGTATTAAAAGGCGTAGATTTAGAAGTCAAAAAAGGCGAAGTCGTCGTTATTCTTGGTCCAAGTGGTTCGGGAAAAACGACTCTTTTACGATGCATTAATTTTTTGGAAAACGCTGATATTGGTGAACTTAGAATCGACGAAACTTCTGTTAGCTTTAAACATGCCACCAAAAAAGAAATTCTTGATGTGCGCAGGCAGACCGCTATGGTTTTTCAAAACTATAATTTGTTTAATAATATGACCGCTTTCGATAACGTTCTTGAAGGATTAATTACTGCGAGAAAAATACCAGTTTCTCAGGCGAAAATAATCGCTGCGAATGCTCTTGATAAAGTCGGTTTGCAAGATAAGTATAACGCTTTTCCCGCCCAACTTTCGGGCGGTCAGCAGCAACGCGTTGGTATCGCTCGCGCAATTGCGCTAAACCCTAAAGTTATTTTGTTCGATGAACCAACCTCTGCCCTCGACCCTGAACTCGTTGGCGAGGTGCTTTCCGTTATGAAAAAAGTAGCGCAAGAAGGCATTACTATGATCGTTGTTACTCACGAAATGTCCTTCGCAAACGAAATTGCTAATCATGTTATTTTTATGGACGAAGGCGTTATTGTTGAACAGGGTGCGCCGAATAGTATTTTTACTAACCCAAAAGAAGAACGCACTAAACAGTTCTTGGATCGAATTCTTACTAAATGGAGTTATTCGATATAAAATCAAATTAAATTTAAAAAATAATAAATAAAAAAATATTTTGGAGATTTTCAGTGAGCAGATTTGACAAAATTATTAATCGAAAAAATACTAATAGCGTAAAATGGGATGGGCAAGACGGCGACTATCTTCCGCTTTGGGTCGCTGACATGGATTTTGAATCTCCGCAACCGATTATTGACGCAATAATTAATCGAGCTAATCACAAAATTTTTGGATACACAATACCAGACCAAGAGCTAAACAAAACTATTATTGACTATTACAAGAATAATTTTGGCGCAATTATAGAAAAAGAGTGGATTGTTTGGCTACCAAACGTAAACGTGGCTGCAAACATTTCTTGCCGAACAGTTTTGGGTGATATTATGTTCAACACACCTATTTATTCCCATATTAACACAAAACTCGCTGCTGAATCTCGCAAAAATTCTGTAAAAGTCCCGCTCAAAATAGAAAATAACAAGTATACTTTCGATTTTGAACTTATGGAGAAAAAAATTAAATCAAATAAGAATATTAAAATATTCTTGCTTTGCAATCCTCATAATCCTGTTGGGCGTGCTTACAATAAACAAGAGCTTGAACAAGTCGCAGAGTTTGCAAAAAAACATGATTTGTTAGTCGTTGCCGATGAAATTCATAGCGATTTGGTTTTTGATGGAAAGCATATACCGTTTTTTACATTAAATAATATTCATGCGCAAAATAAGTCGATTACTCTTCATTCTGCAAGCAAAACATATAATTTGCCAGGTGTGCCCTGCGCTTTTGCAATTATCCCAAACAAGCAAATTAAAGATAAATTTTTAGAAGAAGCGTTTGGACTTTTTCCTTCCATGTCTGCGTTTTCGGTCGTGGCAAACAAGGCTGCGTTTAATCAATGCGAATCGTGGCGACTTGAATTACTAGATTACATAAAGTCAAATCATATTTATATCCAAGAACGTGTTTCTAAAATTTCAGGGTTGAAAATGCTGAACGCTGAAGCCACTTATTTGGCTTGGATTGATGCATCAGAAACTGGCTTAGAAAATCCTTATCAGTTCTTTTTGGATAACGCTGGAATCAAATTCGGCAACGGCGCAGAGTTTGAAGATTCTAAGTTTTTAAGAATAAATCTTGGTTGCCCAAAGTCAACGCTAAAATTGGCTTTTGATAAAGTAGAAGAAGCGCTATTAGAAAATTAAGTTAGATTTATTCTTTTGGCGATTATTATTGACAAAACAAGCATTGCACATTGCCCTGCGTTCAAAATATCTATATTAGTAAGTTGTTTTATTTTGTCAATTCGATACAAAAGAGTATTTCTGTGAATATACAAACTTCGTGCTGCTTTGCTTAAACTTAAATTATTTTGGTAGATTTCTTTAATTGTTTCAAGCATCGGTGAGCAGAGCAAATCAGGGTTTTGCAAAACGACCGAACAAAATTGTTCGCAATTATTTAACGGAATCGAGTAAGCGATTTTGTAAAGCGAAAAATCATCGTGCAATAGCACTCTCTCGTTTTGTTCGAGCGCTATTTTTGCGCTTTTTCGTGATTTTATAAACGCTGATTTTAAATCTTCTTTTTTGTTTGCAATCGCAATTCCGATACTGCTTTTTTTATCGAATTCCGAAATCGAAAAATGCAAAGCAACGCCAAAACCGAGCCAATCATCAGTATTTTCGGGCAAATCGCAAGAAAAAACACTTCCGTCAAAGCTGGAACAATGCCAAGAATTGCATGTTTGCGCAAGATTAATTAGAATGTTACGCAAATCTATCGAATTTTCTGCGTTCAAAAACAAAACTAGTTGAGCTTTTTCTCGCCAAAGTTTTTGTGATTTCGAATTATAAATTTGCTCTATGTTTTTTTCTGCTTTTTTTAAAGATTCTTCTGAATTTTTATTATTATTTAAAATTATTAGTTGCTTGAAAATTATTGCCATTGATTTTGGGTCTTTCCCAATGCATTTTAGTTTATAATTATTTTCCCAAGATAATATAAATTCTTCGTAATTTTTAGAATTTTTTATTTCGCCAGTTTCGAAAACTAGACTATTATTTTTTGTCAGCTTAAAATAATAGTCTTCTGGAAATTTAAAATTATTTTTATTAGTCAAGATTAACACCTGCTTTTGTTTAAGTTTAAGTTTAAAAATATAAGCTGCACAATTGCTTTGGCAAGATTAAACCTCTCCGTCAGCCTTTGGCTGCCACCTCTCCTAGTAATAGGAGAGGCTTTTGGTACGACGTCGAACCAAAGTTTTGCCTCAGCAATCGTAGCCTCTCCTGTTACCAGGAGAGGTGGCACGGCGGTTTAGCCGTGACGGAGAGGTTTAAAATATTGCTCAAGTTTAGCCGTTTCAGAGAGGGGATTTAAATTAATTTTATCACAAAACTATAGATTTAAAAATATAAATAAACAAGACAAAAAGCCTTAGATAGTTTAGGCTTTTTGTGTTTATAATAATTAGATTATAATATAATTAGTTTTTTAGCAAGCTTTGGTCCGTTTCAAAATCAAAGAAACATAATTTCGATGTATCAATTCCAACTTCAATTATTTCGCCAGACGAAACGTTAGTCGTCGGCGCAACTCTGGCGGTTACGTTTCTTGCGCAAGATGGTGAAGTATAATATAAATATGTATCGCTACCCATTTCTTCGACAATATCGACGTTAATATTTATCAAGCTATTTTTATAGACCACTTTCCATGCATCTTCAGAATAATAATCTTCTGGTCGCAAGCCCATATATACTTTTTTGCCGATTGCGCTTTTATCAAGACGTTCAAGCACTGTTCCCGTTATTTCTAGTTGATTATCATCAAAGTTTGCAAAGATTTTGTCGTCTTTTTTAACTAAATCTACTTCGAAAATATTCATTTGTGGACTACCGATAAACTCGGCAACGAATTTATTTGCTGGGTTTCGATATAGATTTTTAGGTGTGTCAACTTGCATCGTTAGACCGTCTTTCATGACTACGATTCGTGTACCCATGGTCATCGCTTCCGTTTGGTCATGCGTTACGTAGACAAAAGTAGTAGCTAATCTTTTGTGCAATTTAGAAATTTCCGTACGCATTGCGACGCGCAATTTTGCGTCCAAATTCGATAATGGCTCATCAAGCAAGAAAACTTGAGGGTCTCGAACCATTGCTCTGCCAAGCGCGACGCGTTGACGCTGTCCGCCCGATAGCGCTTTTGGTTTACGGTTAAGCAAATTCGTTAGTTCCAATATTTCGGCAGCTTCACGAACTTTTACGTCGATTTCATCTTTGGGCATTTTATGCATTTTTAAACCAAATGCCATATTGTCATATACGCTCATATGGGGATAAAGCGCATAGTTTTGGAAAACCATCGCAATATCGCGGTCTTTTGGTTCAACGTCGTTTACTAGTTTATCGCCGATATATAATTCGCCGTTCGTTATATCTTCTAGCCCTGCGATCATTCTTAACGTTGTTGATTTTCCGCAACCCGATGGTCCGACAAATACTAAAAATTCTTTGTCCCTTATTTCTAAATTAAAATCATGAACCGCTTTTACGTTTCCTGAATAAATCTTCTCAACGTGTCTTAAAGAAAGTTTTGCCATATTTTTTCTCCTGATTTTAGTATTTTTTAGTTATTTTTTAATTTAATATAATCATAGCATGTTTATAAACAAAACTTAATTGACAGTTCTTCTTAAAAATATTGTATACTTTGTATAGATAATATATTAAAATAAGTAATATAATTTAAAAAACAGGAGAAAAATTAATGTCTAATATAAATCCAAGAGTATTAAAACTTCTTGAATTTGATGTTATAAAAAAATCCCTTGAACAATGCGCAAACTCTGAGATGGGCAAACAAATCGCTTGTGATTTATTGCCGAAGACTGACTTTGCGCAAGTTCAACACGATCTTGAAACCACCACTCAAGCAGAGACCATTTTTAGGCGTCTGGGGCACAATCCTATCGATAGATTTGCAGACGTGCGAGAAGAACTCAAGAAAAGCAACGCAACTTTGTTTCTTGGTTCTTTAGATTTATTAAAAATCGCCAAGGCTTTTCGAGCTGTAAGAATTTCCAAGGAAATTATTTTAAAGCAAGAAGTGCTAGGAGAAATATATAATATTGTACTGAGTTTAATAACTTGTAGAAACGTTGAAGAAGAAATCTTTCGATGCATTATCGCAGAAGATGAAATCGCAGATTCGGCTTCGTCACGATTGCTAACTATTAGAAAGCAAATTAAATCTTGCAACGCTAAAGTTCGAGATAAACTTAACAGCTATATTAATTCCAGCACTTTTTCTAAATATCTTCAAGATCCAATTATTACTATGCGCTCAAACCGCTATGTTTTGCCAGTTAAGCAAGAACATCGCCAAAACGTTCCTGGAATTATTCACGATCAGTCAAGTTCGGGGGCGACTATTTTTGTTGAACCCACCGCCGTGGTTGAGCTTGGCAACGAATTGCGAAGCCTCGAAATCGCTCAACGTGAAGAAATTGAAAAAATTCTAACTATTCTTACAAATCAAGTTGCGCTTTATTCGCAAGACATGATTCACTCACTCGAAAGTATTGCTTATCTTGATTGCATTTTTGCAAAAGCTAAACTTGCAAATAATATGAACGCAATTTGCCCAAAAATTAATAACTCTGGCTATATTAAAATTATCGCCGGAAGACACCCGTTACTAGACAAAAAATTAGTAGTACCAGTCGATATTTGGCTCGGCGATGAGTTTAAAACTTTAATTATTACGGGCCCAAACACTGGCGGAAAAACAGTTACGCTTAAAACAGTGGGGCTTTTTTGCGCAATGGCTCAATCGGGGCTTTTTGTGCCCGCTTCGCAAGGCGTTGAACTCTCAGTTTTTTCTGGAATTTATGCAGACATTGGCGACGAACAGAGCATTGCTCAAAGCCTTTCAACTTTTTCGTCGCACATGAAAAATATTGTTAGCATTCTTGATCAAGCCGATAATAATAGTTTGGTTTTGCTTGATGAACTCGGCTCGGGCACTGACCCTGTTGAAGGGGCTGCTCTCGCAATGGCGATTCTTGACGAGCTTCATGTTCGTGGATCAATCACTCTTGCGACCACTCATTATAGCGAACTCAAGGCTTTTGCAATGACTCAAAAATCTATGGAAAATGCTTCTATGGAATTCGACGTTAACTCTTTAAGCCCTACTTATAGGCTATTCATCGGAATACCAGGCAAAAGCAATGCGTTCGAAATTTCCAAAAGGCTTGGGCTTTCTCAATATATTATCGACAAAGCGCAGAAAAATTTAACTCGCCGAGACGTAGCTTTTGAAGATGTTATTTCCAGCGCACAGGCGCAAAAGTCTATCGCTAACCAAGAACGTCAACTCGCAGAACAAGCTCGGCAGGAACTATATAAATTGCGAGAGTTAGCCAAGCTTGAACAAGAGAAAATAAATTCACAAAGAGAAAAAATAATTATTAAAGCGCATCAAGAAGCTAAAAATATTTTAAGCCAAGCAAAAACTTCAACAGAGAAAATTATCACTCAGCTCAAAGAAACTCAAAAACTAAATTCAAGCAAAGCCATTCAAGAAGCGCGCGATAATATTCGAGAACAAGAAAAAAGCTTAGATAAAAACAATATTAATAATAAAAATAAAATTAATACAAATATCAATAATAATCTGGGGAAAATACCAAACAAAAATCAGATTATTATAGGACAAAAAGTTTACGTTGCCAAAATTGACCAGAACGCAATAATAAATACTTTGCCAGATTCTAAAGGCGAACTTTCTGTTCAGGCTGGAATATTAAAACTAAATGTGTTTTTGAAAGATTTGCGTCTTGTTCAACAAAATTCAGAACAAGATTCAGAAAAAATTAAAAGCCAAATTAAAAAGATTAATATAAACTTGGGAACTGTGCCACTTGAGTTCGACGTTCGCGGAGAAAATGCAGAAGAAGCAATTCTCGAACTCGAACGCTATCTCGACGACGCTGCTCTTTCGTCGCTTAAAGAAGTTAGCGTTATTCACGGAAAAGGTACTGGTGTTCTCCGAAGCGCTGTTCATCTTGCACTCAAACACAATATGCACGTTAAAACTTTTAGACTTGGCAAATATGGGGAAGGCGAAGCAGGGGTTACTATTATTACGCTTAAATAAAATATAATTAAAAAATATAATTAATTTATAAAAATTGCATTTATGTAAAAAAAGAGTATAATATAAGAGATTATAAATTAAGTATAAATTTTGAATTTTTATAAAACTTAATTTTGGTTTTATAAATATTTAGAGTTTTAATTTTAATTTAAAGCTTAATTTTGAGAGGAATATTATTTAATGAAAGAAAGAAACAATAACAGCGTGTTAATGATTGACGATGACAAGAATATTTGCAAACTCGTTACTATCTACCTTCAAAACGAAGGCTTCGAAGTAACTACGTTCAACAGCGGTAACGCTGGACTTGAGGCGTTTCGTATCGTTAACCCTGCGCTCGTTCTTCTTGATATCATGCTTCCAGGGATGGACGGTTGGCAAATTTGCAGAGAAATTCGCAAAACTGCCGATGTGCCAATTATTATGCTTACAGCCAAAGCTGAAGTTTTTGATAAAGTCCTTGGGCTCGAACTCGGCGCAGACGATTACATCGTTAAGCCTTTTGACCCAAAAGAATTAGTCGCTCGCGTTAAAGCCGTTATTCGCCGTATAGGCAAGTCTATTCCAGAAAACGAGATTATTACTTACGATGGGCTTAAAGTCGATTTTTCTAATTATAGCGTTATTTGCAACGACGTTGAAGTGGACATGCCACCAAAAGAAATAGAATTGTTATTTTTCTTGGCTAGTCATTCCAACAAAGTTTTTACTCGTGAACAGCTTCTTGAACAAGTTTGGGGCTTCGATTACTTCGGCGATTCCAGAACCGTCGACGTTCACGTTAAAAGAATTCGCGAAAAACTGACCGTTGAGGGCGCTTCTTGGCAAATCAAGACAGTTTGGGGCGTTGGATATAAGTTCGAGGTGAAATAATGCCCAATGCGAACACTTTTAAAAATGTTTTCTCTATAAAAACCGTTTATTTTAAAATGGTTATGATTCTTGTTAGCGTTATGCTCGGGGTCACTATTGTTTTTGGGATTCTTCTCGGCGCGCTTTTTAGCAAACAATATTACGACGACCGAATTCGTGAGATGCAAAGCGAAGCAAGAATAATTAACGATATTCTTAACAATAAATACCTCGACTCAAACAAAAGAAAATCGGCTCTGGAAGAAATGAATCTTATTGCAAGAAAATATGATGCGTTTATTCGTATTTTAGCAATTAAAGAGCCTGATATTAATAACAATATAAATTTTGATTCTACTAACAATAGCGTTTTTTCAGCCGATAATTTAACCGAACTTCTCGTTGTTGAGCCAGATCTAATTGACGAAGTTTACAACGAAAATAGCTCGACAAAATGGGTCGTTTTTCAGCCATTTATTCCTAAAGATAGAGATTTGGCTAAATATAATAAATTGCTCGAAGATATTTTTTCAGGAGAAGAAAAATATTCCGCTGGCAAATTCTTTGGATTTTTTGAAGACGACGTTTATACTTACGGCGGACCTTGGGTTAACGGTAAATCTGCGGTCGGCGCTATCTTTTTTCACACCAAAATGGACGAGACTAAAGCAAGCATTTGGAAAATCTATATTAACGTTTTTAATTCAGCGTTTTTAGCTCTTTCGCTTGCTTTTATTCTTGCGTCAATTACCGCTCGCCAGTTCGTTAAACCTCTTGTGGAAATGAACACTATCGCTAGGCGATACGCAAAAGGCGATTTTTCTCAACGGGTTCACGTTAAATCGTCCGACGAAATTGGTCAACTTGCCGCGAGTTTTAACGTTATGGCAAAAGAATTAATGGGAACGGAAGATATGCGCAGAAGCTTCGTTGCCAACGTTTCGCATGAGTTGAAAGCACCGCTTGCTTCAATGCAAGGGTTTGTTCACGCTGTTCTCGATGGCACTGTGCCAAAAGAAGATCAAAACGAATACTTAACAATTGTGCTCGAAGAAACTAAGCGACTTAACGTTTTAATTAACGATTTGTTGGATATTTCCAAAATGGAATCTGGCAAAGTTCCGCTAAATATTACTAGTTTTGACATCAACGAATTAATTAGGCTAATTTTGATTACTTTCGAAACAAGAATCGATGCAAAAAAATTAGTCATTCACGTTAAATTTAATTTTGAAAGCGCTTTTGTTACCGCTGATCGCGATAAAATTTCTCAAGTTATTCGCAATTTAATTGATAACGCGATTAAATATTCTTACGTTGGAACTGAATTAACCGTTATGTGCGTTGCTTCGCCAGAAAAAGCTAAGGCTTTTGTTACCGTTAAAGACGCTGGTTATGGAATTCCTGCAGAAGATTTACCACATATTTTTGAACGCTTCTACAAGGTCGAAAAAGCTCACACTCCCGGTACAGATGGCACTGGGCTGGGGCTCTCGATTGTTAAGTTCATTATCGAGCAGCACGAAGCTCAAATTCACGTTTTTAGCAAAGTAAACAAAGGCACAAGCATTTGTTTTTGGTTGAATTTAAGCAAGAAACCTAAAAATTAAATTTGTAAATATTTATTGGAGGAAATTATATTGGCTTACGATGATAAAAATCAAAAATATGATCCATATTACTGCGATCCCTTTGAGCCTAATAATCAGATTGTGCCTCAAAAACCTAAGAAAAATAAACTTTTTGGCTGTAGCACGGCTTTTTTATTGATTATTTCTAGCTTTATTGTTGGAATTGTTTTTAGTGCGTTTATCGTAGGCAATGTGATTACAGGCAGAATTGCGCTACCCGGTTTGTTTCCAGAAGAAAGCTCAATTCAAGTTGTTCCAAGCCAAGGCGTTTTGCCTGGCGGTGTTACTCCTTCTGATCAACTTCCGCAAGCCACCCCTAGGCGCGTTCCAGCGTTACCGACTCCGGCGACTTCCGCTAGACCAGTTCCAAAACTCGGCGGTAGCGTTGACGGATTAATTCGACCTGACAAAGCTGTGCAAGACGTGGCAAAATACATTAGCCCGAGCGTGGTCGGCGTTATTACTAAAGAAGGCGTTACTCAAAAATCTGTTGATAACAAAAAAGACGTTTACGCTGAAGTTCCGCTCGGTAATGGTTCGGGTATTATTATTTCTAGCGACGGATACATTCTTACTAATTATCACGTTGTTGAAGACGCTGAGTTCGTTTATGTTAAACTAATGGGCGTTGAAACTGAAATCAAAGCGTCTTTAATTGGCGCAGATCCTACAAACGATTTGGCTGTGCTCAAAATTGAAAAAACTGGACTCAAAGCAGCTCCGCTTGGCACTTCTGGCGAAGTTCAAATCGGCGAAATCGCTATCGCTATTGGTAATCCCCTAGGATCAAAAAACTCTATTGTTACTCAAGGCATTGTTAGCGCAGTCAATCAAGAAATTTTTGTCGGCAATATTAACATTGGGCTGATTCAAACTGACGCTGCAATAAACCCCGGAAACAGTGGCGGACCGCTCGTTAACGATCGAGGGGAAGTTATTGGGATTAACACGATTAAATCAGTCATCGCTGCCATCGACGCAGACGGTAACACTATAGCCGCCGAGGGCATCGGCTTCGCCATTCCTATTGATTACGCTAGACCAATAATAGAAGAATTAATTAAATTTGGGCGAATTGCAAGACCTGCTATCGGTATTTCCTTCGGAGAAGTCACCAGAGAAGTTCAAGAGCTTAATAATATGCCTGCTGGTATGTACGTTGCGGGCGTTACTGCCGGCGGCGCTGCGGACAAGGCTGGGCTCAAAATGGAAGATATTATTCAAAAAGCTGACGGAAAAACGCTCGCTTCTATCGATGAACTCTCAGCTTATGTTAAATCTAAAAAAATTGGCGACGAAATCGTTTTTACCGTTTGGAGAGCTGGAAAAATTATCGAAATTAAAATAACTTTAGAAGATATGAACGATATGAACGAACAGGCAAAACAAGCTAAATAAAACTAGAGCAAAACAAAAGAGAGGTTATTTATGAAAAATATTGCAGTTGCTGGAAACGTTATTGTTGATAATATTAAAGTTATTAATACTTATCCAGACAAACAATCCCTTGCGCAAATAATTTCAGTCAAAAAATCTATCGGTGGCGCGGTCAATAACGTTGGCATTGACCTCGCTCGACTCGATGAACACGGGACTAACGTTCACGCAATTGGGTTTATTGGCGATGACGCCGATGGCGATTTTATTCTTGGGCATCTTTCAAAACACAGAAATATTAATTTAGACAATATTATTAAATCTGGACAAACCTCTTTTTGCGACGTTATGACAGAAGAAAAATCAAAGCAACGTACTTTTTTTACTTATATGGGCGCAGATTCTGCGCTTGATTTAAAACATTTTGATTTCGAAAAACTGAACAAAAATCATAATATAGATATATTGCATATCGCTTATATTTTGCTTCTTAAAAACTTAGATTCCTACGATCCGCAATACAAGACTAAGCTCGCTAGGGTGCTACATTCTGCTCAACAAAACAATATTAAGACAAGTATTGACGTTGTTTCTCTTCACGGCGGTAAATATTCGGAAACTGTTCCGCCTGCGCTTAAATATACTGATTATTGCATTATCAACGAAACCGAAGCTTCGTATACCACGAATATTAAAATCCGCGACGATAATAATAATTTAATTGCTCAAAATGCACCGCTCATTCTTCAAAAATTAAAAGAAATGGGCGTGGCTAAGTGGGCAGTAATTCATGCGCCAGAGGCTTGCTTTGGGCTGGATATTGAAAAAAATAGTTTCGTTACCAAAGCGTCGCTACTTTTGCCCGAAAACTATATCGTAGGCACAGTCGGGGCGGGCGATGCCTTTTGCGCTGGAACGTTACATTCGGCTTGCGAGGGCGCTGATATTGATCAGGCGATGGATTTTGCTATCGCGACCGCCGCGAGCTCGTTGGCACACGAAAGTTGCTCTTTCGGCGTTCAAGACAAAAGCTTTGTTTCGGCTTTGCTTGGGAAATATCCAAGACAAAAATAAATAACAAATATAAATTATAAAAAATCAGGAGAAAATTATGAGCATAAACAAAATCAACTTGTCAAAAAAAGTCGGAAGCGCTGACCAAATCGCAAGCATGACCTGCGCAGACATAAACATGGGAAGCGCAATGAACGAAAAAGTTTGGACAATTAACAACGGCAAAATTTGCTTCGAAGTTCTTGAAAATCACGCTCTTGATCTTTATAAGTTTTCATACAAAAATCAGAATATTTCGTTTTTATCAAAGCATGGTTTGGATTCTTCAAGCATTGACACGGATATTGTTCGCAGCCTTCATTGCGGAATGATGTTCACTTGCGGGCTCACTAACGTTGGACCGCCGACCAAAACCGATTTTATGCATGGCAGAATTCGTAGCTCCAAAGCTTACAATATTTCAACAAAAAAACAATGGGAAATTAATAAAATAACAAATAATCAAGAATATAAATTAGAAATTTCCGGCGAAACAAGGCAGGCGGCTATGTTTTACGAGAATTTGGTGCTTAAACGCAAAATCTCTACTTCGCTAAATCAAAATTCGATTAAAGTTTGCGATACTATCGAAAATCAAGGCTTTGTACAAGAACAAATTATGATGCTTTATCACATAAATATTGGTTACCCGATTCTTGACGCGGGCGCAATTTTATACACTAATTCAAACCAAGTTGTTTCTCGCGACGCTGAAGCAGCGAAAAATTTGGACACTTATAACGAAATTATCGAACCAGTCGACGACTTCAACGAACAAGTTTATTTTCACGATCTCAAACAAGACAAAAACAATAAAACGATTCTTATGCTCGTTAACAAACAAAAAAATATCGGCGTTTGGCTTGAATATTCGAAAGAACAAATGCCTTTCTTTACTCAATGGAAATCTATGCGTTCAGGCGATTACGCGCTCGGCATTGAACCAGGGAATTGCAAACCTCTCGGCGTTGAAAAAACTAAAGAAAACGGCGAAGCTCAATTTTTACAAGGGGGCGAATCTGCCGATTTTGAATTCGAACTCGGTATCGCTGAAGGACAAGAACAAATTCAAGAAATTTTAAATAAAATAAATAGCTTAAAATAATTTATAAACAGGTCCTATTATATCCAACTTTTTGTGTTATAGTTACATTGTGTTAATTTTGAATGTTTTTTTAGTTTAATTAAATTTAATTATAAATCTAATTATAAATCTAATTAGGAGGCTTTATTAATATTAAAAACATTAAAAAAAAACCTAGAAAAACAAAAAAACATGTTCAGCTCGATACTATTCGTAATTTTTGGTTCGATGTTATGAACGATAAAGATATGACGATTAAAGAACGCATTAAAGTTTCTGAAAATATGGCTAAAGCTATTCAGCAAGATATTACATCGCAAGAACAATCTCAACTTTTCGAAAAACAAAACCAGGAAATTAATATTAAAATAGAATATATTTAGATAAAAAAGCCTCCCTTAGAAATTTGGGAGGTTTTTGAAATATCCAAAAAAATAAATTAAGCGAGGTTTTATGACGCAATTTGCAGAATTTAATAGTGTGTTTAAAGAAATTAATTTGAGCAAAAAAAGATATAGAATTTTTAAGGGCGGCGCGGGAAGCGGTAAAAGCTTCAACATTGCGCAAGATTTTATTATTAAATTATGTCAGAAAAAATATCAGGGTGCTAATTTATTAGTCGTTAGAAAGACCGAAGAATCTAATCGCGATAGCACTTACGCTGAGCTCAGAAGCGCTATTATGCGCATTTTTGGAGAAAATTTCAACAAAATTTGGAACTTCAATTTAGAACCTCTTCGAATTACTTGCAAGATAAATAACAATCAAATCATTTTTAGAGGTATGAAAGATTTTCAACAACGTGAACGTGTTAAATCTATTAGTTTTTCAACAGGCAAACTTTGCTGGATTTGGATCGAAGAAGCAAGCGAACTCGATAAATACGACTTTGAATTGCTCGACGATCGGCTTAGAGGTAAATTTGCTAACGCTGAACTTTTTTACCAAATTACTCTCTCTTTTAATCCAGTCATTTACGCGCAATGGATTCGTAAAAGATTTTTTAATAGCTCAGATAATCAAATTATTATTAGCAACTCTACTTATTTGGATAATAAATTTATTGATGAGCAGTTTCATGAACGCATGAAAAAGAGAAAAGAATTCGATAAACATGGTTTTCAGGTTTATGCTCTAGGCGAATGGGGACAAAATAGCGGATGCGTTTTTATTAATTACTCATGCGAAGAATTCGACAAGAGTTTAAATAATTTTGATGCAGTCGCTTTAGGGCAGGATTTTGGCTTCAATCACGCTAACGTTATTTTACTTTGTGGGATGCGTGATGGAGATTTGTATTTAATCGATGAACAATTCGACAACCAGAAAATTACTTCCGAAATTATATCTATGTGTAAGTTTCCAAAAAACATCACTATGTGGTGCGATAGCGCGGAACCTGATCGCATCCTTGAATGGAAAGGGGCTGGATTTTCTGCGCGACCCGTCGTTAAAAACCATGGCAGCGTTAAGGCGCAAATTAATTGGATTAAAGCTAGAAAAATTTATATTCACACAAATTGCATTAATGCTCTTCAGGAAATTCAAAACTATTGCTGGAAAAAAGATGAGAAGTCTAAAGAGTTTACAGACGAACCCGTTAACTTCAACGACGATTGTATCGCTGCGATGCGCTACGCAATCGAAAGTTGGAGAAAAGAAAAAAATATCTCGTTTGAATAAAATAATTGACCCGCTTTTGACCGCTTTTTACAACTGTTATTCCTACTCAGTTATGGTATTATTATATTGTGGCAAGTTGACTTTAAGTTTTTTGCAGTTCTTTAATTAAAAATGCATATTTTTAGCACTCATTTTTTGGGTGCTTTTTATATGCGATTTTTTAGTCCGACTCTTTCCGTCAAGCCCGCTAGCTAAAGCGGACGCACAATGCGCGCCCCTACAAATTAATAATTATTTAAAATAAAATTAGAAAGGAGCTTTATGAAAAATATTTTTAAAACAAGTAAATTAGATAAATCAAACATTTTAGCTGATACTAGCTTAAACAAAAAAAATATTACTTCAGAAATCGAAAAATGGAAGAATAGCGACGCTTTTAATAATATGATTATTGGCGAAAATTATTATAACGTTTTAAATCAGATTACCAATCATCAACGCACTATCGTTGGCAAAAATGGTAGACCTGTCAACGTCCAAAACATCGCGAACACTAAACTCGCTCACGCATTTTTACGCGAACTCGTTGATCAGAAAATTCAATACTTGCTCGGCAAAGATTGGACGATTACTCAAAATATCGATTCCACAGACTCTGATTTTTTAGCACAAACTAAAACTATTCTTGATCGCAACTTTTTTAACTCTATTGTAGATGCCACTAGAAACTCGATTATTGCCGGCGTTGGATGGATTCACGTTTATTATGACCAAAACTCTAAGCTCAATTTTTGCTCCGTTAATCCAAAAGACATTATTCCAGTTTGGAAAGAAAATTCTAATTCTGAACTAAAAGCCGTTATTCACACCGTTCAAGACCAAAATTTAAACCAAATCATCGAATACTGGAATAACAAAGGCGTTTTTAGGTTCGACAAAATTAATAATAAACTCGTTGAACAAACAAATCCAAACGCTCATTTTACTTGCGATAATAAGCCTTTTGTTTGGAACAAATTACCTTTTATTCAAATTAATTATAACGCGAATCATCAACCGCTTATTAATTTTGTTAAATCATTAATCGACGATTACGATTTGACCAGCTCAAATTTAAGCAATGCCCTCCAAGATCAGCCAAACTCTATTCTCGTTATTAAAAATTACGATGGGCAAAAACTCGACGAGTTTAGAAACAATTTGGCGGTTTTTCGAGCCGTAAAAGTCAGTGGTGATGGAGGCGTTGAGGCACTTAATACACCCGTTTGCCATGAGGCCGCAACCGCTCATTTGGAAGCTCTTAGACGTGATATTTACGCTTTTGGGAGGGGCGTTGATACCCGAAATGAACACTCTTTGGCTGCGTCTGGCTCAATCGCTCTCAAACACGTTTACGCTAGGCTCGACCTCGATTGCAATGGCATTGAAGGGTTTTTAAAACAAGCAATTGATCAAATTATGTTTTTCGTTTCCGCTCATATTAATAACACTAGTAATACTCAAATTAATTCTAGCAATAATAATATAAATAATATTCAAGTCGTTTTTAATCGTGATATTATCATTAGCGAGGAAAGCGCAATCGATATGTGCGTTAATAGCAAAAACATTATTTCAGATTCGACCATTCTCGAAAATCATCCTTGGGTGCGAGACGCAGTCGATGAAAAAATTAGACTGGAATTACAAAATAAAAAAATATAAATAAATATAAATAATATTGCAATTATTGCTTTGGCAAGGCTGGAACGTCGATACTGAGAGGCCGCCCCTCTCAGTCAAACCTTAGGTTTGCCAGCTTTCCCAGAGGGCGAGCTCTTTGGTTACGACGCTGGCACGATCAAGAACGACGCTTCGGAGAGGCTATGGGTGCGGAAAGTAAAGAAATATATAAATATTAATAAATTATAAATTAGGAGAACTATACATGTCTACAAAATCAAATATTAAGAATATTGATAATATCGATTTGGAAGAAAATTCAGAAAAGTTAGACTTGCAAATTACTCAAAATAATAAAAATAAAGCTAGCGCAAAAAATATAACAAAATTAACACAAGAACAAGACACTATTTTTATGCTACAAAAAGAATTGCTCGTTCATCATGCAATTTATGCAAAAATCGATGCTCAAAACAAGACAAAGTTCGAATTAATTAACTCTATTTTAGATTATGAAAAAATTATTGTTATTAATCAAAAAATTACTTCGGGGTTAACAGAACAAATAGAAGAAATTATTAAAAATAACCCAGAGATTTTTAATAAAAATATTACGCTTCAAGGAGCAACTCCGATTCAAAGCAATACTAAAACTAGTGACTCTTTTTTAGCTGGTTTTTTTGCATAATAAAAAAATAATATAAATAAATTTTGGAGGATATACATGCCTAATAACTACGCAACTAAATATTCCGCCGCTGTGGATGAACGCTTCGCTCTTTCCTCGCTCACTGCTGGCGCTTTTAACAATCAATACGATTGGACAGGTGTACAAAGCGTTCGCGTTTATAGTATTCCAACTTCGCCTATGAACGACTATGTGCGCACTGGACTTTCTCGATACGGGAACGTTAACGAACTTCAAAACAACGTTCAAGAACTCACGCTTTCTCAAGATCGTAGCTTCACTTTTACAATCGATCGCGGTAACTTTCAAGACATGGCTATGCATAACGCCGCGGGCGAAGCACTTCGCAGGCAAATTGAAGAAGTAGTTATTCCAGAAATTGACGCTTATAACATCGCCAAAATGGCCGCAAGCGCTGGAAAAATCGCCGTCGGAAACATCACTAAGCTTAACGCTTACGACGCTTTCCTTGACGCTGATGTTCATTTGTCAGAAAAAAAAGTGCCCGAATCTAATCGCATTGCTTTCGTTTCGCCAACTTATTACAAAACCCTTAAACTCGATGACTCTTTCGTTAATTGCTCCGATATTTCCAAAGACTTACTCATTAACGGAGTGGTAGGTATGGTCGACAACGTTCGCATTATTCGTGTGCCCTCAACTTATTTGCCTAGTGATGTCGAATTTATGATGGTTCATAAAATTGCTTCCGCTGCGCCAGTTAAGCTCGCTGAATACAAAATTCATGAGAATCCACCAGGGGTTTCAGGGTGGCTCGTTGAAGGCAGAGTATACTTTGACCTTTTTGTGCTTGATAATAAGGTCGATGCGATTTATTTGCATAAGACAATTTAAAATAAGCACGAGCCTCTCAATCAGCCTTTGGCTGCCAGCTCTCCCAGAGGGCGAGCTCTTTGGTTACGGTTGCTTCGCAAAGCAAAACACGCTGTTATAGATAAACAAAAATATAAAAATTAATAGGAGAATTTTTTGGAAAAAGATCAGAAAATTTATGAGAAAAAAATTAAAACTTTAAGCAATAACAAACATAATATTATGCTCGATTTTGACGCTATTATTAAATCAAAACAATTTACCCAAACGCAAAAACATTTGCTCGAAATATTACTCGATAAAAATACATTATATTTTATCGAAAATGCTAGAAATTTAGTCGATAAAGAATTGGCAAGAAAGTGCTAGGGTGAGCTAGGGCAGAGACAAACTCTGCTCCTACTAAAAAATTCAAATTAATATATAAAATTAGAGGTGATTAATTGGATGTTTTAAAAAATATAGATTTAATATTACCAAGACTTAAACAAAAATTAGAAGATTTTAGCACACAAGAACAAGATCAAGATGTCACCGATGCGATTTTAAAAGAATATTGCGAAATTGCCATCGTTTCAATTCTCAATTACATTAACTTAGAGGAAATGCCAGATGAGCTTTTTGGAATTGCCTGCTGCGTTGCGTTCGATTTGTTTTGCTACAATATTTCAACACAAAACATCGAAATAAATGGGATTAGCACAATTCGACAAGGCGATTCCACGGTTCAATTTTTTGAAGAAAATAAAAAAACTATTTATGATTTTATTCTTAATTATAAAGATGCTTTAATTAAATATCGCAATCTTTACTGGTAATAAAAATTAGAGTGCTTCTGTAAAGCAAGCAAGGCCCTCTCAGTCAGGCTTGCGCCTGACAGCTCTCCCAGAGGGCGAGCTCTTTGGTTACGCTTGCTTCGGCAAGAATAAAACGATTGCTTTGGCAAACTGGAACGATTAGTTTGGCTCAATTAAATAATACATAAACAGGTGGTGAGATTATTAAACAAAAAATTCTTGCGGGTTTCAAAAAAGCGTCCTCTGCACAAAAACTGCTCTTTTTAGACCATTGCACAATTTGGCGCAACGTTGAAACATTAAATAATAATATTACTAGTTTTAAAAAAATTATGATCTCTGAATTTTTTGGTCAACTCTCAAGCGGGTCTTCTTGGGGCAATTATCAGACGCGGAAACAAACAATTGAGCAAAATACTCTTGAATACAAACCAACGCTTTTTTGTGATTTAAATATTAATATTATTACTGGTGATACTGTTTTAATTACAAAAAACAATCAGCAATTTGAGTTTAATGCGGGTTTGCCCGTACGATTCGCTACGCATCAGCAAATTGTTTTGTATCACCAAAAAGAAGCTTAGAATTCTAATATTTTAGTACGGTTGCTTTGGCGAGAAAAACACGACGCTTTGGCGGGTTTGTGCGATTTGTTAGATTAATTAACATAAAAAAATTAGGGGTGATTATTATTGGAGGCTTTTCGAGTAATTAAAGCCGTTATTGACACTATTCATTCAGAATTTCCAGCTATTCGCATTTTTGACGAAACAATTGAGCAAGGTTTTATTCGACCTTGTTTTTTTGTTGAACAAATTACTTGCAAAATTCAACCCATGCTTTATCATAACTCAGAAAAAAAATACACCGTTTGCGTCGCTTACTTTACCGAGTTCGAAAATCAGGTTTTTCAAAAGTCAATTCAAATCGGTGAAAAATTAGTAGATATTCTTGAGTTCGTTAATTTCGAAACAGGTTTAAAGAGAGGAGAAAATATTAATTATTCCTTCAAGAATGGGGCGCTAAGATTCGAAATTACTTTTGCAATTTATGCTCAACGAGAAGACTTTACGCCCGCTATGCAAGAACTTAAACAAGATTTGAGAGTAAAACAATAAAAATATTGCCACGGCGGGTTTACCCTCTCAGTCAGGCTTACGCCTGCCAGCTCTCCCAGAGGGCGAGCTCTTTGGTTAAGATTGCTTCGGCAAGATTAGAACAACGCTTCGGCGGAGCTAAAAATAAAATAATAATTTAAATTAATTTAATTAGGAGAAAAAAATGGCCGGTGGAATATGGTTCAACCAAAACAAAGTTAGACCAGGTGCTTACATTAACTTCAAAACTCGCAAAAAAGAACGTTCGCTTTTCGGCGAAATCGGCGTGGTTGCTTTGCCACTTCCGCTTAAATGGGGCGAAAAAAACAAAATAATCTTAATTGAGCCAGGAATGCAAGAAAGCGAAATTATTACTAAACTTGGCTACTCCATAGATAATCAAGAACTCTTTTTAATTAATCAGGCTCTTCAAAGAGCTTACAAAGTTTTGGTTTGCAGAGTCGGCTCAGGCGAAAAAGCTTCGCTTAACGTCGACGATTTGACAGTTACTGCTAAATTTGAAGGCTCTCACGGTAACGATATTCAAGTTCAAACAGGAATTAACGCTGATGACAATTCACTTTCAAATCTCAGGGTTTTTGTTGACGGCTTTCTTAGAGAAGAGCAGGTCGGTGTTGCCAATATTCAAGATCTCTCAGAATCTAAATTTATTGACTTTTCTGGAATCGGCGCAATTCCAGTTATTACAAGCGCTTCAGGCGGCTCTCTCGTCGGTGGTAGTTGCACTACGCCCACTATCGCAGATTACTCCGCTGCTTTCGATATTCTCGAGGCTCAAGACTTTAATTGCATTGGACTTTGCAATGATGATATTCTTGTTAAAAAATTGCTCGTAAGCTTTGTTAGAAGAATGAACGATCAAAACGGTAAACTAATTCAGGGCGTTGTTTCCGATTATGACGCAGATTATGAGATGATTTCCAGCGTTGATTGCGGCGTGTTTTTGCGCGATGGTAAGCACGTTTCTAAAACCGATGCAGTCGCTTGGTTCGCTGCCGCTTCCGCTACCGCTGGGCCAGCCGGCTCATTAACTTACTCTCAATACGAAGGCGCTGTTCGCCCTGATGTTATTTTTACAAGTTATGAGATTTCTCAAAAGCTCATTTCTGGTAAAATTATCTTTAGCTTCCAAAAAGATGAATATGGCAATCAAATCGTTGTTGTTGAACAAGACATTAACTCCCTTCAAAGTTTCACACTTGAACGCACCAAACAATGGACCAAAAATCGCATTATTCGTGCTATGACTAGTCTAGGCAACGATGTTAACTCTTTTTGGCACAAGTCTTACATCGGTAAAATCGGCAATAATCAGCGCGGAAGAGATTTGCTTAAGGCTGACCTGATTAGCAATATCAGAACCCGAGAGCAGCAGGGCGTTTTCGAGGACAAGGCTTTTGAACCAACTCGAGATATTTCAGTTTCTAAAGGTGAAAACAAAGACTCTGTCGTCGTTTTTATCGCTGTTGAGCCCGTCGACGCAATGGAAAAACTATATATGACTGTCGAAGTTATTTAAATATAATAAAATTAGATATTAAAAATCAAATATAAAATAATAAAATAGCAAAATTAACACATTTATTTAAAATTAAATTAAATTCTAGGAGGCACTATGTCCGAAATTAATAATTACATTATTCAAAACGGTGACGTTATCGATGGGCGAATGGCAACCATTTTCGTTAAATTTGAAGGTAAAAATGTTCCGTGCGCTTGGTTTAAAGAAATTACCGCTACGATGAAAAGCGATAAGTCCGATTTGCCTCGTTTAGGCACTGCTAGTAAGTTTTTTAAGAAAAATTCTTGGAGCGGTAAGGGCACAGGGAAACTCTATTACGGAAGTTCCGTTTTTAAAATTATGGCAAGTAAATATGCTCAAGATGGTGGAGATACTTATTTTGACATGGTCATTACTAACGAAGACCCTACGAGCGTTATCGGGCGGCAGGCTTTATTGCTTCGAAATTGTAACTTCGATTCCGTAGATCTTGCTAAAGTTGACATTGATTCGCAAAAACCTCTCGAAGAAAAAATGGACTTCACTTTTGACTCGTTTGAGTTTTTGGAACACTTTACGCACCCTGCAATTGCTTAACAGCTCTGTCAGATAGTGAATACAAAGTGGGACGCCGAGGGCGGCGTCCCCTACTGGAGGCGATTGCTTTGGCAAAATTAGCGGGCAGACACAAGGTCTGCCCCTACGGGAGAGAGCGCTTTGGTTGGCAAGATTAGAACGATCGCGTCGGCGAGCAAGCGTGATACGAAATAAATTAAATTTTATGCTGGATTTTAGTGGAGTGCGATATCGCATTCCCTATTATTTAGTATAAAAATATTAATAAATAATAAAAATATTAGGAGAATTTTCATTGAGTAATAAATTTTTAGAGTTTTTCCCAGATCAAAAAATATTTGCAGAAAAAGAATTCAAAATTTCTGAACGCTTTCCTCCCTTTCGTGCAAAATCTATTAATGCGAAAAAAAGTAACGCTATTCTCGCGCGATGCGTTAAACAAAAGATAATCAACGGTGAAAATCAAGAGTACACAGATATGGATGAGTTTATGCTGGGGCTTGTTTGTCAATGCGTTACTTTTCCAGATTTACTAGATGCCACGCTTCAAGCGAAATATTCCGTTATGACGGACATCGATTTAATTAGCGAAATGCTTTTGCCTGGTGAATACGCTGAACTTTCGCAATATATTCTTGCGCTTTGCGGCTTCGATAAATCTGGCGATCAGCTTGTCAACGACGCAAAAAACGCATAATGGGCGACGCTTACTCCGCGCTCGCCCACTATGCGATTAATATTTTACACTACTCAATTACTGAACTCAAAAAATTCAATCAGCACGAATGGGCGTTTCTTGCCGCTTCGGTTGATTTGTTTTGCAAAAATTAGCAATTTACTAGTTAAGGGGGAAAAGTGAAAAAATATAAGAATATGCGCAATAACATTTCAAATTTTCTCAATTTTAAAAATAATATCAGCAACAAAATTAATAATAACAATAATATTATAAGTAAATATAGCTTAGGCTTTATTAAAAAAAATACAAATACAAATACAAATATTAGTAATAATAATAAAAATTTAAGCAATATTGCTAATATTAAAATTAAACAAAATTCTAATTATAATTCTAGTATTTTGAATTATAAATTTAAAAAAAATATAAATAATACAAACAATAAATCTAACACCTTAAATAATAATGCTAATACCAGCAATTTAATTAGTAAATTTTATAAGCAAAACAAAATAGCTAATGTTAATAAAACTAATACAAATCAAAATTATAATACTCAAAATAACTCTTTAAATAATACTAACAATAATAAAAACAAAAACAAATTTAATTCAAATTTATATTTATTAAATACTCAAAAACTAAACACAATAAATAATAACTTAGAATTTTATAATTCACAAAACATAAATAATCAGCAAAATTATTCAAAATCACAATACAAGACTATAAACAAAAAGAACTCAACTAATTTGCTCAATAAAAATTTTAACTCGCTAAACAATAGTTTTAATAACAACTATAATAATTTACTTAATAAAAATTTAGTTAATAAAAAAACTAACATTAACCTTCAAGCTAAACCATTAGTTAACCGTTTTACAAATAATATATTAAGAAATTCCAAATATAATAATTTAAAACAAAATAAAAATAATAACTTTTTTTCTCCGATTTCTTTTAGCAAAATTCAAAACCTTAAATCTAGCATTAATAATATAAATAAAAATAATAATATAAATAAAAATAACTCAAATTATCAAAACTTAAATAGCTCAGAATATATTAATTATTTAAATAATAATCAAACTACCGAATTCAATAAAATTAATAAAACTATTACTAACACTAATTACAAAAACTTCCAAGAAACTGACATCAATTACGATAAAATCACTAGAAATATCGCAGATTCGCTTCTTTGGGCGATGGAAGGACAAGGTTAATAATAGATGGCAGAAATTTACATCGGCGATATTACTCTTCCCTTTATGCCTCAAAATATTACTTTCACTAATCACGATTATAGCTCTAAACACGTTGTTCTTGGGCTGGGTGAAGTCGAAATTCTAAACGGAGAAAAACTTCAGGAAATTAGCTTCGACGGGTGGCTTCCTGCTGAAAATTTTCCAGGTGTTCAAAATTTCAGAGCACCAAACGAAATTCAAGAAATTCTTTCCTCTTATGTTCAGAAAAAACAACCTCAACGCTTTATATATATCGGATCGGATTGGGATATTAACTTTTTATCCTCGATTCATGATTTGAAGTTTGCTGAAAACGGCGGAGAAGTCGGCGCGTTGCATTTTTCGATAGTCATTCGAAAATGGGTGGATTACAGCGCAATTAAAACAAGCACAAATACTTTTGCCACCGCTTCCTCTCGCAATAATAATATAAATACTACAAAAACTTACACCGTTCAAAAAAATGACTGCCTTTACAATATCGCTAAAGCAACTACTGGCGATGCGCAAAATTGGAATAACATTTTTCAGCTGAACAAAAATATTATAAAAAATCCAAATTTGATTTACCCAGGGCAAGTTTTAATGCTTACCAGCGACGCAAATACCGATAGTATTACGCAAAAACTTAAAAATACTAAAATTAATCCTGCGCCCACGCTTAAACAAAATAGCATTTCTAGTAATATTAATTTTTCAAAGACTAATGCTCAAAGCCATTCGAGTAACAATAAAAATAATTCCAGTATTTCAAAGATTAATTTTGGTAAGACCCAGCCAAGCAGCAGAATTAATGCCGAATATACTTTTAATGCTTATTCACGATAAAACTTTTAACTTCTGCGTTAAGCTGGAACGTGCCCTCTCAGTCAGGCTGCTAAACCAAAATTATTAATTTAACATTAATTCAATGGGAGGATATACATGGCTTTAGATCAGATTCAAATCATTATTTTCAATGCGCAAGGTTCATCAATTATTCATGCGACCAAGCTTCAATATAATTCAAAAAACAAGAACAGGCCTTCTTCGCTAGAGCTCGAAATTATTCAGGCGGACAAGCTTTCCATTGAACCTGGAAACGCTATTACCGCCGTTTCAAACAAAATTAACTTTTTTTGTGGGTTTGTTTTTAAAGTTCAATATTGTCAAGATTACACAATAAAATTACTGTGCTACGATCAGATTAGATATTTGCTTTGCAACGATACTTATATTTTTGAACAAAAAAATGCCAGCGAAATATTAACGCTTATTTCTAAAGATTTTGGACTCAAAACTGGCGATATTCAAGACACTGGAATTCCGTTTGACATTATTTATCAGGACAAAAGTTTGCTTTTTATGATCGAAAATTCACTCGAGTTAGCAAAACAATCTTCGGGGCAAGATTTTGTTCTGTTCGATCACGCTGGTTCGCTCACTCTTAAAAATATAAATCAAAATCGTTGTTCCAAAAATTTAGGCGACTTTTCACTCCTTGAAAAATATAACTATTGCAAAGAAATCGACGCTATGACTCACAATAAAATTAAATTAAGCAAGAAAAATAAAAAATCTGGGAACTACAAAACTTATATTGCTAAAGATCAAAATAATATTAATAAATGGGGATCGCTTCAATTTTTTGATCGCGTTGAAGAGACTCTTTCCGATGCGCAAGCGCAATCACGCGCGGATTCTCTACTCGCTCAATATAACAAGCAACGTGAATCTATCGTTCTCGACGCAATCGGTGATTTTGAGTTTAAGGCTGGCTTTCAGGCGCAAATTAACATTAAAAATGTTTACTCAGGTTTGGCACAAATCGTTGACGCTCAACACTTGGTTTTTCAAGATAAACACACGATGAGGCTCGAGCTTGAACTAAACTAACTCTTTCGATCAGCCCGTTGGCTATGCGCGCCACTACTCTCCGCGAGCAGAGACAAGCTCTGCCCCTACTAAAAAATTCAACCAATTATTCACATAAAACAAATAAAAATACACAGGAGATAAAAACATTGGGCTCAACTGAAAAGCTTTTAAGCGCGATTATGTCTGCGTCAAAAAAAGAAAGAGAAACTATTACTTTTTGCGATATTGGTTTTGGTGTGGTTTCTTCGGCAAATCCGCTCGAAATTCAACTTGAACAAAAACTTAAAATTACTCAAAAGTTTTTATGCGTCGCTCAACATCTTACTGATTATTATATCGATAGCGTTTTTTATACTCAAGAAAACAAAATCAGTAATTTCTACGTCGAGCATACCGAAAAACACGACGTTCAGGTTCAAAATCAGGGCACTCAAGAAGGCAAGATTTTGCTCAAAAACTCCCTCAAGACAGGCGACAAAGTCATCGTTGGTAAATTTAACGGCGGGCAACAGTACGTTGTTTTGGATCGGGTTACTTAACAAAGAATAAAATTAATATTAGGAGAGATAAATATTGAGCAGTACTTTGATTCCACAAGTTAACGTCAGTTTCCAAGATATTATTCAGAAAAAAAAAGAAACTCTTACTTACAAACTTGATTTCGCGAACCATCGCGCGGTTGGGCTTTGCGACGGTTATCAGGCAATTCAACAAGCGATTTTTAAGATTTTACAGACTCACCGGTTTGCTTTTAAAATTTATGATACCCAATTTGGGGTTGAGCTTTTTACGCTAATTGGGAAAAATTTTGGGTACGCTAAAAGCGAAATTAAAAGGCAAATCAAAGAAGCTCTGTTAGTTGATGAACGAATTATTAATACTTATCAGTTCGGTTTTGAAAAAAACAATGACGTTGTTTCGGTTTCGTTCGTTTGCGAAACCGTTTTTGGAGAAATTAATATTAGTAAAAATATTGCCATTTAATAAATCGCTACGGCGAGCAAGACCGACCCTCTCAGTCAAACCTACGAGGCTATGCCTCTACTAAATGGGCGAGCTCTTGTGCGCAAGGCTAGAACGATTGCTTTGGCAAGATTAGAGTTTAGATAAAACTAGAAAGGTGTTTACTTTGGCAAAAATTGATCAATACATCAAAATTATTGATGCAAATAATACTGTTACAGAAGTTAATTTGCGGGATTTGATTTTTCTTCGTGGAACAGACATGGCTAATTTGATTTCTCAACTCGGGTTTGAACTCGATTTCAGTGATTCAATCTTTGAAGAAATTCTTGAAAAAATGCTTAATCGAATTCCTGACGATTTCGACAAGCGGCAAGGAAGCGTGATTTATGATACGCTTGCAACCGCCGCAGTTGAATTCGCGGCTTCTTACGCAGAAAGAGAGGCAAACCGCGCGCTTTCTTTTGCAAGCATGGCACGCGGAAAATGGCTTGATTTACGAGTCGCTGAACACGGCGTTTTTCGCACTAAAGCCACAAAAGCTTCAAGATGGGCATTCTTTTGGAGCGATATTGACATGTCTATTCCCTTTAATAATATTGCACTAGGTTCGAAATTTTCTATTAATAAAATTAACTTTATTGTTAAAGAAAATATCTCATCAGGCGTTTTTGCGCTAGAATGTGAAGAAGTAGGGGCAGTCGGAAACAAAGACTTAGGCGAGCTTCTTCCAGTTGAATACACCGTTGGGCTAACCGTTGCTATTCTCGGCGCAAGCATTACACCCGGCGAAGATGAAGAAAACGATAATCAACTTTACGAACGCTTCGTTCGCTGGATTACTAGGCCGCCGTTTGGCGGAAATCGAAGCGATTATGAAGAATATTTTCGAAACATCGAAGGCATTGGCCACGTTAAACTTTTCCGAGCTGACCCCCAAAAAGGCTACGTTAAAGCCATTATTCTTGGCGCTGATTTTTTGGCACCAAGCGAACAACTCGTCGTTAATACGCAAAAAAGAATCGACCCGTTCGTTTCTGGCGGAGAAGGCATCGGTTTAGCTCCCATGGCTCACATTGTTAATATTTACGGCGCAGAAAATTTCAGCATAAATATCTCTTGTAAATTAGTGTTGTCCAACGGAGTTGAAGTCGGCGAAATTTCAGAAGATGTTAAAAATTCAATTTCTCTATACTTTAAAGATCTATGCAAAAATTGGGCAAACTACGCTGTTCCTGACAGACCTGAATATGTTCAAACCGTTGTTCGAGCCGCTGTTATCGATGCGAAAATCATCGAAATTAGTGGCGTTGTTGACGTTTTTGATACCACGCTTAATAATTCGAGCAGCAATATTGCGATAGACGAAAATTGCGTTCCAGTTATTGGTGAGATTATTATTAGTGTTTAAATTTTATTTAATAAAAAATTTAGCCATTTAGAATGGACGCGCAATGCGCGCCCCTACTGCTTCGGTAAAGCAAATTAAATTAAATACATTAATCTATTTTGGAGAATATTATGCGCAATTTACAAGATATTGATACTATTAAAAATCTTCCCGAATTTTACTTTGATATTTTAGAAATAAAAGAACTTTGCACTAGTTTAACAAGTGAATTTCAAAATATTTGCGGTGAAAATTTTGATGATTTAAATAGCACGTTCGTTTTAACGGGCGACGAAAAATCTCTTAGTATTTGGGAAAAAGAAATTTATATTCGATATGACAAAAACAACGATCTTTTGGATTTTCGCAAAAAAAGATTAATTAATAGATATACCACTAAACCACCGTTTACCATTAAATGGCTTCAGAATCAACTCGATATGCTTATCGACGATAATTCATGCAAAATTACTCGAGATGAAGAAGTACAAACGTTGCTTATTCACGGCGATATTTCCTCGTTTAAATTGCTCAAAGAATTTATTACCACGATTGAAATCACTTTGCCTCTAAACATGCTTTATCAATTGCTTATCACTGCGTTACGTAAACCCTCTGGCATAATGCACTACGGAAGCGCTGCCATTTTGCATTTGCATTGCGTTTGCGATATTTAGTTATTCTAAATTACTAAAAAATAAAAAGAACGATGCATCGGCGGGCTAGCCCTCTCAGTCAGGCTATGCCTGCCAGCTCTCCCAGAGGGCGAGCTTTTTTAACGGAGATTAAACAAATATAAATTAAATTATCTGGAGAAATTATGAGCTTTACTAAAAATATTATTACCCAAAAAGGTCTTGAGTTACACACAAAACTAATTAGCAAGAATTGCTCCCTCGATATTTCTAAAATCGTCGGTGGCTCTGGATTCGGTGCTGAACCATATGACATGATCGAAGATGTGATTAACCCAATATTAGAATTCGACGTTATGGGCGAAGTCTCTCGCGAAAATACTCGAATTACTATTCCAATTTATTACTCAAATGATGATTTCGACGGCGGTAAACTCACTCACATCGGTGTTTATGCTATTGATCCAGATTTAGGAGAAATCCTTTACAGTATTTGCCCTTCTTTTTCAGAACCGATGCCCGTTCCTTCGTTTTTTGAAGGGCGGTTTGAACTAACTGTTGATATTATTATCGAACTCTCGAACAATTTAAACATTAATATTTTTGTCGCTAGCAAAGTTTTTCTTACTAAACCTGAAGCCGATGCGCTATACTCATTCAAGTCTCATAGACATATCGCTGAGTTTATCGACGAATCCACTGGCGAAACTACCGAGGTTGTTCAAAGAAGGCAAGACGCGGACATCGAAATGCTCAAGAAAAAGTCTGACTCGGGTACTACTAGCGCAATCACTGTTAAAACAAATACCATTCCATATAGCAAGTGGCGAGTTGTTAATTATAACGGAATTTATGACAAAATTAGAAAAGTATATTTTGCTTGAGCTAAAAATTAAAATAAAAGGCGAAAATTAATATGGCATATTATTACAATCAGATTCCTTCCACACTTAACACTGGCGATGTGATCTATATAAATTACAATTCTACGACGGCGTTTAGTTCAAGCTTCACTCTGCCAAAAGGAAATTATGCTTTTGAAGCTTACGGCGCAAACGGCGGAGATAGCGGTGGCGCGACGGGCACTTGCAAATTTACCAGCTACCCATGGACGGCGGGGCAATCTTGGACAACTTTAGGTGCATATGGCGGACAGGGCGGGCGAGTTACCGCTGAATACTCTTTTGCATCAAGCGTTTCTGTTAACGTTATTTGTGGAGCAAAATCAAGAGGTTATGACCTTCGAGGAACTTCGGCGGCTTCGGGCGGGGGCGGCGGTGGGGCAACGATTCTTGTTAATAACAGAAAATACGTTCAGGCTGGCGGCGGTGGCGGCGGTATGCCCGGCGGTGGCTTTGTGTACTCGACTTATGAAAGCTATAGCAACGGAAAAAACGGTGACAACGCAAATACTTACGTTATTACCAACGCAAATACCTCCGCAGACGGTGGAAACGGCGGAAGTCATGGGACTTACACGGGCGCAGGCGGTTCAAACTATTGCTACGGGGGAGAAAAAGTCACGAACTCGCTCGGCGGAACTTCCAGCGCCGCTTATATTACCATTACCACTTTGCTCGTCAACACTCCGCCCACAATTCCTGCCCCAGTGACTTTTGGCAAGCCAAACGCTGGAAAAACTTTAGAAATTTCTTGTGCTCAAAGTTTCGACGCGCAAGGAGATGAAATTACTTATGTTTTTGAACATCGAGCCGATAACGATGCTTTTGTAACTTGCGGAACAAGCAAAACACCCAATATTACAGCCACTGTACCGAGTTCAGGCTCGTTTTATTGCGTTCGAGCAAAAGCAGTTGACAAACACGGCGCAGAATCAGAATACTCTACGAGCGCAAGCCAAACAATTAATTATAACAATATACCGACTATTTCGGGCAAAGATCTGGACAAACTAGAAATAACTGATCCGTTCACTTACACTTTTAGCGTTGATGATTCCGATTTGGGCGATATTTTAACTATCGAAATTTATCTCGATAACATTTTACAAAAAACTATTAATAACGCTGTGCGCAAACAAGAGTACTCTTTTGATCTGGAAGAACTTTGGCTTTTTGTCGATAATAATCAGCACCTTTTAAAAATAACTGTGCAAGACGATAAATTTGCAATGGCTAAAAGAAGTATTACTTTTACGAGAATAACAAAAAAGTTGCACTTGCAACTCGCCGAAACTATAGAAACAAAAACTATGTGCCCTACGGTTTATCCATTCTTTTTTCACAGTGCGCCAGAAAATGCCGAAAAAACTTTCAGGCTTTGCAATAACGCTTTTGATGAAAATCCAGCTTGGGAAGATGTGACCAGCTTCGACGGTAGCAACTCGCAAGGTGGAATTTATACTTTTCTAAACACACAAAAAACTGCCGAAACTTGGGGCATTGGCATCGAAATTATTATTAATAAACCTGAAAATTATTCTGGCAAAATTATTTTCAGTGAAGCGCTTTTGCTACTTTATGCAAACGGTAACGACTCCGCTCAATATGCTTCGAATATTTTAATTAATTCGTCTGCGTTTAATAATATTCTCGGAATCGGCGATACTACTGTGCAAAAAGCACTCGAAACCATTGACGCAAATATTACAAGTGGAGGGGGTCTAACTGGTTCGACGCTTTCGATTGTCACAAACTTAAATGGCAATTGCTTCAATTTTGGACAGTTGCAAATTTGCACTCATGAGCTGGCTTTTGAAGACAAAGAATATTTCAAAACTTGGACTTTCCCAAAAGCCTTTTTAAGCATTCCAACGGTTACGCTCACTATTCATACGCTCGAACAAACTTATACCGATATTTTTGTTAGCACTGTATCAAAAACAAACGCCGTTTATTCCAACGACGGCTGCGTTAATGAAAAAATCAAAATTATGCTTATGGCAGTTGGGTTTGCTTAGAAAGAGAGAAAAAATATTAATATACTTAATAAAGTAGCAGAATACGCAAAAAGCAAAATTGGTTGCGAGTATTCGCAAGCTAAGAGATTCCATAAAAACCCAGATATTTTCGATTGCTCAAGTTTAGTTTTTCGAGCTTTCGAGAACGCTGGAATAAAGCTCGAAGAATCTACAAGTATGTATCAAGTTTACGAAACTAAATTTAACTTGCTTTATCCTAAAAATCAAAATTTATTGGGCAAAAAACAAACAAGTATTGTTGAACTCAAAAAGCTTGGCTATTCGCCACAAGCGGGCGATTTGATTTTTATTAACACAATAGCTAGCACTACTAGAGAGAACAAAATAACGCATATTGCTTTAGTCGAAGATCAAAATAATATTATTCACGCCCGTGGCACTAGTTACGGCGTTCGAAGAGATAATATTAATATTTATCAAAACAAAATAGTAGCAATAACTAGATTTAAAACCCAGACTAATAATAATACAAATGATATTGTTTATCACGCAGTTTGCACGGGAAATAGCGTTAATATTCGTGATCAACCAAACACTAATTCAAAAATAATCGGCGTTGCAAAGCTTAATCAAGCGTTTATTGCTCAAGAGAGCCAAGATAATAATATTAATTGGTCAAAAGTTACTACGATTATTTCAAATAAATTTATTAACGGTTATATTTCAGATAAATATATCAATAAAAATATATCAATAAAATTAGAATCAGCAGTTGAGTTTTTTAGTCCGACCCTCTCAGTCACGCCTTCGGCGCGCCAGCTCTACCATAAATGGGCGAGCTCTTGAGTACGACGAAAATTAAGTTATTTTATTTTATAAAAATTATGATTAGCAAAACAAAACCAAACCAAAACCAAATCCCACACGTTCAAAAATGTGATGCCATTTTATCTGCCAATGCCTCTCGCTTACGTTTGAGAAAATTTTCATAAATCTTCACAGAAAAATCAAAACAAATATCTTGCTTCAAAAAAGTTAAGAGTTGCCAATTTTTATTTATGGCAGACCAACTATTTTGTGTACAACGCCAATCTTTTTTATTGTAAACTAATTTCTTTAATCACTATGTTACTTTTTAATAACTGGTATCCATATTTCACTTTTGTAATTAGATGAGCTCATGTCACCACTTGAATACCATTCCACTTCTGGCGCTTCTGCATGTTCATAACCTGATGTAGGAAACCATTCAGAAAAAATTCTTCCCCATATTTCTGACATTGCAGTAGGCATAGGTCCGATTATCTCAAATATTACCCACGTAAGAGATGGTATTTCAAGCTTGCATAAAGTCTTTGGGAAATCTTTTTCAGTTATTGTGGCAATATAGTAGTCAGTTGTATTATCTTCATACATTCCACTGTATACGCCCACTAGACCATTTCCAAGTTCAGCAATTTGTACAACAGTTTCTTGCGGTGTTTCACTCCACATTTTTCCAATGTTTTCACCCAAACCCTCAACATTTGAAAACCTCTGCTTTACGCCTACAACGGAAAAAGAATTTTTTAACTCAATTCTGTAGTTCATCTCAACCACTCCTTTTAAGGATAAAGAGAATGTTACACGTGGATACGCCTTTAAAGATATGTTTTTTTCTCTCGCTTTTGAAGGCATAACTCCGTGAATTGTCATAAATGCACGAGAAAACGAATCAGGCGAATTATAGCCATACTTCAAAGCAATATCAATTATCTTTTCGTTGCCATTCTGCAAATCAAAGGCGGCAAGCGTTAATCGGCGGCGGCGTATATACTCGGATAGCGGTATCCCTATAAGGAAAGCAAACATACGCTGAAAGTGATATTGAGAGCATAAGGCTACTTGTGCAATCCTTGCATATTCAATTTCTCCATCAAGATTATTTTCAATATAATCAATCGCTAGTTTCATATTTTCCATCGTGTCCATACGATTCTCCTTCCAAGTTAAGTATACTATGCATTAAGGACAAATACCCGATATTAATTGCAAGTATTTGTGGGTTTAAATAGCCAAAAATCACAAAATAAATATTATTTAAATTATCCATCTCTCTAAAAAACAGTCTATTACAGAAAATGCTTTAAACTGCTCTTTGAACTGAAAATGCTAAATGAGGCATATCGACATTACGATAGTGTTTAGTGAATTTTCCACAAACGGTCATTCCATTTCTATGGGCAACATTCTGAGAGGGAATATTTGTATCCCTAATGATAGAAAACACTTCATTCACATTTAATTCATCAAATGCATACGCCTTGCACGCTGTCGCCGCTTCGGTGCCATATCCTTTATGCCAAAACAATTTTTGAAACAAGTATCCAATTTCAAACACTTGCTTTCCAGCGTAGTCCTGCATTGTAAGTCCACATTGCCCAATCATCTCGTTATTCTCTTTAAGAATAACAGCCCATAACCCGTAATTGAAAACTTTATAGTTTTGTATTTGCTTGTCAAGCCACTCTTAAACTTCCGTATCGCTAAACGAACCTTCATAAGCATACATTACATCATCATCTTGCAATATTTTACATAATGCAAGATAATCGGATTGTTGCATTTCACGAAAGGATAGTCTTTCAGTTTCTAATACCATATATTTCTTTCCCTCCCACATCAAATATTTGTTTTCTAATTTTTCTCAAATTATTAATAACAACGAAAAAGATTGTTGTTTTATCTTTAATTATACATAAAAGCACACAGAAAGAAAGCCCCTTTTGTAAATTTTTATCTTGAAGTAGTCGTTAAGGGGTATTGGCAATATGACTATCTTATCGTGTTGAAATAATTGTTGATAATATTTTTTAAATACACCTTGACAACACAAGTCTAAGCATTTTTAGGTTTCTTCTAAATATATCTACTAATACACTATAATTTTATATTCGCAAGCAAATTCGGAATCGTTATTTATTTTTACGATTCCTTTTTTTTGCGTAAAATTATTATTATTATTATTATTTTCGTAATCTGAAGAGCCAAACCATGGCTCTAAACAAATAAATTGTTTTTCTTTTGCCCAAATTGCTAGCAACGGAAAACCCGTGAAATCTAGACCAACAAGCTCTTTATTGTTTTGGAGCAAAATGATTTGGTTGGCAATTTTTGGTTCAAACATCAAAGTATCACGAAAAAATAGTTCTTCGCCAAGTTGCATTGAACCATTATTATTTTTAACTTCATAATACTCATCTATTAAAAAACCTGTTTCTTGATTTAGCATAATAGAAGATAGCTTTTCTTGGGCATTATTAAATTTAATAGAATATTCGCTATAATTTTTTTTCTCAAGATTAAACGCAGGATGCGCCCCAATTGAAAAATATGCAATATCATCATTTGTGGTCACGTTGAAAAGCACTCGCAAAATATTGCTTTCTAAAATATATTTTATTTTTAAGCAAAAACTAAATGGGTATTTTGCAAGCGTTTCGGGTGTGCTTTTCAAGCTAAATTCTATAAAATCATCGCCTCGCGAGTTAACTTCAAAGTCCATATCTCTGGCAAAACCATGCTGAGGCAGAAAATAATCTTTATTATCAAAATTATACTTGCCGTCTATAAGCTTTCCAACTATCGGGAATAAAACGGGAGAATGTCGAGCCCAAAGCTTTGGATCCCCTTGCCATATTATTTCGGTGTTATCTTGGTTTTTAAGCGAAATTAACTCCGCCCCAAAAGAAGAAAAAGTTGCAGTTAAATTATTGTTTTTTAATATAAAGTTTTTCATGAATTATTCTCCGAGTTCTAATATTTTTGTATACAGGCATATTTTTTAAGATATAATAATAGTATTATATCATACAAAATTATAGATTTAACAAAAAATAAAATAGTTAGGAATATATTTTGGCAATTTTGGTCACTGGCGGAGCTGGGTTTATTGGGTCTCATTTTTGCGAAAAGATGCTTTATGATAATTTAGAAAAAAATATTGATCAAAAGATAATTTGCTTGGATAACTTTAACGGTTATAATAATTATTACGAAAAAACTAAACAAGATAATATAGCAAAAGCACAAAACTATAACAATTTCATACTAGAACGGGGCGATTTATTGGACGTTGTTTTTTTAGAATCAATATTTTTAAAATATAGTATTGATTCTATAGTGCATTTTGCAGCCTACGCAGGCGTGAGAATGTCTATTAACAACCCTGAACTCTATTATTTGAATAATTTTACTGCTACAGAAAATTTGCTTTATTATGCGGACAAATTTAATGTTCGAAAAATTGTTTTTTCGTCAAGCTCGACGGTTTATTCAAAATTAGAGCCGCCTTTTTCCGAAGATATGGTTTTGGGTGAACAACTTAATCCGTATTCGCATAGCAAAGCGCTTTGCGAAAATTTATTGCGAGATTTTGCAAACGCTCACCAAAACGCAAGTGTTATTCTCTTGCGGCTTTTTAGCGTTTATGGCGAAAGATTGCGCCCTGATCTTGCGATGACCATTTTTTCTGATTGTATTTTGAATAACCATGAAATCATAAACTTCGGCGGAACAAGAGATTATACTTATATTAGCGACGTTATTAATGCGTTTGTTTTGGCAATTAATTATTTTAATAATTCTAGTAATTTTGATATTTTTAATATCGCTGGAAATAATCTAAAGAGCACTGAAGAACTTATTGATGAGTTGCAAGATGATTTTGGAAAAAAAGCGATAGTTAAAACGCAAAGTCAAAATAACTTCGAAATGCCAAAAACGTGCGCTGATATTTCTAAAGCGAAAAAGCAACTCGGGTTTTTGCCAAAAGTTGGATTCGAAGAAGGGGTTGGATTATTTTGTAACTGGTATAAAAATAAAATAAATTAAATTAGTGCTTTAGCTCAGCCGACCCTCTCAGTCAGGCTGTTGGGTTAAGCGGGTCGCCGAAGGCAGTGACCCCTACAGAGGGCGAGCACGACGCTGAGGCGAACAAGAACGCCCCTCTCAGCCAGGCTATTGGGTTAAGCGGGTCGCCGAAGGCGGCGCCCCCTACAGAGGGCGAACACGACGCTGAGGCGAACAAGAACGCCCCTCTCAGTCAAACCTACGGTTTGCCAGCTCTCCCAAAGGGCGAGCTCTTTAGGTGGTTCGTGTTACTTTATTGCTCTATTATAAAACATTGTTTACTTTGGTTTGCGTTAAAACACTTAGTTATATAAATTATTATAGAGCTTTTGTTTTATTTAGCAATCTAAAGAGCTCGCCCTCTGGGAGAGCTGGCAGGCGTTAGCCTGACTGAGAGGGTCGTTCTTGCTTTGCCGAAGCAAACGTGCAATTAGCGTTTTTAGGGAAATGACATTGCCCAGAGGGCGAGCTCTTTGGTACGTCACTTTGGTGGGTAAGGGTGTTACTTTGATAAAACATAAAACCAAAAGCCACACTATAATTAATAATTTAATAGTGTGGCTTTTTATTTTGTTTAATATTTTTATTTAATTATTTCTATTGATTTAATCACGCATGGGTCAAGGGGCATATCGGCGTTTCCTTGATGCACTTGAACTTTATTGCCTTTTGAATCTTTAATATCGTTTTGTGATTTTCCAGCTTCGATTTCTGTTCTTGGAGTTGCTGAATTTACTATACGATCGATTGCGACAAAGCCTTCATCATTTGTTACTTTGCCAAAAGCGGCGTAAGAGCCATCAAGATGAGGAGAATTATCAGTCATGATAAAAAACTGTGAACCAGCTGAATTTGGATCTTGTGATCTTGCCATCGATAGAACGCCTTTTGTATGCACAAGTGGATTATCAAAGCCGTTTTGCGCAAATTCGCCTTCAACAGAATGACCAGGTCCGCCCATTCCCGTGCCTTCTGGATCTCCGCCTTGGATCATAAAGCCTTTAATTACACGGTGAAAGATTGTTCCGTTATAAAAACCTTCTGAAGCAAGTTTTGTGAAGTTTGCTACGGTTTTTGGCGCTAAATCTGGATAAAGTTCGGCGTTAATAACGTCTGAGTTTTCCATCGTAATTACTATATTGATTTTGTTTTTTGTTTTTTCTGCTATCAAATCGTCACTCCTAATATTTGTTTTGTTTATTATACTTGATTCTTCAGCGTCTCGCAACTCTTGATTTTGTGTGCAAGAAGTTAAAGTTAAAATTAACATTAATGCTGAAATAATTATAAGTTTTGGTGAGATTTTATTTTTCAAAGTTTACTCCTAATTTTTATTTTTTTATTAATATTTTTTAACCTCTCCGTCAAGGCTACCGCCTTGCCACCTCTCCTGGTAACAGGAGAGGCTACGATTGCTTCGGCAAAATAGGTTACGACGTCGTACCCAAAGCCTCTCTTATTACTAGGAGAGGTGGCAGCCATAGGCTGACGGAGAGGTTAAAAAAAGCACTCCCGTAGGGTTCGCCGCTTAACACAATGGTTTAACGGGGAGGCTTTTTTATTAATATTTATTTTAGCTCTACGCTTTTTATTATATTTTCTAATACTAAATAATTTTTTTCAAAATCATATTTTGAGCAAGAGAGAGTAAAAGTATAATTTACATTGTCAATTTGCGTGATTAGCTGGCAAGCTCTGATTTTTTTTGCATTAGTATCCTCCGTAGTAGAATAGCTATACTCATAATACACATATTTATATTTACCCAAAGTCTTTTCTTGAAAGTTTGTGTCAAAATCTGAGATGTTATATATTTTAGAAATTGCTGATTTTGATGAGTTAAAAACTTCTTGTGAATTTAGGGGAGTGTTATTAGAAGAAACAGCAGTAAGATTTATATTGTTTACAAATTCTTTTGCGATGCTATCTTCAAAATACCAGATTATCACAACTTGGTTAGTATCAACTTTTGCAAATTCGGCTTTCTCAAGAATCAAATTTGCGCCTAATTTATTCTGGTCAGCGGCTTCCGGTGCTAATAAAATTAAATTGCTAGGATAATTAAACTTTATTTTTAAATTATCGTCACTATAATTATTTAGTTTTATTTTAGTTTCTAAACTTTCTTGCGAAACGCTAGGCGTGGCTGAATTCGTGCTTGCGCAACCCCAAAATAAAGAGAGACAGACAAGCATTATTGCTAATGTTTTTTTGTTTTGTTTTATCATTAATAATTTACTCCTGAAGACTACTTATATTTTAAATTATATTTATTTTAATTTTTGTTCCCGTAAATTATATCATACTATAATTAATAAATCATAAAAAAAATAAAATAGCTCTGTTAAAAATGCAAAAATAGTGGTATTCTATTTAGACACAATTAATTATTTTATAAGTTGGCCCGTCGGGGGCTGTTTTAATATATTCAGGAGAAAAATACAATGCGTGAACAAATAGAAAAAATTTTGCCCTTTGTTGAAAAACCTGCAAGATATTGCGGAGGCGAATATAACGCTACTTTTAAACCCAATCATAAAGATTTAATTAAATATTGCATGGCTTTTCCCGATACTTATGAAGTTGGCATGAGTCATCTCGGATCAAAAATAATATATGGGTTGGTTAATAATAGAAAAGATAGCGTTTGCGAACGTGTTTTTGCGCCGTGGATTGACATGGAAGCGCAAATGCGTGAAAATAATATTTTGCTTTACGGACTAGAGACTTTTACGCCGTTAAATCAATTCGATATTATTGGCTTTACGCTTCAATACGAAATGAGTTTCACCAATATTTTAAATATGCTCGAACTTTCAGGCGTGAAAATTTTGCAAAGTGAGCGAAATTCTGGGCCGTTTGTGGTCGTTGGTGGACCGTGCGCTTGCAACGTTGAACCTCTTGCGGATATGATCGATTTCGCAATCGTTGGGGACGGCGAAGAGACGATTAATATTATGATAGACGAATATATCGCTTGGAATAAATATAATTTAGAAAATAATTTAAACTCAGAACAAAATAGAGATGATTTTTTGAAAAGAGTTGCTAAACACACTGGGTTTTATGTTCCAAAATATTACACTCCAAAATATAATTCTGATAACACTTATAATAGCTATAGCTATAATCAAGAGTTTGTGCCCAAAAAAGTCGACAGAGCGATTATTCCAGATTTGGATTCCGCTTATTACCCCACTGACGTAGTCGTTCCATTTGTTGAGTCAGTGCATGATCGAATGATGCTTGAGCTTTTTAGAGGGTGCACAAGAGGTTGCCGCTTTTGTCAGGCTGGTTTTTTATACAGACCAATGCGAGTGCGATCAAAAGAAACTCTGCTTAAACAAGCTATCGAGTTGCAAAAAAATACTGGCATGGAAGAGATTTCGTTAACATCTCTTAGCACAGGCGATTATCCGTGTTTGGGCGATTTAATAAATAACTTATCATCTGAATTTGAAAACAAAAGAGTTTCAATTGCGTTGCCTTCTTTAAGGCTCGATTCTTATGCAAAAGATATTGCAAGAAAAACACAAGAAGGACGCAAAACTGGACTCACTTTTGCGCCAGAAGCAGGGACTCAACGCCTTAGAGACGTTATTAACAAGGGCATTGAAGAGAAAGATTTAGTAAGTTGCCTTAAAAATGCGTTTGAAAATGGCTGGAATCGCGTTAAACTTTACTTTATGATCGGATTGCCAACAGAAACTCAAGAAGATCTTGACGGTATCGTTAAACTCGCTGCTCTCGTTGCCCAAACTTACTATTCTGTTGATAAAAATATCAGAACTCGTGGGCTTAAAATTATTGTAAGCACATCGACGTTTGTTCCAAAGCCGTTTACGCCTTTTCAATGGTCTCCGCAAGATACTATTGAGAAAATAAACGAAAAACAAGCGTATTTGCGTGAAAAATTTAAAAGTTCAAAAAGCGTTGATTTTAAATATCATACGCCAAAATTAAGCCATCTTGAAGCGATTTTTGCCCGTGGCGATAGAAAACTTTTCCCAGTACTTTTGCGTGCATTTCAACTTGGTTGCCGATTCGATGGCTGGAGCGAGCTTTTTAATTTCGACAAGTGGGCTCAAGCGTTTAAAGATTGCGATATAGATATGGAATTTTACGCAAATCGAACTCGTGCTTTAGACGAAGTTTTTCCGTATGAAAATATTAACATGATAGTCCAAAAGCAATTTTTAATAAACGAATATAATTTGGCTGTGAACCAAGAGCTTACGCCGGATTGCAGATTGGGTTGCAATAATTGCTTCGATTCGCAAGATTATGAAAATTATTGCGTTAACTAAAAGCTAACCTCTCCGTCAAACACTATTCAGCGGTACGTCGAGGGCAGGGGACGACCCTCTCAGTCAAACCTACGAGGCGATGCCTCTACGGTTTGCCAGCTCTCCCAGAGGGCGAGCTCTTGGGTACGATTGCTTTGGCAAAGCGAGAACGATGTTATCGAATTAAGTTTTTAAGATAATATAAATTAGTTTGTTTAATATTCGATAAAAAAGCTCGCCCTCTGGGAGAGCTGGCAGGCATAGCCTGACTGAGAGGGGCGTTCCAGCTTGCCAAAGCAATCATTTTAATATTAAAATCACAAAATTAAGATAAAATATCTGGAGAAAAATATCTATGAGAGTCATTGCGCAATACAATAAAACAGGCAACGCAAAATACATTTCACATCTTGATTTGCAACGTGCAATGGGACGTGCCCTTCGACGTGCAAACATCGATGTTAAATTTTCCCAAGGGTTTAATCCACACATTGTTCTTTCTTTCGCTTCGGCGCTCGGAATCGGAATCGAAAGCAACGCTGAAGTTATGGATGTTTCGCTAAATCTTGAAAATCTTACTCAAGACGCGCAAGATTTTTGCAATCGCATGAACTCTGTTTTGCCCGTTGGCATTCAAATTACTCAAGCTCATATTGTTGAAGAAAATTATTTTAGCTTAACTGCGATTAATACCGATGCAAAATATATTATAAATTTTAACTATATAAATAACTCAGATAATTTAAATAATTCTGAGTTTATAGATAATTTCAAGCAAAAATTTGATTTATTCTTGCAAAAGCCGATACTAGTAAACAAAAAATCAAAGGCTGGAATCAAAGAAGTTGATCTTCAAGCTTATTTAAATATTTTAAAAATTACTAATATTTCGCAAAACCCAAATAACCAAAATAATTTTAATATATCTATTAATTTGGATTGCCAAAATTCATCTAAAGGCTCGCTAAATCCGTTGTTATTAATGCCAAAATTACTAGATGCGCTCCAGCTTGAGCCTGAAGATTTGGCTGTTAATATTACTCGAACTGCGCTTTTGCACTCTATCATTACTAATAATTCCAAACAAGAATTTTGCTTGTGGGAGTTGAAAAAATAAATAAAATCAAAAAATATAGGACGTTTAATAAAATATGAGTAATAATATTACTAATAAAAAAATTATTGTCGATATAAATCACTTTCAAACTCGAGTTGTTTTGCTCGAAAACGACGAAATTGCCGAAGTTTACATTGAAAGAGTGGGCAAAGAACGCATCGTTGGAAACATATACAAGGGAAGAGTTTCAAACGTTTTGCCAGGAATGCAAGCCGCTTTTGTTGACATCGGTTTAAACAAAAATGCGTTTTTATACGCAGGGGATATTTTAATTGATTCGCAAGATTTGGTTTTTAAAGATAGAGACAAAACCCCCGAAATTCCTCAAAATATTTTTGATACTAAAATAAATAAAAATATAAAAGAAATTACAAAAGCCGGCAAAGAAATTATGCTTCAAGTGCTTAAAGAACCCGTCGGCTCTAAGGGCGCGCGAGTTACGACGCACATTACTTTGCCGGGGCGAATGTGCGTTTTGATGCCTACTGTGGATTATATCGGCGTTTCAAGGCGCATTGAAAACGAAGACGAAAGAGCAAGATTACGAGAAATCGTTGAAAAAACTAAACCAAAAGAAATGGGCATAATTGTCCGAACGGCTGCCGCTGGAAAATCCGAAGAAGATTTTGCAAGCGATATTTTGTTTTTAGTTAAACTTTGGGAACGCATAAAAGCTAAATACGATTTTGTGCCCTCTCCAAAACTTGTTCATGGCGAAGAACCTCTTGTTTTTCGCACTATTCGAGATATTTTCACTAGAGATATAGATAAACTAGTTATAAATAACAAAGATTATTGCGAAAAAGTAAAAATAATCGCTGGAATAATTTCGCCAAGATTAGAAGAAAAAGTTATTCTTTATAATCCAAACTCTAAACAAGATCAAGAAGATTTGTTCGAACATTATAATATAGAGTCTAAGCTCGAAAAGCTTCTTTCTCGCAAAGTTTGGCTTGATAACGGCGGGTATATCGTTATCGACGCAACCGAGGCGTTGACTGCTATCGATGTTAACACGGGAAAATTTGTCGGCAAAAACGACCTTCAACAAACACTTTTTGAAACAAACGTCGAAGCCGCAAAAGTTATTGCGACGCAGCTTAGACTTCGCGATATTAGCGGAATAATAATTATTGACTTTATTGACATGGAAGAAAAAGAAAACAAAGAAAGTCTATTGCAAATTTTTACCGAAGAGCTCAAAAAAGATCGGACAAAAACAAATGTATTGGGTATGACTGGATTAGGGCTCGTCGAAATGACCCGAAAAAAAGTACGCAAAAGTTTTTCCGCTACCATGCAATCTACTTGCCCGCTTTGCAAGGGTGAAGGTAGAATTACTAGCATTGAAACAGTCGCTTTGCAAATTCGAAAAAAATTAACACGTGAATTTAATTGCACTAGTCAAGATACTTTTATTATAAATCTTAACCCAAGCGTAGGCGAGTATATATTATCTTCGCAAAATAACAATATATTGCCAATTGATTTAAGCAAAGAAGTCTATATCGTTATTGATTACAATAAGCATATTGATGATTTCGATATTAGTTATATTACTAGCTCTAAGCAAAAACTTGATTTTGTTAATAATATAAGTAATCTCGAAATAATTAGATATTGCTAAAGGCTCACGGAGAGGGGCGGTTTTAAACCCGAACTAGTATAAGAGTGAAACAAAATATTTTAAAATTGACAAAAACAAAACTAGAGCATATAATATATTTAATTAAATATTTCAGTCAGATTGAGGCGCATTTTTCATTAGTATTGTTTTTGAGGTTGCCTGAACCATTGAAAATTCAAAAAAGGGAAAAATGCCGAAGATGTTTGTTTTGGTTACAAATTTCTGGTCGTAAAGTTAATAATTTTGCGATTGTCATAAATTAATTTATTATTAATAGATTGGTTTATGGAGAGCTTTCTGTGAGTTTTAGCAATATAAATTTATTTATATCGCCTAAAAAACAAAGCAGTTAGCATTATAGCCGACTGCTTTGTTTTTATTTAATAATAATTAAAATTTTATAAATTTAAAAATAGGAGAAAAATAATGTCAAATCAAAAATACAATATCGCTATCGTTGGCGCAACGGGAATGGTTGGAAGCGCTTTCATTCAAGTTCTTAGCGAACGCAAACTACCCGTAGAAAATTACTTTTTATTTGCTTCAGCAAAAAGCGCAGGAAAAAAATTATCTATAGATAATAAAGAATATACTGTTGAAGAATTAACAGAAACTTGCTTTGATAACAAAAACATAGACATTGCTCTTTTTTCTGCTGGAGGCGGAATTAGTGAAAAATTTGCTCCAATTTGCGCAAAAAATAACATCGTTGTTATAGACAATTCAAGCCAATGGCGCATGGATAAAGACGTTCCGCTCGTTGTTCCAGAAGTTAATCCGCAAGCCATCGCTCAATACAAAAACAAAAATATTATTGCAAACCCAAATTGCTCGACGATTCAAGCCGTCGTTGCTCTGAAACCTTTGCAAGATAAATACGGAATTAAAAGAGTAGTATACTCGACTTATCAAGCTGTTTCTGGCGCAGGAGTCGCTGGGCACAAAGATTTGCAAAACGGTATCGATGGCAAGCCACACGAAAAATTCCCGCACCAAATTTTCAACAATTGCATTCCTCAAATCGATGTTTTTCTTGAATCTGGATACACAAAAGAAGAACAAAAAATGATCGAAGAAACTCAAAAGATTTTCGATGATTATAACATGAAAATTACTGCCACGACTGTTAGAGTGCCTGTTTTCGATAGCCACAGCGAAAGCATTAACGTTGAACTTAAAGTGCCTTTTAGACTCGCTGAACTCAAAAAAACAATCGCTTTAGGTCGCGGAATTATCGTTCAAGATGATCCTGCAAACTCTGTTTATCCGCTTGCACTGAATGCAAAGGGCAAAGACGAAGTTTTCGTTGGGCGCATTAGAACAGATTTTTCAGTCGATAGCGGTATTAACATGTGGGTCGTTTCGGATAATATTCGTAAAGGCGCGGCCACAAATACCGTTCAAATTGCGCAAGAACTTATTCGTCAATGGAACGCTGGCGAAATAGTTAGATAAAAATAATATAAATAAATATAAAAAGGCGATTATAATGAGTATTTTTACTGGTTCGGGCGTTGCAATTGTGACCCCGTTTAAATCCTGCGATATTAATACTGACAACTCAAATAATAATATAAATAAATTAAGCGGCGAAGTTGATTATTGCGAATTCGCAAAGTTGCTCGAATTTAATATCGCCAATAATACTGATGCGATAATCGTTTGCGGAACTACTGGCGAGCCTTCAACAATGTCTCATCAAGAAAAAAGCGATTTAATAAAATTTACTGTTAAAAAAGTGAACAAGAAAATCCCTGTTATCGCTGGCACTGGTTCGAATTCCACCCAAACGGCGATTGAAGATTCGATTAATGCGCAAAATTTAGGCGTTGACGCGTTGTTAATTGTCACGCCTTATTATAATAAATGCACTCAAACAGGTTTGATTGCTCATTATAGTGCGATTGCGGACTCTGTAGATTTGCCGATTATTTTGTACAACGTGCCTTCTCGAACAGGCGTTAATATTTTGCCCGAAACCGTGCAAATTCTTTCAAAACATAAAAACATTGTTGCAATCAAAGAAGCAAGTGGCGATATTTCACAAATTGCAAAACTAGCCGCCCTTTGCCCTAATATTGATATTTATTCAGGAAACGATGATCAAGTTACAGCTATGCTTTCGCTAGGTGCAATCGGCGTGATTTCGGTTGCGGCTAATATTATTCCAAAGCAAATGCACGATATGGTAATTAGCTTTTTGGAAGGCGATGTTAAAAAAAGCTTAGTATTGCAACTCGAATATTTGGATTTGATTAACGCTTTATTCTGCGAAGTTAATCCGATTCCGACTAAAGCAGCTCTTAATTTAATGGGTTTTAGCACTCAAGAACTACGCTTGCCTCTAACGCAACTTTCTTCTTGTAATTTAGAAGTGCTTAAAACTTTGCTCAAAAAACATAAACTAATTTAATTTTTTATCTATAACTAAGGAGTTGAAAAAACTTGATAAACCTAATTATCAACGGATCCAACGGGACAATGGGCAAAGTCGTTGCCTCAATGGCTTTAAAAAGCTCTTCAGACTATAATATAGTTGCGGGAATAGATAAATTTGGAAAAGCAAATCCAGAGAATTCTTTTCCCACTTTTAAAACTATTTTTGAATGCGATATTGCTTGCGATGTGATTATTGATTTTTCAATGCCCGACGCTTTGCCGAATATTTTATCGGCGGCGCAAGGACGAAAATGTGCACTCGTAGTTGCCACCACTGGATTAACGCAAGAGCACTATGCTATGATCGAAGCGGCGTCCAAGCATATTTCGATATTTGTTACGGCTAATATGTCACTGGGCGTTAATTTGCAGATGGACTTAATTTCACGAGTCGCTGCTTTTCTTGGTGATTCTTTTGATATAGAAATAATAGAAGCTCACCATAATTTAAAAATCGATGCTCCAAGCGGAACGGCGATTGCCCTCGCAAACGCTGTCTGTTCTGAGTTTCCAGCGGGCAAAAATTTAGTTTATGATAGACATCTTGATCGAGTTAAACGCACAAAACAAGAAATCGGTATGCATAGCGTTCGTGGAGGAACAGTCGTCGGCGAACATAGCGTTTTGTTTTTGGGTGAAGACGAAGTTCTCGAAATTAAGCACACTGCCCAAAGCAAACGAATTTTTGCCGCTGGGGCTTTGCGAGCTGCAAAATATATTTACAATAAACCGCCAAAAGTTTATTCAATGCGTGAAATTGTTGCCGATCAAAACAGCGTAACAAATATTAGCTCGCAAATTGATCAAACAATAATAAATATTTCAGAAATTGCAAATTCAACGCAAGAACTATACACAATATTTTCGGCAATCGCAGAGCAAAATATCAATATAGACATGATAACTCAAACCATGCCAATCAATAAAAATATTAATTTGTGCTTTACTTTGCCAACGCAAGATTTGCAAAAAGCGCTAGATGCGCTTAATAATATTAGCATTAAAAATATCAATATTGTTAGTACAAGCGGAGTTGCTAAGTTTTCGATAGAGGGGCTGGGAATGGAACATCGCCCTGGTATTGCATCGAAAATGTTTAAAGTGCTTGCGCAAGAAAATATTAATATAAAGCTAATAACGACTTCCGAAACAAAAATATCTTATTGTATTGATCAAAAAGATATAGATAAAGCAAACAAGGCAACGATAAAAGCGTTTAGCTTGAATTAAATATAACGACGCTTCGGCGGTTAAACCTCTCCGTCATCTCTGCGAGCTGCCACCTCCCCTAGTAATAGGGGAGGCTTTTGGTACGACGTCGTTTCTAATATTTTCCGCAGAAATTGTAGCCTCTCCTGTTACCAGGAGAGGTGGCACGGTGGTTTAGCCGTGACGGAGAGGTTGCTTTGCCAAGGCAACCGTTTTCTTCACCTATAATAAAATTAAATTTATCCAGTAATATATTTGGAATTTAAGTCAAATATATAATATAGCCTAAAGCTAAATTATATTCTGGAGATGTTTAAATTATGAAAAACCCAAAACTAAACGATAATCAAATTATTAAAGCAGAAATTCCACAAAAACCCAAAAAACAAGATAAACCCCAAAAACCTAAAACTCTCGAGCAAATTCTAAAAATCGAGATAGCTGCCGAACTCGGACTTTTTCAAAACGCAGAGGAAAATGGCTGGGGTTCGCTAACTTCTGCGCAAGCTGGCAAAATCGGTGGGCTCGTCGCTCAACGAAAGAAAAAGCTCTTGCTAGAACAAGCAATGCAAGACAAGCAAGATTAAAATTACTTAACTCACAGGAGATTTTACAGTGTACAAAAACTTTGCTCTACTATATGATGAGCTGATGGGCGACGTGGATTACGTCGCTTGGTCGCAATATTTACATACTATTTTTTTAAAAAATAATTTAGATGTGGGAACAAAAAAAATCACAGTGCTTGATTGCGCTTGCGGAACTGGCAATATTTCAACGGAACTTGCAAAGCTTGATTATAATATTATCGGGTCGGACATATCGCAAGATATGCTTAACATCGCAGCCCAAAAAGCTCGTGATAATTCGCAAGAGATTAATTTTGTTTGCCAAGACATGCGAAAACTAACTCTTCACAAAAAAGTTGATATAATAAATTGCTCATGTGACGGAGTTAATTATTTGCTCGATAATCAAGACTTGCATCTTTTTTTAAACTCAGCAAAAGCTCTTTTGAAAAACAATGGGCTTTTTTGCTTTGATATTAGCTCAAAATACAAACTAGAAAATATTTTAGGGCTAAATACTTTTGCAGAATCTAACAAAAACAATGCTTATATTTGGGAAAATATGTTTGATGATTCTAGCAATTTACTTGAACTAAATTTAACTTTTTTTTCTAAAATAAAAAATAATAATAATCAAGAACAAGATTTGTTTAACAAATTTTCAGAAACGCATATTCAAAAAGCGCACACTAAGCAAGAGATAATTCAGGCACTTGAATTTTGTGGGTTCTCCCAAATATTTTGCTATGATTTTGATAATTATAGCTTTGAAAAGCCCAAAAATAACACCCAGAGAATTCAGTTCGTTGCTAAAATATAAAAATATAGCCTAATTTGCGCAAATCATGATATAATAAAAAATACTAAATAAATCAGGAGAAATTAATTATTTTGACAAATAATAATATAAATCAAGACGTAATATACAAAGGCCTAATGTTCGACGATCAAGTCGCATTTTACGCAATCAATGGCACGCAAATTTGCGAAGATGCAAAAAACACTCTCAACGCAAGCGCCACTTGCACCGCCGCAATTGGACGGGCTCTAATGGGCACAAACTTAATGGCGATTATGCACAAAGATGAAAATTATAAAATAACGACTGTGTTTAAAGGCGGCGGGCCAGCTGGAAGCATAGTTTGCGTGGCTAATAATTCGGGAATAATTAAGGGCTACGTTACAAATCCGCACATCGAATTGCCGGCAAATTCTTTGGGCAAGCTCGACGTTGGCGGAGTCGTTGGCAAAGATGGAACACTTAGAGTAATCGCCGACTTAGGCGCAAACACTCAGCCGTATACTGGCGAAACCCCTCTTGTTAGCGGCGAAATCGCAGAAGATATTGCTCAATATTTTATTTCGTCAACTCAAACGCCTAGTTTGGTTTATTTAGGAGTGCATATTAGCAAAGATTTCGTTGTTGAATCCTCTTCGGGAATTATAATTATGCCACTACCATTTTGCTCAGAAGAAGTTTTGCAAAAACTAGAAGAGCTTGCACCCAAAATTGCTACCCAAACAAAGCAACAAAAAGATTTCAATAGTTTGCAAGCTGCTTTGAATAATATTTTTAAAGATTGCGATATTAAATATACTCAAACAATAGAAAATCCAGAATATAAGTGCGACTGCTCAAAAGATAGACTGGAAAAAGTGATTATTGCTTTGGGAGAAGAAGAAATTTCAGACATGATAAAAGAGCAAAACGGTGCTCAACTCACTTGCCAGTTCTGTAAACATAGTTATGACTTTAACGCTCAAGAGCTTCAAAATTTGATTTTGCAAGCTAAAAATTAGTAAATAAAATTTGAATCGTAGGGGCAGAGCTTGTCTCTGCCCGCTGGGCAATTTGGGCAATCGGGCAGAGACAAGCTCTGCCCCTACCAATAAATAAAAAAAATTAAAAATTAAAATATAAAACTAGATTAGAGAAATAACTTGAAAATAATAAACTTAGAAGCGCTTTTTAATTCTTATTTGCGTGACTATATCAAAAATCACGATAGCCTCGAAAACAAAGAAGACATCGCTAGAATTATCGTTGAAAAATTAGAAGAGCTCTACTCTGATTGGCTCTGTTCGCCTTGCTCTGCGCTTGATGATAAAGCCCCTAAAGATATTTATTTAGATTTAAGCGCACAAGATTTAATAAAAATTTGGGCAGAGCATCAAAAACAAAACATTAAAATCACTGACCCGCTTTTGGATGCAATTTCTGATAATTTAGATTGCGCACCGCTGCTAATTAATATTATCAACCAAAGTAATTCAAGCTTTGAAGATTTTGCTAATTTGGAAGAAATAAGATCAGAGGCGGCCGAATTGCTTGCGCAAATTAAGATAGATCATGATTATATAAATTATATTAATATTATTTCGCAAAGCTACGAGAGAGAGTTAGTTTGTGATGTTTTGCAAAACTTGATTAAGGCCGATATAATTTTGATGCCGATAGAGCAAAAACTTGAAATTATTAATAAACTTTGCGATGAGTTTTATAATTCAACTGTTTTTGGCAAAGAGCGCATCTCTAATATTTTGTGTGAACTTAAATTCTCTGAAAATTCAAATAATTTGATTATTAAAAATAAGATTTTTGACTTTTTAATTCTTGAGCTTGAAAATCCAGAAAATAAAGCTTATAAATACGCCGCTATGCTTTCGAGATTTTGCGATGATAGAGCAAAAAATGCTATACTTTGCGCAATAAACGCTCATCAGTTTGCGAATTATTATGAGTTTTCTGTTATGCGAGATGCTCTGGAAAACTTGGGCGGTGCACTAGATAAGAATTTCAAGTGCGACTTTTCAAAAGATAAAGATTATCTTGAGTTTAATAATAAAAATAAATAATAAATAAATAAAAATAAGTGAGATAAAAACTAAATTGAAAAATAATATATATATTGCAACTTGCAAATTCGGGCTTGAAGGCGTTCTTGCGCACGAACTGCGAGATTTAGGCGCAAAAGAAGTTGACACACAAAACGCAAGAGTCTTTTTTGCAGGCGACTCAGATATTCTAGCCAAAGCGTGCATTAATTTGCGAACTGCTGAAAGAATTTATTTGAAAATTGGCTCTTTTGAAGCGAAATCATTTGATCAGCTTTTTGAAGGCGTTAAAGCACTAGACTGGGAAAATTATCTTAACAAAAATTCTAAATTCCCAGTAAACGGAAAAAGCGTTCGCTCTCAATTGCATAGCGTTTCAGATTGCCAAGCGATTACAAAAAAAGCCATCGTCGAAAAACTCAAAGAAAAATACAAAATAAGCTGGTTTGAAGAAACTGGCGAAGAGTGCATTCTCGACGTGGCTCTTCTCGATGACATCGCCACGATTTCGATCGATGCAAGCGGAGCAGGGCTTTCTCGCCGTGGTTATCGCACTCTTAACGCAACCGCTCCATTAAGCGAAACTATTTCCGCAGGCTTAGTTTTGCTCAACAAAAAAAAGTTTTTCGAAACCAAAAATTTTTGGGATCCAATGTGTGGAAGCGGTACAATTGCAATTGAAGCTGCCATGATAGCGCATAATATTGCACCGGGTTTAACTCGTAGCTTTTCCGCTCAACAGTGGTCTTTTGTTAATAAAAAAATCTGGCAAGATGCAAAACAAGCGGCTCAAGATAATGTTAAAGTTAATCAAGATTTTGCGATTCGTGCAAGCGATATTGACGCCGGAGTTCTTGAGCTTGCTAAAATTCACGCAAAGCAAGCAGGCGTAAATATTAATATTTTTCAACAAGATGCAACTCAAATAAGCTTGAATAATAGTAGTGATAATACAGAAACTGGAATGATGATCTGTAATCCGCCATATGGTCTTAGATTGCTAGACCAAAATAGCGCTCAAGAGCTTTATAAAAACTTTGGGCAAAGCGTGCTAAACGCTGACGGCGGTTGGTTCGTTGGGCTACTAAGCGCACATAGTGAGCTTGAACGCTTTTTCGGAAAACGTGCCGATAAAAGACGACGTATTTATAACAGCGATATTATTTGTCAGTATTATCAGTATTTTGATAATTATAAAAAACCTAAGAAAATTAAAATAAAATAAATTAATAAACTCTTTCAGGCAGGCTATTTTGAGCGGGACGCCGAGGGCGGCGTCCCCTACGAGTACGGTATAAAAAACCAGCGGACGTGCAAAATAAAGAGAGTTTTTAGACGTTTTGTTATTTCGAGAAAAATCGGAAGGTGGATCGTTCTTGTTTTGACAAAGCAACCGTGTCTAGTAGGGGACGCCGCCTTCGGCGTCCCGCTCAAATGAGCATTATTATGGAAATGACGTCGCTCTATAGGGGCGCGCATTGCGCGTCCGTGGGTTGGCTAATTACTAAAATTTAATAAAAAAAATAAAAAAACAAAAATAAATAGTATTATCTGTCATGACTAAAAAGCTCAATTTTGCTTAAGCTAATATAAATTAGTATTAACAAAAAAGGGGCTTTTTTATAAATGAAAACATACTTTAAGTTTCGTGCTGCTCTGGCAATTATGCTTTGCGCTTCTATCTTAGGGATCTACTTTTCGCCACAGTGGCAGGCTTTGGCGAATTTGCCGAGCACTGTTTATATTTTACCCGGCCAAACAAGAACGCTTCCAAATATAAGTTCAAAAAATATAAAAATCACTGGAGAAAGTGTTCAAGCTCGTTCTTCTACTGATGAAAGCCTCGCCTCTAAAAATACTAAAAATAATACTAGTAATAATTTAGAAATAAACGGTATTTCTCAAGGCGAATCAAAAGTAAGTTTGAGCATTTTCGGCGTTCCTGTTAAACAAATCACGGTAAAAGTCGCAAGCAATCGCATTATTGCGCCCGGCGGGCAATCTATCGGCGTAACTATGCACACTCAAGGCGCACTAGTCGTCGGAACAAGCGAAGTCGTTTCCAAAGTTTCAGGGCAAGAGAACACTAGCGTTAACCCTGCCAAACAAGCAGGCATCGAACCCGGCGATATTATTCGAAGCATTAACAAAATCGAAATTGAAGACGCTGATCATTTAAGCGAAATAGTAAATAGACTTGAAGGCGAAACCCTAGAACTAGGCGTTCAACGCAACGGTAATATTAGTTATACCCAAATTATGCCAAAAATAGACATACAAGACAATAAAAAGCGATTGGGTCTTTGGGTTCGCGATAGTACCGCTGGAGTGGGCACACTCTCGTTTTATGATCCGCAAACGCAAAATTTCGGCGCACTTGGTCACGCAATTACAGATATTGACACTCGGCAAAAACTTAGCATTAAAGACGGCGAAATTCTTGCTTCTGAAATCATCGACGTTAAACAAAGCGCAAAAGGTCAGCCTGGTGAACTCAAGGGCGATTTTTCGTCGCAAGATAAAATTGGCTCTCTTTCAAAAAATACAGAGTTTGGAATTTATGGCAAAGCATATGCGCCGATAATTAATAGTTTATATCCATTAGGATTGCCTATCGCCGCGCAAGAAGAAGTAGTCGTCGGACCAGCAAAAATTTTAACCACCGTCGATTCAACAGGAGTTCAAGAATTCGATTGCGAAATTATTAGAATTCAATCTCAATCTGCGCCCACTCAAAGGGGAATGATAATTGAAATTACTGACCCGAAATTATTAAGCATAACTGGCGGAATTGTTCAGGGAATGAGCGGAAGCACGATTTTACAAAATGGTAAAATCGTCGGTGCAATTACTCATGTTTTTGTAAACGATCCAACTAAAGGTTATGGAATTTTTATTGAATGGATGCTTGCGGAAAGTGAAAATTAATTATAACATTAACATAAAATAAACTATTATAAATATTAATGAGTTAATAAGTCGAATGTTCTCGACATAAAACTATATTTATTTTAGAAAAAAGACAAATCATGACGCAAAAATGAACAAAAAAGATAAAAATACACATTTGTTAATTATAATTACTAAAAAAGAAGGAATTTGCGTATCTTTTGTAGTAAAGTACAATCAAGAAGTTAATTCGACTATTAGATATAGTTGCAAAAAAAATAACTTAGGGTGATTAAAATGTATTCAAAAAACAAAATAGTGGTTTTGCTTGCTGAAGATGTGCGCAACTCTTCAAGCGCAATAGAAGAAACCTTAAAAACTCGAGAAGATGTTATCTTGCTTCCAACTGCGAGAAATGGGCGAAAAGTTTTAGAATCAGTCAAAGAAAATCATGTGGATTTGCTCATTATTGATCTTGTACTTTCCGAAGTAGACGGAATAACAGTACTTCGTGAAATTAAAGTAATGAAAGATATTCACAAGCCGACAATTGTTTTGGCGACTGCGCTTTCTTCTGAACTTATTATTAACCAAGCCGCTCAACTTGGCGCAGTACACGTTTTGCTTAAACCAGGTGACCCCGTTGTTATCGTCAACCGCGCAATCGAAGTTTATAATGACGCTGGTAAATCAATAATTTTCATCGATTCCAAACCTTTTTCGCGTTCCGAAGTGCAACGAATCGTCGTTAGCACTTTGCGCGAAGTCGGTGTTCCTCCTCAACTTCTTGGTTACAAATATCTTCGCACTGCGATATTGGCAGCTGCTCAAAAAACTTCTATGCTTCACGCAATTACAACTGAATTATATCCGCTCGTTGCGCTCGAACATGAATCGACTACGCCAAAAATAGAACGATCCATTCGCCACGCAATCGAAACAACTTGGAACCGTAGCAACGTCGATACGCTCTACGAACTTTTTGGTTATACGATTTCTAGCAGTCGTGGAAGACCCACAAATAGCGAGTTTATCGCAAGGCTTACCGATCTTGTACTTATGCGTTGTGCTTAGCAATTTTTTAGTATTTTAAAATTAATTAAATAAAAAATAAATAAAAATAAGACTAGTAAATAACAAAATATTTATTAGTCTTATTTTTTGTGGTCGAGCATATTTTTAGGTAGGGGCGGTTTTGACAAAATAAAAAAATTCTCAGGAGAAAAAAATATTATGCAAAATAATATAAAAAAAACAAAACTCAAAAATCGAATTTCTCAAGACATACAAAATAGTATTGGTGTTTATATTTTTCTTGTTAGCATATATATTATTGGGTCAGCTACAGGTGTTTTTTCGGTTTCTTCGTTAAAATCTAATAATATTTCTGCGTTGCTAGACCAGCTTACAAGCGCAATTGCTGGATTAAAATCAAGTTATAATATTTTTTATTGTTTGATTTTTGCGCTGTTAAATAATTTATTTTCTATTATATTAATTTATATTGGGAAGAACAAAAAATTATTGCTGATTTTTTCTTTAATTAATATTTTACTTTCTGGGTTATCTGACGCTTTAACTATGCGAATTCTTATTTTAAGCTATAATTTTTCAGGATTAATTACTGCTATTTTTACTATTTTGATTCCAAGCATTATTTTTTGCTTTTGTAGATTTAAATTATTTAATATTTGCTATACTAATTCTAACAATACAAATACTTTACCAAATTTCAAAACTAAATTTTTGTTTTGGGCGGTTTTATCTTTTTTGGGCGTAGTTTATCAAATTTTATTTGTGCCAATTATTATTAATTTAGCTTTATAATTTATTATTTTATTCAAGAATTAATTTAAATTTTATTTGTGGTATAATATATTAGAATACCAAATAATAAAAATAATTCAGGAGATATTTTTTATGAGCAAAAATGCAATCATCATTGTGCTAGATAGCGTCGGCGTTGGCGAGTTGCCAGATGCGAATATTTTCGGCGACGTTGGCAGCGATACATTAGGGCATATTATCGAGCAACGAGGTTTAAACATTCCAAATTTAACTAAACTTGGGATTTATAATATTTTAGGGACAAGCTTTGAAAATATTAATAAAAATAATAATTTAAATATAACTGGCAATTTTGGCAAAGCTGCCGAAAAGACATTGGCAAAAGATACTACTTGCGGACATTGGGAAATGGCTGGGTTAATTATGGACGTTCCGTTTAAAACTTTTCCAAACGGATTTACACAAGAAATTATTCAAGAATTTGAGAGAAAAGCAAATACTAAAATTCTTGCAAATATAGTGTCTTCGGGAACAGAAATCATTAATTTATTCGGCGACGAACACGTTAAAACTGGCTTCCCCATAATTTATACTTCGGCAGATAGCGTTTTTCAAATCGCTGCTCATGAAGAAGTAGTGCCAGTTCAAACGCTTTATAAATATTGCGAAATTGCAAGAGAAATGCTCGTTGGCGAAAACGCGGTAGGGCGAGTTATTGCGCGTCCGTTTGTTGGAACTTCTGGCAATTATTCGCGCACTGAAAATCGTAAAGATTATGCGCTCGACCCACCACAAGATACTATACTTGACGCAATAACCAAAGCTGGAAAAGACGTTTTTGGCATCGGCAAAATCGAAGATATTTTTTGTCATAGAGGCGTTAATATTGTTGATCACACTAAAAATAACACTACGGGAATCGCTGCTACTATAAAGGCGATAAAAACTTATTCTGATACAAAAAATAATAAAACAAATAACTTGATTTTTTCTAATCTTGTTGATTTTGATATGCTTTATGGGCACAGAAACGACGTTGAAGGCTATGGAAAAGCAATCGAAGATTTCGACGCAAAATTGCCCGAAATTATCGACGCAATGGCAGAAGATGATTTGTTGATTATTACCGCCGATCATGGTTGCGACCCTGCGTTCCCTGGTACTGATCACACTCGTGAATATATTCCAGTGCTTGCGTTTGGCAAGAACCTAAAATCAGGCGTTGATATCGGAATTCGTGAAACTTTTGCCGATATTGGCGCAACTATAATAGATTTTCTTGAACTCGGTACTTGGCATTGCGGAAAAAGCTTTTTAGATAAAATTAAATAACAAACTAAATATAAATAAATTAAGAGAGAATTAATCATGCAAGAAAACAAAATAACTATCGAAACTATTAATCAATCCACGGAATTTATAAAATCAAAAATCACTAACATGCCAAAAGTTGGCTTAATTCTAGGCTCTGGATTGGGCGATTACGCTGACAAAATTCAAGATCCGATATATATAAATTATAAAGACATTCCAAATTTTCCAGTTTCGAGTGTTGAAGGACATGCTTCAAGATTTGTGATTGGCAAAATTGGCGAACAAGAAGTTATTGCAATGCAAGGAAGATTTCACTTTTACGAGGGCTATACTCAAGCGCAAATAACGCTTCCAGTGCGTGTTATGAAACTGCTTGGCGTTGAAACGATTATTATTACTAACGCCGCTGGCGGTGCAAATAAGACGTTTAAGCCGGGCACTTTAATGATGCTCACCGATCATATTAATTATAGCGGTTCAAATCCACTCATCGGCGCAAACTTAGACGAATTTGGCCCAAGATTCCCAGATATGTGCACAGTTTATGACAAAAAATTGCGCCAAGACACTATTTTAAAAGCCGCTGCCAAAAACATCGAATTGCGTCAAGGCGTTTATATGATGTTTTCTGGCCCAGTGTATGAAACGCCTGCCGAAATTTTCATGGCGCAAGCTGTGGGCGCTGACGCCGTCGGAATGTCCACCGTTCCAGAAGCGATTATCGCAGCTCATTGCGGAATAAAAACCATCGGCATTTCGTGCATAACAAACATGGCAGCGGGAATAACTGGCGAAGCGTTGGTTCATAGCGAAGTTATGGAAACCGCTAATCGAGTTAAAGCAGAATTTACACAATTGCTAGATATTATATTAACTCAAGTTTTATGAATAAATCAATAAATATTAAAAATAATTGTGAAATATTATTGCTCGAAGAATTATATAAAAATAATAACAAAACACAAGAATATAATTTTATTTTAAATATCCAAAAACAAAATAATTATCTTGAAGAGTTAAGTTTTATTGCCGAGATAAATAACAAAATAGTTGGGCATGTTTTATTGTTTCCAGTTGTTATTGCAAGCGATACTTTGTTTTCAGAAGTTTTATGCATTGCGAGCTTGTGTTTTGATGGCGATGATGACCACGAGCAAAAACGCAAAAACAAAGGCATTCGAATTAATTTAGTTGAAACGGCTCTTGAAGAAGCGAAAGAGCTTGGTTTTGGCGGAGTGATTGCTTTTGGCGACGCAGAGTTTTATTCGCAAATTATGTTTTTGCAAGCTCAAGACTTTGGCATTTATTTTAAAAATAATAATCAAAATAAAATTATGCATGATTTAAATAATAAAAATAGCTTGTTTGCAATTGAACTTGTTGACGGGGCTTTGCTTAACGCTGGCGAAATTATCTTTCCAGAAATATTTTATTAAACCAAATTAAATTTTTGCGTAAAATCCCGCCTTGAAGCTTTTATATTGCCACAAGAATAAGCCAGAGCGGCTATATCAGTTGCGAGCAAGTCTTTTGCTAAAATTATTTTTGAAGTTTGGTCAAGTTTATCAAAATCTGTTTTATTACTAATAATACTAGTGTTTTGATTTTCTTGAATAATTCTGAGTAGCTTTTCAGAGCCTTTTTTAAGCGCAAGCACTCGCAAATATGGTGCACCAGATATATTTGCGCTTTGCACTAAATTATTATCTATATCTAGTAATATGCTACAAATAATTCGCCGAATTCGTGCAAGAGTATAACGTTTTGATTTTAAGTTTTCTAAAAGTTCTTTTAAATTTTTAGAACTGGCTGATTTTAATAATTTGTTTTCAAATCCTTCTGAAACGCCAAAAATATTAGATAAATTATTTATATTAAAATTATATTTTCTTAAATTATATAAAATTATAGATCCAAGATTATTAATATCAGCTATTTCACAAGAGTTAATATAATTATAAACATAATTTGGAATTGCTTTTTGGATTAAAATATTTAAATTGCTTGGTGCATTTTGGCTTTGAATAATAGATTTTCTTACTGCGCTTGCGCTTGCAAAGCCTTGATTTTGCGCTGAATTATTAAGATTTTCTTCGTTATAATCTTGACCCAGTCTTTTTATAATTATTGGCTCTGGACTATAATTTAGCGTTGACATAGCTTTAAAATATTCAACGCCGAGCATAAAATTAGGCTTGTCAAAAAGTTCAGCAATATCTTTATACTCATCAATAGATTTGGCGGCGCTATTTATTGCTCTTGGATAGCTTTTGCCTAATGCAAGCTGATGAGCTATATTTTGTTTAAATAAGTCAGACGGATTTTGCAAAAAATAAGCTGCTTTTTGTATTAGGCTAGAATCAGAAATTTCACTGCCAAAGCTAATATAATTTGCGCCAGAATTTTGCAAAATGCTAACTCCGCCCAGCGCAAAACCGTTTGCGCCTTGCAAAACATAAACCGTAGGGATTTCAAAAACTGCGTCTGCGCCTGCCAAAATTGCCCAGCGAGCTCGTTCGAATTTATCATAAGATGCAACTTCGCCACGTTGGACAAAACTTCCGCTTAATGCAACGATTAGATAATCGCAGCCCGAAAGTTCACGTGCTTTTTGGATTTGGTAAACGTGTCCGTTATGCAAGGGATTATATTCAGCGATTATTCCGCATATTTTCAAGTTTTTTTCTCCAGTATTTTCAAATTTATATTTATTTTTATTTTATTATATATTAATTTATTAGTTATATATATACATGTGTTCGAATATAGTTTAAATATATTATATTAAAAAAAATAAAAAATTTAAATTATATTCAGGAGAACACACATGAAAAAATTAAGAAAATATAAAATTCACTCTCTAAGCTTTGTAATTTTGGCGTTAATTATCGGTATTTATTTTTTTTCAAGCTCTGCGACGGCTAAAACAGCGGTTTCTAGCTTTGCTAGTTTTTCAAAATCAAGCTCTGCGCCGATTTATCGAATCGAAGAAGCAAAAGGCGTTGCGCTTGAGTGCGTCGTTTTTTGGGAATCTACAAATATTGAAAAAATAATAAAAATTGCCGAAAATAATAATATTGGGATTACTTTTTTTGTAAGCAATTCTTGGGCGCAAAAAAATCAAGATAAAATATTAAATATTTTGGAAAACAAGAAAAATAATATTGCTTTGCTTGGTTTCGCAAAATCAGAATCAGAATTTATCGATGAATTAAAATTGGCAAAATTGCAAAACATAAATACAAAAGTTTACATGCCCTATAATCCCGATAATTTCGATAAAATTTCAGAAACTGCAAAAAAACAAAACACGACTATTGTTTTTTCAAGCTATGATATTTTAAACAAATCTTCACAAGAGCAAGACGTGGTCGCAAGAATTGTTAACGATAGTTTTGACGGGGCGATAATTCGGTTTGAACCAACTAAAACCGTTGCAAACGCCTTAAACAGCGCAATTAAGCAGCTTGAACTTAGAAATAAAAATATTTTTAATTTGCAAGAATACATAAAATAAAAAAATAATTTACTTAAATATTATTTAGGAGTAATCATGATTTTTCAACATACTCTTCCAAACGGTATAAGAATTATAGGGCAAAAATTGCCATATTTTCACTCAATATCTATCGGTGCTTGGGTCGGCGTTGGCAGCGTCAAAGAAACCCAAGAAGAAGCTGGACTTTCGCATTTTATCGAGCACATGCTTTTCAAAGGCACAAAAACAAAAACCGCTGCTGAAATTGCCTCACAAATGGACGATATTGGCGCACAAATTAACGCTTTTACTTCAAAAGAGTGTACTTGCTATTACGTTAAAGCCACCGATGATCATCTTGAGCAAGTGACCGAAATGCTAGGCGATATTATCTTAAACTCAGTTTTCGACTCCGAAGAGCTGAAAAAAGAACAAGGCGTTGTTCTTGAAGAAATTTCCATGGCACAAGATAGCCCAGACGATTTAGTTATGGAAATGCTAAGCGCAGAGTTTTACGGAAATCACCCGCTAGGCAAGCCGATTTTAGGCACTACCGAAAGCGTTTCAAGTTTTACATCTAACGATCTTCGAAAATACATGGACAAGCATTATAGACCGCAAAACATCTTAATTTCAGTGGCTGGAAATTTTGACGAGCAACAAATAATTGATTGCGTTTCAAAATATTTTGATATGCCAGCCTCTGAATACAAAATTAATTTTCCAGAAATTCCAAAGTTTACAAAAAAATCAATTGCCTGCGCCAAAAAAGACATCGAGCAAGTACATATTTGTCTGGCGGCTCCTGGTTTTGGTGCGCAAGACCCTGGTTTTTATCCACTGCTCGTTGCCAATAATGCGTTCGGCGGAAACATGAGCTCAAGATTATTCCAAAAAATTCGTGAAGAAAAAGGGCTTGCTTACACCGTCTATTCTTACACTTCGTCCTATCGCAAAAACGGCTCAATCGGGCTTTACGCTGGAACAAGCGGAGCGAGCGCAGCTCAAGTAGTCGAACTAATGGTGGACGAAATTAAGCTTCTAAAGAAGTCTGGATTGACCGCCGAAGAAATTACCAGAAGCAAAAATCAACTCAAGGGAAGCTATATTTTGGGCAACGAAAGCACTGGTTCAAGAATGTCATCTATTGGCAAAAGTATGTTACTGAATAATCAAGTGCGCTCAGAAGAAGAAATTATTGCTTCTATAGATTCTGTGAGTCAAGATCAGCTTGCAGAAATAATTAATCAATGCTTCGATTTTGAGTTTATTTCTGGTAGTTTTGTGGGCAATATTGGCGATAATAGTGGCAAAGAGTTTGAAAAACTTTGGTAAAATAAAAATATTAATTTTAAACGCTCTATCACAGCTAATTACAAATAAAAGCTCGGTTATTTTACCCTCTTTGTCACGGACTTTCGAGCGGAACGCCGAGGGCGGCGTCCCCTACTTGGAACGACGTTTTTAAAGCATATTTATTTCACGTCCGTTGGCTTTTGTAACAGCCCTGTAGGGGTCGCCGCCTTCGGCGACCCGCTCGATAGTGCCTGACGGAGGGGGGACGGTTTTAAACTGTAACTAGTATTAAAGGGCAATCTAAAATAGTTAGGAAGAATTAATGCAAGATAATCAAGATAAGCTAGATATTATTTTTCAGATGCAAAAAAAATTCGACGATGAATTAATTATAAATAGAAACTTGCAAAATATTTCACCAGAAGAATGGATTCAAAAAGAATCTTTGGCAATGATCGACGAAATCGGCGAATTACTCAACGAAGTAAATTATAAATGGTGGAAAAACCCAAAACCTATTAATAAAAAAGCAGTAAAAGAAGAATTAATCGATATTTTGCATTTTTTTGTCTCAATGTGCATTAAATCAGGCATGAATTCAAACGAAGTGCTGGAAATTTATTTGGCAAAAAATAAAGAAAATTTCGATCGCCAAAACGGAACTTCGGAAAAAACTGGCTATAAACTATAAAATTTAGCCTAATTTAATATATTTTAACAAAAAAACACGATTATTTTAAAAATTTTAAGAGTTTAATATTTTATTAATTAATATTAGCTCTTAAAATCTCTAAAATACTCAACTTTTCTTTAAAATACTTAAATTTTAAAAAAGTGTTGACAATAGTGGCAAGATACGTTATATTTATACATGTCGCCTGACACAAAACAAAACATTACAAAACACTTAGAAGCAAAAAAATATCGGGGTGTGGCGCAGTTCGGTAGCGCGCGTGCTTTGGGAGCATGAGGCCGCAGGTTCAAATCCTGTCACCCCGACCAGTTTAAATATATATGGCCCCTTGGTCAAGTGGTTAAGACACCGCCCTTTCACGGCGGTAACAGGAGTTCAAGTCTCCTAGGGGTCACCATTTTAAATAATTCAAAACTTTTAAAATTTAATAAAAGCATATTGGACCTTTAGCTCAGCTGGTTAGAGCAGTCGGCTCATAACCGATCGGTCCGGGGTTCGAGTCCCTGAAGGTCCACCATTATTCAAGGCCCGATAGCTCAGCTGGTTAGAGCGCTAGCCTGTCACGCTAGAGGTCGAGGGTTCGAGTCCCTTTCGGGTCGCCATTTTTATAAGTTTAGAAAATTAATTATTTATTTTTATGCTGATGTAGCTCAATTGGTAGAGCAGCTGATTTGTAATCAGCAGGTCGCGGGTTCGAGTCCCATCATCAGCTCCAATTATGGATGAGTTCCCGAGTGGCTAAAGGGATCAGACTGTAAATCTGACGTCGACGACTTCGATGGTTCGAATCCATCCTCATCCACCAAAGCATTTTTATTAATTTAAAAGTGCTTTTTTTGTGTTATAATTTAAATGCCCTCTCGAAAAGCAAGAACGGTGCTTTGGCGAGTAAACCTCTCCGTCAGCTCTGCGAGCTGCCACCTCTCCTAGTAATAGGAGAGGCTTTTGGTACGACGTCGTTTCTAATATTTTCCGCAGAAATCGTAGCCTCTCCTGTTACCAGGAGAGGTGGCACGGCGGTTTAGCCGTGACGGAGAGGTTTAAAAAGCTGGCAGTTAGCTAAAATATATTTATAATAAAAAACAAAGTGAGAAAATCAATGCCGAACACACAAAATAAAATAAATATTAATATTCAAGAAATTCTTTGGCAAGAAGTCCAAGCGCATCTTTCTTGCTCTGCCCACGATATTTCCCATGTTCAGCGAGTAGTTAAACTTAGCAAATATATTTTAAAGCAAGAGCAAGTTAATAATATTAATATACAAGAAGATGTTTTGATTTACTCTGCAATTTTGCATGATATTGCTAGATCGCAAGAAGACAACGATAAAACAAGAACTATAAATCACGCTGAACTTGGCGCAGAAATATCTCGAAACATTCTTCAAAAACTTGATATTAGCCAAACCAAAATAAACAGTATTTGCGAATCTATAAAAACCCATAGATTTCGCAGCGATAATATTCCACTATCGATAGAAGGAAAAATTTTGTTTGACGCCGATAAACTCGATGGATTAGGCGCAACGGGCATCGCCAGAATGTTCACCGTGGCAGGCGAAAACGGCGAGCCAATGTTTAGCAACGTGAATATTCAAGAGTATAAAACACAAAATATTACTAGCATTGGCAAAGTGATTGATTTTAAGCTTCACGCTCCTAATCTTGAATTTGAAATTAAAATGAAAAGTGTTCCAAATAAATTGTTCACAGAAACTGGAAGAGCTTTAGCAATTAACAAACTAAAATACATGCAAGATTTTTTTGATTTGCTTGAAAAAGAGCAGTTTTTAGATTAATAAAATTAAATTTAAAAATAAAATAGCACATAAATTATATACTCGAATAGATTATAAAACAGATACTTAATAATAATTTATTTTAGGAGAAATTTATGAACCCTATTTTTTACTTAATCTTGCTAAGTGGCAAATTCGGAATCAATGCAAATAATTCTTGCGACGACGGCGTTAATTCAGGCGGAATCAACAAAACAATGTTGATTTTATTAATGCTTTTATTTTGCTCAAACAATAACTCTTGCGATGACGATCATGAACATCATCATCATCACAAAAATGATTGCGGTTGCGATTGCGAAAAAAAATGCCGTGAGTGCTGCTAATATATAACTAAAATAAAAACCAGAGTAAATTTAAACTACTCTGGTTTTTTGTGTGTATTAATTTATATTATTTTGTTAACGGAGTGGAAATTATATTTATAGATTTTGCAACGGCTTTGTGAGGAAAGTCTAAAGTATATTTTTGATTTTCTGCGTTTGTTTCGAAAACTATTTGCACTCTGTCTCCTAATTTTATATCTGATATAATGTAAGGCTTTGCTGAATTTTCTTCGCCATATTTTGTAATAATAGTTTTATTGTTAATGCTAACGTAAGTCATTAATAATCCCGAAATTTCGCCTGTTTGGTTTTCGACTAAAATCGTAGTTTTTAAATTTTCGTTTTTCGAGTCAATAACCGTTCCTGAAAAATCAGTGTTTGGGTTTGTCTTGGTTTCTTTTTCAACAAGTGAAATATTTTTTGCGACTGCTTGAACCGGGTCTTTTGGTCCTGGAATAACTCCGCCAGCGAAAACAACTTCAACTTTATCGCCGACTTTAAAATCCGAAATCTTAGCAGCGTTATTTGTGCCATTAAATTGGAAGTTTGTTTTATCGTCCGTAAATATTATTGCATTGTCGATATTCGAGTGATAACCAAACCCGTTTTTAATAGAAATTGCAAGACCTGTTTTATCAGAATTGAGTTCAACTATTTCGCCTTTAATATCATGAGCGGTTTGGTGGGTTGAAAGGGCTACGCCTTTTTTATCCGCAAGATATTTATAAACTTCGTAGTGCAAAACTTCCGGTTTTTCAAAAAGAGGAAAAATTGTTCTGCTATCAGTAGAATTGAATTTTGCTTCGCCCGTTGGATTGACTTCCAAAGCTGCGCGATGCATTGTTTTTCCGAATTTTTCAAATCCTGTGTAAAACACGACCGAATATTTATAATCAGTTAGCGGTAAAGTGTATTGTTTTGTGGCGGTGAAAAGCCTGTTTGTTTCTTTTCCCGAAAGTCCCATTTGAAGTGATACTTGATTAGCACCTCGAATTAAATTTTTTGAATTGTTTAAAATTGCGCTGTTTGGAATATATTTGAAGTTAAGATCAGTAACATCCCAATCGTATTTTGCAAAAGTTTTGTTAATTTCTTCTTGTTGAATCTCTGAAGGAACTTCTTTTGCAAGCTCGGCTTTTGTGAGAGCAAAAGAAGATAGTGTGCTAAGACCGATAGCAATAGATAAGAGCATTAGTGCGTGTTTTTTTGTGAGCATTAATAATTTCTCCTATTTTTTTATTTTTTTTATTTTTTTATTATAGCAGAAATAATTTTATTTAGCAAAAATATACAAAATAATTTTTGATCTCTAAAAATTAAACAAAAACATAGTTAGACTCGTGTATATAGTAGGGGAAAAATAAATCGAACTATATTTATTACTTTTAAACATAATTTTATATACAATATTTCAACAAGATAAGGTTTTGCGCATAGACATAATTTGCACTCGATGTTATAATTTATTAATAAGACAAAATATCCCATATAAGCGTATAAATTAGCACAATAAAAAAGGAGTTAAATTTACATGAAAAAAAACATCTTAATCAAAGGATTATCGGCGTTGCTGAGTGCAATGATGATTTTCACAACGGCTGGTGCCTCAATGGCTGCTACCCAAGTCACTGACTTTGGGACAATCTCGGACAGTTTGCCCCAGTCGCCAGTTTCACCTCTTTTCAAAAACGTTGAAGACGGAGTGCCTTTTTCCACCGTTCCAGAAACTCCAGCCGCTCAAGCAGCGATTGCTTCAAGAGCTTTGGCAGCTGGATTTAAAGGGCTTTATGCTTTTGATCCGGCTCTAAAACACGTTGAAATTAAAATCGGAGTAACTCCACCATATGCGTTTATTTCAAACTCTGGCAGCTATGATACATATAAAATCGATATTAATACTGGCGAAGTAGTCGCTGTTTACGCCTCTTATACTGATAAGACTGCTGGATATCCAAGACGTATTGGCTATGATCATTACGGAAACACTTGGGTCTGTCAAGTAGATGGAGTGAGCAGCTCTTTGCAGAGAATTGCAAAAGATACTACTGGAATGACCACAAGTACTGGTCGAACAAAATTGGATTATAACGACGAAGAAGCAACAAAAACTTTCATGATGAACACGATTGATCCTTCCGGAAATTCAAGAAATCCTCGTTTTGTTGTTTTTGACTCAAAAGGTTTTATGTGGGTCGGAAGTACATCTACTCCGTATATTACAAAGTATAGCATTAAAAACGATGACAGTGCACCTATTCTGGTTGCGAGTTATAACGTTAGCATACTCGGAGCTGCTTCGTTTAATGCAACTTACGTCGGTGTTATCGATCAAAACGATGATATTTATATATCTCAACAAGGTGCTAAAGTTTCTCTTGGAGATGGAATAAACCCAACGGCTTCCATTTTGCCAATTTCTGGCGGAGCAACTTACGGCGTTACCGTTGATGCTTACACTGGGAAAATTTGGTGGACTTCGGCAGGAAGTAAAGCAAGTTGCTACGATCCAGCTGATGGTTCAATGAAAACTTACACTTATCCAAAGAACTTCACTGGTGGAATTGGACCAGTTGAAGCAGATGAAACCTATGTTTACTATACAGATGGATATTCTGGATCATACGGAAATGAAATTTATAGATTTAATAAAAAAACTGAAACGTGGGACGCCAGTTTCCCAATCTTGCCAATGGCTAACGGAACAAAAGGTTCTTGTCACGGAATTTTTGCGCTTAAAGATACTCTGATTCTTGTTATGACTCACAATAACTCAATTAGAGTTATGAACAAAAAAACAGGTGCTACTATCAAAGACGTAGCCGTTGGAACGACTCCATACGTTTACGGTTCGTTCGTAACCTCCGAACGCACACCTAATGCGCAAATTTCAGGCAAAGCATTGTTTTCTGAAACAGGTGTGTTTAACGATTATGCAACTCAACTAGACAAGCTTACAACTAATAATAAATATGAATTGTTCAAGCTTGAAGATACTACCCTTGCAACGGGCGAAAAATTATATAACGTTACAATTGACCCAACTACGAGCTTAATGCGCTTTATTTCAAACAACGCTGAAGCAGTGGAAAGTAACTATATTAATCTCAACGTTGGTAACTATATTCTTAAACAAACAGCCAGTTCACGCACAAAAGTTGCGTCTCAAGCGGGCGTAGTTGAAGGCGGATTTGTTGACGAAAGCGCTGGAGTCGCTGAACTTAAATTCTCGGTTAAAGATCGTGAAAACATTCGCCTATACTTCGGGTCAACTGGTTCTGGCAACGTAATTTCAGGCAATGTTTGGATGGATAACAACTCAGACAGCAAAAAAACGGCTGGCGAAGTTCCATATTCCTCTCAACTCGTTACAATTAGACTCACGAAATTGCCTAGCGTTGGAAGAAGCATCGCTAACGGTGACGTTTTTGCAGACACTAAACCAGATGCATTGGGCAATTACGAATTTAAAAATCTTGAAAACGGAAATTATACAATTCAAGTTCTTTCAAATTCAATGGCTGGGCTAAAAATCACATCAAAATTCGATTACACAATTCCAAGCGCGCTTGCAGACAATAGATTCGATCCTGTAGCAAACGCTGGAGACACTAATTTTGAAGGACCAGCGATTACAGTTAAAAATAATTCGGTTAAAAATATTGACTTAGGGCTTCTAGTAACTGGCATTAATATTTCTGGTAGCGCATTTTTAGACGCTAACGACGACGGTTTAATGTCTGGCGACGCGAAGCACACTGGCGGATTAATTAAACTTGAACTTTTTGACAGCGTTTTAAATACAATTGTCGGAACGGCTGTTAATTCAGACGCATTGGGCAATTATATGTTCAAAGACGTTCAACCAAGAAAATATTATATCGTCGCCACTTATGACAAAACTAAATTTGCAATAAGTTCAAAACTTGGTGACAATAAATTTTCACGAGCAACCAAAAAAACAAATATTATTACTCTCGCTAATTCAAGTATTACCGATCAGCACGTTGGTTTACTCGTCGCTTCTGCGCCGATAATAACAGGGGTTTATAGCCCAGATGCTCCAAATTGGGTTAACAAAGACGTTAAACTAACTTACACTGGTAAAACAGTTCCAGAGTTTGACTCACTAGATTTATTATATATAAATTATGATTCTGCGGGGCTGGGCACTGTAATAAATAAAGCAGACCCAAATTTTGTTGGCAAATCAATAGAATCTGGAGTTCACACTTTTGCACAAAACGGAACGTTAAAAATCAATGCTGAAAACTCGGCAAACATGACCGCTAGCGCGAATTTCGCTGTTACATGGATTGATAAAGCGCCTCCAACCGTTGTTTCAAGCATAACAAAACTTTCAGAAGCAACCGCTGCTTTGTTTAAAGGCACTGGAGTCGTTTATACTGACGTTAACACTAATATTCCAGCCCTTGCTCCAAATATGTCTGGAATCAAAAATTCATCTAAAACGCTTTATTTATACACTGCGGCGAGCAAGAACCCAAAATATGCGTTCTTAATCGATAACTTGACTGACGCAAAACTTGCAACGGTTGAACCAGATGTGTATTACTTTGTTATTTCCACTCGTGATAATGCCACTAACTATGGCAATACTTTAAAGCAAAAATGGGATGGAACAGGAACAGATCCTTACGCTCCGGTTACTCCAACTGGCCCTGGAATCGAATCAGGAACAGACAAAGGACCAGAAGCAAACGTTCCTGAAACATCGAACCCAGATTCAACAAAACCAACGATTCCACCAACTGACCAAGTTATCGTTGGCTCAGAACCTCCTGAAATCACTGAAAAACATGACACCGTTTGGAGAAATACCGATATAGTTGCGACTTATGATATTAATAGTAAATTTGCTCTAGTTTCGGCTAGCACAACTGGTTTAGTTTCAACAAATCCAGTTGTTACAGGGCTAAAAACTACTACCCAAAACATCACTTTTGCAAACAACGGAACAGTTACGGTTAATGCAAAAAATTCAGCTAACGCTGGCTTAATTGCGCCGTACAAGAACGTTGCAACCAAAAATATCGTTGTTGACAATATCGATCGAATCAAGCCAATTATTAGCATTAATACAACTGGCGGATTATCGACGACCGAAAGCGATCCAGCCGACCCACAAAATAATAATAGAGCTTCTGGAATCGATACAAATTCGTTTGAGTTTACGGCTAGAACTTTAAATATTGCTGGAAATATTAATTCAACAATACCAGCAATATCCGACACAACGGCGGCTGGTCTGGACGCAAAATTGCAAAGCGGAAAACAGTACAGTATTTCTGTAACTGTTAAAGATAACGCAACCAATATTTCAGACAGCGCAACAGAAAAATATACTAAAGGCGGCGGAAGCATAGTTATTCCTCCAGCCACAGGAGCAGGTCCAGTTTATGTTTACAAGAGCGATCAAGCAGGTGATAAAAAGTACTTTTCATTAACTGGTGATATTACAAAAGGTACGTTTAGTGTTATTGCAACTTTGACAAGAACAGACGGTACAGCTGAAATACCAATAAGCGAAACTAATATCGTAGCTGGTACCAAAAAAGAGTACATTCAAATAGTTTTGGCAGGTGAAAAACTAACTATTGTTACAACTTACAATCAAAATCCATCGGATACTGGAACATATGTGATATATGGCACAGAAGCTGCTAGTTCAGTGTCTACAATCGTTATTAATAGTGGTGTAACTTTGGCTTCAATACAAACATTTGCAGTTTTCAATCGAGCATATCCAAGTTATAAAGTAACAGGCGGAACAATCCCGTATACAAAAACAATATATGATTGTAGTGGCGCAGTGCCAACTGTAATTACGCTTGCGCAATTAAAAACTGCGTCTAAACCAGCTTTAATTAAAATTAAAATAACTGATTCATCAAACCCACAAAATGCGATTTGGGCAGGTACATCTTACGATGCTTTAGAATCAAATGTATTGCCAATAACAATTAACTAGTCCATAAATAAATATTAAATAAGCGCATCGTAAGTCTAATTTATCGGTGCGCATGTTTATATTTAACTAATAATTAAGACTAAAAAATTCAATAAATATAAACTATGTATTATTTATGAATAAACTTTAAATATTTACATAATTCGCCATATTTACACTATTTTATATTATTTTTTTTACTTTTTATATAATTTATGTGCTATAGTAAAAATTATAAAAACTAATTAAAATCTGGAGGAACTAAAAATTGAAAAACCGCACTCATCTTAATTCCAAAGCAAAAAAAATGCTAGCAATAATTCTAGCGGCTAGTATTGCCCTGTCTGCAATTATTATTGGCAAAAATAACATTAAAAACCAAAAAGCCGTTGCCAACGCCACTCGCCCAATTGCTTCAAACAATATTCCAGATGGGGAAGTTGGCTATATTAAGCTCACAAAAACGGCGACGACGACCTCAATCAAAGACGTTTGGAAAATTGAACTCGGAGTTTCTGGGAAAAATCCACCACCAACTTTTGTTGATATTTCTTTAGTTATTGATACTACGGATAGCATGAATGATATTGACGGAAATATTTTTCCAAATGAATATAATGTTTATGATAAACGTTCCCGAATGAACGGGGCAAGAGAAGCCGCAAAACTTTTGGTTAATGAACTTTGGGATTTAAGCAAAATCCATGATGTTTATCGCTTTGCTGGCAATACAATGGAGTTTGGCATGAACATTGGAGGCACTGACTATCAAGATAGCTATATGTACCTTGACCTTCTTATGGATAACGCTCAATGGACGTTTGCAAACGGTTTAACTCCTGTAATGCCTGATTATATTACAGGTACTACTTTTCATATCCCAACTCCTCCTACAAAAGCCGCTTACCTCGGCTCAATGATTCTAAACAAAGAAGAAGACACTGATATGTTTGAGTTATTGCCAAGCGTTCGATCAAAACTAGCAACTACTGGGGTTTCGGGTGGTCTTTTTGAATTTGGCGATAAAGATGCGCTAATTCAGGGCATTAATATGCTATACGGAAATAGTAACTTTACTGCCATTGGTGGGGCAATGAATCAAGCTGCGCGAGTTTTTTATTTTGACAGTAATAGTTCAGGATATTTGACAACTCCAATTGATCCGCCGCTCGCAAAAAAAGCAAAAGCAGAGCAGATCGCGGCTGGAGAAGTACCAAACGTAATTGTCAAAAGAGCACTAGTTGTCATTACAGACGGAGAGCCAAACCTTGACACATATCTTAACGATACCCTAGAATATTTTAATACTACTACCCCTGTAAGTCTAATGACTTCTATGGACGGAAGTGAGAATATCCCAATAATGGATTCACGTTTTATGTTTAACGGAATTTATGATAATAGCTCAGGTGCAACTGAAACCTACGGTGTTTACAAAACTTTTCAACAAGAAGGGCAAATTGATCAAAAATTAAAACCATATTCTATATATACTGTTGGAATCAACCTTACATCCGGTGGCATGGGCGATCAATTATTGAAATATGCCTCAAAAGCAGCTTTTCCAAATACTCCTGATGATAAATACGAAAACATAACCACACAAGGCGCTCAAAGAACAGAAGATTTAAAAGCATATTTCAAAAAAATTGCCGATGAACTTCGTGTTCCCAAAATGGACGCAAAGGTTTACGACCAAATCGCTGATGAATTTGAACTCTATAATTGGGAAGGCTCAACAAAAGAAGCAGAAGTTGAATATAGCTACTATGCTTCAAAAAACCCGTTAATGATGCCTCAAATAGTTACTAATTCAGCTGACCCAACTTTTATTAGTGGCGAAACAGAAAGCTATTACAAATATAATGCTTCTTCAAAAACCTTCACTTGGAGAATCGATAACTTTGCCGATTATAAAGATCCTGACACAATGACTTATTATATTAAGCTTAAAGCAGGACATAATTTGCCAGGCAAAACATATGCCACAAATGGATATGCGTATATTGATTATTATAATAAATTTGGCGAAAAAGCAGTCAAATTCTTCCCGAATCCTTTTGTTTCACCTGACGGAATCGTTGAAACTCCAAACCCAGCTGACGAATTCCCCGCTGGTTCAGAGTTTAACGACGCTGGTGGTTATGTTCCAACAAAACCTTCCGAAGGTTGGAAACCAAAAGCAGGCGGACAATCAAACTCAGCTGAAAAAGCAAAACCAATCACGAAAGAACAAGCTGAAATAAACGCAAAAGCAAAAGCAGCGGGGCTAACTCCAGAAGAATTAGCCGCAAAACAACTTGAAGAGAAAAAAGCAAAAGAAGCTATAGCAAATTCTAAAGATCAAAGAATAAGCAATGAAGATGCTAGAGTTTTAGCCGAAGCAAACGCAGTCACTCTTGCCGAAAAAGCAGTCGCAACTTCAAAAACAAATGTTGAAAAAGCTCAAGCAATTGCTGATAGCGCAAAAAAAGCATCTGATTCAGCTCAAAAGGACAAAACAAAAACTGCTGAACAAAAATCAGAACTTTTGGAAAAAGCAAAGTCAGCAAAAGAAAAACTAACGATTGCTAAAGTCGCGTTGGAAAAAGCAGAAAAAGACTTGAAACAGAAACAAGAAAAATCAAATAAAAATGCTCCAGTCGCTCCAAAAGCAGACGCTTCACCAACCCCTAGCCCAACACCGATTCCAGAAGAAACACAATCTTCGGGCTCAATAAATAACTAGTAAAAATTAAATAATATTAATTCTAAACCCAGAGCAAATTAATTCTTGCTCTGGGTTTTTTATGCGTTTTTGCCTGAATTTTGTTTTATTTTATATTAACAATTACTTAACTATGTTATAATATAAAAATAAATGTTAAAAAATAATATAATTAGGAGTAAATATTTATGAAAACAATAAAAAAGGTAATTGCAATCTTGTTAGTTTTTTTGCTAAGTGTCTTGATGCTATCAGCGTGTACATCGTCAATTTCTAAAAAAGATTTTGAGCCTTTTGCAAATTTAACGCATCTACAAATTTTAGAGGAATATGGAGAAACAAATGACGGCGAGATGACACTAGGAGACGTAGCCGAAAATCAAGATTCCGAACATCAAATTATGTTGAGGTACCCCGAAACATTTTACTATTTTTATAATTATAACGATAATTTTTTTCTAGCAAACTCTAAAACCACTGATCCAAAATTTGTAGGGCCACGCGATACATACATTGGAATGGATGTTAAAACAGTAATAAAAAAATTCGGCGTTAATAACAAAGACATAAAAGCATGGCTAAAGAATAATAATGATGAATTTTTGAACACAAATTTATTTGATGAAAACAACCAAATAGCTATTTACAGCTCTAAAAACGATAAAATTAAAGCAACGTTAGCTTATTATAATGAAAATGAGTATTCGCTTTTTTATAGCATAATATTAGAAGAACACGAATGCTATCTGGATGTAGAATATGAATGTTCAGTGGTTTTAGATTATAAATTTAAAAACGGCAAAGTAAGCGAAATTTCAATTTCCCCTTCAATATATTAAAATACATATAATTGGGAGAAAATATTCATGAAGAAAATCTCAAGAAAAATAGTGTTATTATTGCTTTCTTGCATGTTAAGCGTGAGTGTTTTCTCGGCGTTTAGCGCAACCAAAATTCTACCGCTCAACAAAAAAGACTTCGCAAGTTGGGAAAACTTAACACCGTCTCAGGTGCTAAAAAAGTACGGTGAAACAATTAACGGCGAAAAAAATATGATAGACGTGTTTAAAACACAATTTCAAAACAATTATATTTATTTGGAATACTCAAAAACAAAATATAGTTTTGTATACCTTAATGACAAGTTTATATTAGAAAGCATAATCACCACTGACCCAAAATTCATCGCGCCACGCAATACAAAAGTAGGCATTGACTCAAAAACATTGTTAAAAAAATTTCCAGTTGATAATAAAGAGTTAAGCACTTGGCTGAAAAGCAACGCAAAATCATTAAGTCCAGCTTTAATGGATAAATCTGAACGAATAGTTGTTTATAGCTACCCAGAACACAATAATTGTTCGATTTATTTCGCCAAGGACAATCAGAGCTATTCAATTGCATACAGCGCAAAAATAGGAACGAATTTTGATAATATAAATTATACAATCAATGAAGGAAAAGTATCTAAGATTTTTATATTTTTTAACGATACTGTTTATCACGCTGAGAAATAAAATACAATTAAACAGGAGGAATATTTATGAAGAAAATCTCAAAAAAAATAGTGTTATTATTGCTTTCTTGCATGTTAAGCGTGGGTGTTTTCTCGGCGTTTAGCGCAACCAAAATTCAACCACTCGACAAAAAAGACTTCACAACTTGGGAAAACTTAACGCCGTCTCAAGTGCTAAAAAAGTACGGTGAAACAATTAACGGAGAGAAAACTTTAAGCGATGTATACAAAAAGCAATACATGGGTTTCTTTACTTTGGATTATCCAAAAACGAGCTTTGCTTTTCAAAATATAGATAGTATGCCTAGATTGTATACAATAACCACTACTGACCCAAAGTTTATCGCTCCTCGAAACACAAAAGTTGGAATGGATATTAAAACAGTAATTAAAAAATTTGCAGTAGATAACAAAGACATAAGCTCTTGGCTAAAAAGCAATAACAAATTTTTGAACACAAAGTTGCTAAATGAATACCAAGGCATTAATATTTATGAGTATAAAGAAAATGATGCATATTTAGCCTCTAACCAAAAACAGGGATATATTCTTAATTATAATAAAGTGATTGAAATGTCCGACGATGACGATGACGAATACGCAATAAGCTTGTTTTTAGCATATACGTTTGAAAACAATAAAGTAACCGAAATCTATATCAGCCCTTATTTTGTTATTGGTTAACATTAAATTATAAAATAAACCTCTTAACAAGAAAGCAAACCGTAGGGGCGCGCATTGCGCGTCCGCTTTATTGGCTGACTGAGAGGGTCAAAGTAAAATTTTATACAAAAAAAGCTGCTTAATCAAAAGCAGCTTGGCAGGGGTAGAAGGACTTGAACCCTCAATGACGGTTTTGGAGACCGGAGTGTTACCATTACACTATACCCCTATATTTAATTTTTTATTTGCTTGTTACCAACTTTTATATTATAATATATATAGACAAATTAGTCAACACAAATTATTTGCTCGTTTTGGAGAATATATTATGACGAAAAACATTAATAGCACTAAAATTGGCTTTATTGGCTGCGGAAACATGGCAACCGCAATTATTTCAGGCGCAATAAACACAAAGATAATTGCAGAAAATCAGATTTTTGTGTTTGATATTAACACAAGCGCAACCGAGAAACTTAGCCAATCACATAAAATTAATATTTCTTCAAGCATACAAAATCTTTGTGATGATTGCGATATTATTTTTCTTTGCGTAAAGCCACAAAATGTTATTAATATATTGGCTTCAACAAAAGACTGTTTCGAAGATAAATCCATAGTTTCGATAATCGCAGGCATTAGTTCAGAAAAGTTAGCCAACGTGTTACCAAGTAGTGCTAAAATTCTTCGAACAATGCCAAACACACCTGCTTTGGTTCTCCAAGGTGCGACGGCGCTTTGCAATAATACAGATTTTTCTGGGGAACACAAAACTATTATATTTGAAATATTCAGCTCTCTTGGGCTCGCTGTTTGGATTCCAGAACATTTAATTGACGCAATCGTCGGCGTTTCGGGAAGCGGCCCAGCGTACTCTTTTGTTTTTATTGAAGCGATGGCTGACGCTGGAGTCGCAGAAGGATTGCCTCGTGAACTCGCCTACGAGCTCGCCGCTCAAACGCTAAAAGGCGCATCAGAAATGGTATTGCAAACCAAAAAACACCCTGCTGAGCTCAAAGATTCGGTTTGTTCGCCGGCTGGAACGACTATCGAAGCGATTATTGCGCTAGAAAAAAACAATTTTCGATATTCTGTGCAAAGCGCAGTGCGAGCATCTGCGCAAAAATCGAGAGAGCTGGAGAAATTATAATTTAGTTAATTTATATATATAAGTATTGACTGAACGTCGCTTTGGCGGGTTAGCCCTCTCAGTCAGGCTATGCCTGCCAGCTCTCCCAAAGGGCGAGCTCCTTGGTACGATTGCTCCGCAATGACTGTAACGCAGAAAAAAATCAGGCCTTTCTTGTTTTCAGAAAACAAAAACTGATTAAATTACGTCGTCCTAAAGAGCTCGCCCTCTGGGAGAGCTGGCGCGGCGAAGCCGTGACTGAGAGGGCTAGACAGCCAAAGCGACGTTCTTTTAATTCGCATTTATTTAATTTGTATATATAAGTATTTATTTTCAGGAGAAAAATTATTAATAATTTAGATAATAGCTTGAAAAACATTTTAATATATACCGACGGTGCTTGCTCAGGCAACCCAGGACCAGGCGGTTGGGGGGCGGTGCTTATTTATGGTGAAAAAATAAAAAAACTTAGCGGCTTCGACGCAAATACCACTAATAATAAAATGGAGCTTTCGGCTGCGATTTTTGCGCTCAAAACGCTTAAAGAAAAATGCAACGTAAAGTTGCACACGGACAGCGCATATTTGTGCAACGCTTTTTTGCAAAATTGGATTTTGAACTGGCAAAAAAACGGTTGGGTTACCTCTACCAAAAAACCTGTCGAAAATCAATCTCTTTGGCGAGAACTCGTCGAGCTAAATAATTTACACAATATCACTTGGATTAAAGTTAAAGGACATAGCACAAACATGTATAATAATATTTGCGATAAACTTGCAACTGACGAAGTGAAAAATAATATCAACAAATTGAATTTCAATTCTGAATACGCCAACCTAATTTCTGATACTCAAAACCCATAGAAGTGGTATCGAAAACCACGCCTGTAACTATTCGTTAAACACAAGTTTAGCGCATAGTTTACTATAATTAGTAATATATCTAAATATATACCATAATTAACTAAATTAAAAGATATTGTAATATTTATATTATTATCTAACTTATATTGCTGTTAAATTCTAATTCTTATTTTGCTTATGTTTTTGTTAAAATTATATTATAGCTAAAAGAATTTTATATCTAAAAAATATTTAGGAGTTTATTTTGCCTTCTAATAATAATTCATATATAACTTTGCGAGACCAAAAATATATTGAGCTAACAAGAAAAATCATGAAAGACCTTCCTCCGTTTTGCGAAGAATTTTTTCGCGGAATAAATAGCACCACTTCTCCGCTAACTCGTCACAGTTATTCTTGTGATTTGCGTACTTTTTTTAATTATATTGTGAATAATATATCAGACTTTGCAAACGTAGATATATTAAACTTTAGCTTAGACGATTTTAATAAAGTGACTGCTGAGCACATCGAAAAATATTTGGAACACTTAACTTCTTATACCATAAAAAATAATACTCAAGACAACCAAAAAAATATAAATTGCAAGCAAAAAATCAGAAATAACCATGCTCGAGCAAAAGCTCGCAAACTTTCAAGCGTTCGAGCGCTGTCCAAATATTTCTTTAAAAAACAAAAGCTCGACAAAAACGTCGCTGCCCTAATCGATGCGCCTCGCTTGCACGATAAAGTTATAACTCGCCTTGAGCCCCAAGAAATGTATGCATTAATAAACGGCGTTGAAAGCGGGTCGTCTCTGACAAGAAAACAACAACAATTTCATAAATATACCCAAAAGCGAGACGAAGCAATTTTAATGCTTTTTTTAGGCACAGGAATTCGAATCAGCGAATTAGTAGGAATTAATATACGTGAAATTGATTTCGAAGCAAATGCGTTTAGCATCACTCGAAAAGGCGGAGATCAAGTGATTTTGTATTTTGGCGACGATGTTAAATCTGCGTTATCAAGCTATCTTGAAGAGCGTCTTGAAATCATAATTCCAGAAGAAAATTCCCAAGATAAACATGCATTTTTCTTGTCTTTGCAAAAAAAGCGCATTACTCCCCGAGCGGTGCAAAATCTTGTAAAAAAATACAGCCAATCCGCAGTTCCGTTGAAAAATATTTCGCCTCACAAACTTCGAAGCACATACGGAACAATGCTCTATCATCAAACTGGCGATATTTATCTCGTTGCCGATGTTCTGGGGCATAAAGATGTAAACACTACGAAAACCCATTACGCTGCGCAGTCTGAAGATAATCGAAAACTTGCTGGAAATATAATTAAACTCAAAAAAAATAGCCTTGATTAATTTCAAGGCTATTTTATAATTAAGTTTTATATATTTTATTCTGTAATTTCGGGCGTTGGTGACGGCGTTGGTGAAGGCGTCGCACTTGAAGATGACGAAGAAACTCTTGATTTTTTCAGTTCAAGATCTTTTGAAGCTTTCTCGGCGGCAATTTTAGCAGATGCGACTTTTTCTGATGCTTTTTTGGCAATAGCTTCGAGCTTACTGAGCTGTTCAGGAGTGGTAGATTTATTTTTTTTAGCATCGGTTAAAGCTGATTTTGCTTTTTCAGAAGAGGCTTGAGCCGTTTCTAAATTAGCAATCGCGGTCGAGTGTGCTTTTTCGGCAAAATCAACATCCTTTTGCGCTTCTAAGACGCGCGCTTCGGCGTTGGTCAATATTTTGTTTGTCTCTTGAGCACTATTTGTTTTGTTTTCTTCGGCTTGTTTTGCAAGGTACTCTTCAAGAGTTAAGCCAGCGGCTTTTGCTTTGGCTTCAAGCGCAGCTTGCTCTTTTGTAATTGTAGCTTCTTTTTTAGTTGTTTCGGTTTTTCCGCCAGCGTTTTGACCCCAACCAGTTGAGGGAAGGGACGGAGCGTAACCTATTTCATCAAAATCGTCGCCATTTGAAAATTCTTCTTTTGGCGTTTCGACGATGCCCGTGGTTGTAACAAATGGGTGAGGGAAAAACTTAACTGCTGGGAGTCCGTTAAAGTTCACGTAATCGATATACGCATACTCGTTTGTGGCATAAGTTTTGTCTTTAATGTCAAACCCAGCTTTAAGTTTAACGTAATAAGTTAACGTGTCTGGGTCGCTATAATCAGCGAAAGATTTAATTTGCCATTCAACACCGGTATTTCCCATTTGCGTAAAACTAGGGCTAGGTGGTTCAAATGTTTGCATTGTGTTTACCCAATAGCTGTATTCACTTTCAAACATTGCGCTACCAGGCCATTGATAAAGTTCGAATTCTACACCGACGTAATCCCGAACAACTGCTTTATTATCTGGAACAATGCGAATATCGTTAGCAATTTGCTTGAAAAACGGAGCTAAATCGCCTAAATTAGATGCGCCAAAGTTTTTGAAAGTGTTTCCAAGTTTTGGTTTAGTGCTATCTTTTGGAAAAGAGGCAGCGTACTCTAAGAATTTATCTGCGGTAAAGTCGTTGGCAGTGTTCCAACTTGGAGATTCGGCCTGTACTCCAGCAAGTGTTTCTGGAGCGATTGCGCCGACTGCAGAAATCTGCGCAAAATTCGGCATTGGACTCCCCGCTGGCGAAAAGTTATTAAGCTCAATACCAGCGCCATAAATAAATATTCCTGCATTTTTTGCGTCTTTTATTTTTCCAATAGCGTCAAGCGTTCCTTGAATATGTAATGTAGGAGCAACTCCCTGCAATCCGTCAAAAGGAGTGTTTGGTTCGCCGTCTGTTAAAAGTATAATAACTTTATTGTCTGCATTTGAGGGCGTAAGCATTTGAGTTGCTGACCAAATTGCGTTGGCAGTCGGAGTGCTTGCGTTAAAAGTATGTCTTGTGTCGAGCAAACCGTTGATATTGTCATGAAAATCAATCTTTTCTCCTGAAGAATATGTGGTCATAGGTTTAAACTCAACTGGCCTATCCGCCCGTTTTGGTGGATAATTTTGAGTAGGTCCCCCTTTGATCGAACCAGGGGAAACGTTATATGTTGAACCGATAAGAGGATTCCACCAGCCACCGTTCCAGCCAAAAAGTGAAAGTGAGACTCTAAAAAATTGGTTGTCTGGGTCGCCATCAGGCCAAATTGTATCAATAAATGCGTTGGCGGCGGCTCTCGCGGCCGTTGGTCTACTGGCAAACGGAAGTGCATCTGCCATAGACCCCGATGCGTCTAGCAAAAAAACAATGTCCGTAGTTTTTGGGGGCGCGTTCATGCCCGAAACGCCGAGTTCAATTTTCCAAACATCTTTTAGACTGGTGGTCGTCGCTGTTTTAGTAAGTTTGATTGCGCCGATTTCGCCGTCGGGAATATTATTCGAAGCAATCGGTCTAGTGTTTCCTGCCATACTTTGGGTGACAAAAAACGTTGCGACCATTGCAACGCAAACACCCAACGCTAAGAGTTTAATTCGAATTGATTTAGTTTTCATGCTCATTACTCCAATTTTAGCTTTAATGTTATTTTTGCAATATTTATATATTTATTAAAACTATATGTCATATTTTAGCATATTATAAAATATTAGTAAACGATTATTCAAGATAATTAATACTTTATTCATTAACAATATTTAACAAAGTTAACAAAAAAACACACTATATTTTATAAACTATAGTGTGTTTTAATTTTATTGTTTTATTATTTTATTACTTTATTGCTTCTCGAACAAATCCGTTTGCTTTTTCCAAGCTTTTTTCTGCTTCTTGAAAACTACAGTTTTTCAAAATCATAACGATAGCAATTTTTGGTTTGTTATCAGCTTTTGCTAAAGTTTTATCAGCTATTTCGTAATCAACGCCGGTTGCGCTCATAATAATTCTTCGACCACGTTCTTCAAGTTTTTTGTTAGTCATGAGAACATCGACCATTAAATTTTTGTATACTTTGCCAAAGCGAACCATTGAGCCAGTGGAAAGCATGTTTAACACAAGTTTTTGCACCGTTCCAGCTTTAAGGCGGGTTGAACCCGTTAAAACTTCGCTACCTGCGCTTATTTCGATTGCTAAATTGGCATGTTTACTTATTTCAGCATTAGTATTGCAAGAAAAAGCAATTGTGTTTGCGCCTAATGATTTAGCGTAATCCAATGCTCCGATAACGTAAGGCGTGCGTCCGCTTGCGGCGATACCGATTAAGACATCTTTGCTATTAAAATTAATGTTTCGCAAATCTTGTTCGCCAAGCGCAATTGAGTCTTCTGCGCCTTCAACTGCTTTAATGAACGCTTTTTCTCCGCCCGCAATCAAACCAACGACGAAATCAGGCGAAACACCAAAAGTTGGAACGCATTCAACGGCGTCCATAAGCCCCATTCTTCCGCTTGTTCCGGCGCCACAATAAACTAATCTTCCGCCGTTTTTGAACCCATCGGTAATAATATCTATTGCATTTGCAATCTGCGGAATGGCTTTTTCGATTGCGCTCGCAACTTGCTTATCTTCGTTATTCATCGCAATGCAAAACTCAAGCGAATTCATAGAATCCAAATTTTGAGTGTTAATATTTGATTTTTCAGTGGTAAGATTATCCAGCATTTTATAGCTCTTTTCTAAAATATTTTGTATATAATTTTTTTTATTTATCCAGCCCTCTCAGTCAGGCTACGCCTGCCAGCTCTCCCAGAGGGCGAGCTCTTTAGAACGACGTAATTTAATAAGTTTTTGTTTTCTAAAAACAAGAAAGCTATGGTTATATAGACGTTCCAGCCATTGCCAAAGCAATCGTTCTTGCTTTATTTGCCAAAGCAAAGAGCTCGCCCTCTGGGAGAGCTGGCAAACCATAGGTTTGACTGAGAGGGTCGCTTTTTTATTTGTCTAGTCTTTCAAGCATTGATTCTTTGTATCCAAAGAAATAAGTCAGAACAAAACCGCCAGCGTAAGACGCAATAAGCCCAGCAAGATACCAAAGCCACATGTTATTTGCGATTAATGGCAATAAAACCAATCCAGAAGGTCCCATTGCAATTGCTCCAACGTCGCCAATTGTTTGCGTCGCAAAAGCAATAACCGCTCCACCAAAACCAGCGCCTAAGCAAGCGGTGATAAAGGGGTAAAACAATGGCAAAGAAACACCGTAAATTAGTGGTTCGCCAACACCTAAAAACCCAATAGGCAAGGCGGTTGCAATAAGCGATTTTAGTTTTTTACTTTTAGTTTTAACATAAATTGCAATCGCCATTCCAACTTGCCCAGCCCCAGCCATTGCAAGAATTGGAAGCAAAACCGTGTATCCGACGGTTTCAATAAGTTGCGCATGAACGGGAGTGAGCCCTTGATGAATTCCAAGCATAACGAGAGGCAAAAACGAAGCTGCCAAGAAATAACCGCCAACGATCCCACCTTTTTTGAGAGCAACGTCGATTAATAAGAAAGTAACGCCTTTCATGATAGCGGCCGCGATTGGCATAATTACAAAAAGAGTAACTATTCCACCGAGAATTATTGTTAAAAACGGAATCAAGAAAAGATCAAGTGAAGCTGGAATAATTTTGCGCAAACGTTTTTCAATTTGAGCAAAAACAAACGCTGCAAAAATAACTCCAAGAACGCCGCCCAGAGCTGGAACAAGTTTAATATTTAATAACGGTATAATAAGTTCTTTTGCTAAAACATCGCCAGAAGCAGCGATTCCGTTTAGGGCAGGAAGATAAATTAGTGCACCAGCGATTGCGCCGAGAATTGGAGTTCCGCCGAATTCTTTTCCCGAGTTATAACCAACGATAATGTTAAGCATTGCTCCGACGACCGTTCCCAGAGCGGCGAAAAGCAAGAACCATTGATTTTGCAAAATCGCAGGATTGGATGTTTTCCAAACATTGGCAATCGCCGTTATTAGTCCACACGCAATAAATCCGGGAATAACTGGAACAAAAACATTACCAATGTGTGCAAGAGCTCTTTGAGCAGGTGAAGTTTGTTTTGCTTTAATTTTTGCTTTTTGGTCTTTTGCGTTGTTTGTAAATTTGTCAACGTCTTCGTCTACGACTGCTTCGCCAGTTGATTTAGTAACTTCTGCAAAAGCGTCTCTCATTCTTTGGGCTGTTCCAGGTCCGAAAATAATTTGGATTTGGTTCCCCATAACTACGCCCATTACGCCTTCAAGAGCACCGATTTTTGCTTTGTCAATAATGCTAGTGTCTCGAACGTTGATACGCAATCGCGTCATACAATTTGTGAAACTTTCGATGTTTGCGTCTCCGCCCACAAGTGCGTGAATCTGGGTACTCGTTTTTTTGTAATCCATAATACTATACTCCTTGTTTATTTTATTTAAATTAATTTAATAATTTATTTTTAATTTAGCCCTCTCAGCAAGGGACTATAGAGCGGGTCGCCGAAGGCGGCGACCCCTACACCAATGGTCGTGAGATAAACATACTTTAAAAACGTCGTTCCAAGTAGGGGACGCCGCCCTCGGCGTCCCGCTGAAATAAGAGTTTTTTATTGCTATGTATTAAACTCGAATTAGTATGAGCGGGTCGGATTTATTTAGTAAAAACAACTTTACTATTCCCAGATATATAATCAACAATATCTGCATAAACTTGAGATATTTCGCAAAGTCTTTGCGTTCCAAAATCAAGAGGCAAATCTTTCTTAATAATGCTTATTTCTCCGCAGTATCGACCATATAGTTTATTATTATCGATTTGAATGCTCCCTCTATTTCTAAGTTTTGCGTTTAAAAATTCAACTTGATTTATATTTATTAGTCCACGAGTTTCTTCTAATCTCCATGAAACTTCTGGGCTATCAATTCTAATATTAAATATTTTATTTTCTAACAACTCAAAAGTTTTATCGCTAATATTCAAACCAGAGACTGGCAAAGTAATTACATTATTTTTCTCAAAATTTTCTATCCAGTTATTGTGACGAATTAGCGGAGTGTTTTCAGCGATTGCGATTTTAGAATTTGGAAAAAGCTTTTTTATGTTTAAAAAATTAGAATAAGCGTTTTGGTATCTATGAGATTCTAGCGTTGGCAAACCCAAAAATAGCGGAGCTCGAAATTGTTTTTCGCCCGGAATAAAAGAGTATATTTCTAAATTATGTTTTTCGAATAAATTATTTTGCGAAACAAAAAACGCTTCAGATATCCCTGTTTCAGGTCTCGGATAATAGTTATGCCAGCCGATTAATTTTATGCTAGATAACTCAAGAATATATTGCTCTGTGGCGGTGCTTGCATTTATTGCGATGTCAAAACCAAAGCTTGATATTAATAATATATCTGAAATATTAAACCCGAAATCAATGCGTAGTCCTGTTATTCCGAAGTTTTTAAGCTTGCTAATTTCCAAAATATTTATATCCAATATTTTAAGGGTATTCGGAGAAATATCAGCAAAAAAGCAAATTTTATATTTTTGATTTATAGCTTTTAACGTGTCTAAAAACTTAGTTAAGTTCTCAGCTTCGGGAATATGTAGAGAAGTAAATATTAATTTTTCGCTTGTGTTTTTGGCAAAATTAACAGTAGCGTCAATGTTTTCGGGCAAATCTGTTGGATATATTGAAAAGATCACTATTTTACTCCTGAATTATTTATTATTATTTTATGTGAATCAGTAGTTAAAAAATATTAAGTGAACGTCGCTTTGGCGGGCTAACCTCTCCGTCAAGGCTTCGCCTCGCAGGTTGACGGAGAGGTTAAAAAAGCTGGCAAACCGTAGGTTTGACTGAGAGGGTCGGTTTTACTAATTATTAATAACTTGAAAAGTATTTCGCATTTTTTCCATTGCATCTTCTTGAAAATACAATCCATAAGTATAAAATAAAACATCTATCAAATATAAGTGAACGATTCTAGAAGTCAGCGCACTTGTTCGATACTCTTGCTCAAACGCCGCCGCTTCTAAAGCGACTGTGCAAAGCGAAGCAAGCGGAGTTTTGCCCACTCGAGTTAAGCCGATAATCGGAACATTGTTATCCCGTGCGATTTTGGCAAGTTCGAGCATTTCTTTTTTCTTGCCAGAATAAGAAACTGCGATTAGCAAGTCTGTATTTTTGTATTGTGAAAGCGCAATTTTTCGCAAATCAATATCAGTATATATCGAAGTCTTTTTTTGAATTCGCAAAAGTTTTTGGCACATATCTTGGGCAACGAGATCGCTAGCACCGATTCCAGCGCAGATTATATTTTCGGCATTATGAATAAGTTTAGCGGCTGCCATCATCGAAGTTTCGTCGATCATTGCTTGTGTGTCGATTAACGCCGCCAAATTTTGGTTTAACAAATTAATAGAAATTTTATCTTTAAATTCTTTTGATTCAAAGCCAGAAAAATTAGTGTCATGATATTTTACAATGTCTTGAGAAAGAACGATTTTAAGCTGAGCAAAGCCAGAGTAGCCGAGTTTTTGGCAAAAACGAGTTATCGTCGCTTGGCTTACATCGATTTTTTCAGCAAAATATTTTGATGAGCACCAAATAATTTCTTTTGGGTTTTGCAAAATGTATGTAGCTATTTTTCGATTTTGCTCTGAAAGACTATCGAAGGTTTCTTCAATAAAATATAAAATTCCATCCATAGTTTTTTAATACCTCGTTATTTTATATTTAATTATAATTTGTTTTTTTGGAATTATTTAGACTTGATTTGATAAATAAATTCTAGCATATTTGGAGTATTGTTGCAAGATATTCATATTAAATAAAACAATGTTTCTCGAATTGGCTTAATTATTATTAATTTTTGTGAACTTTAGAAATATAATTTCACAAAAAACTTTACACAGATTTTACAATACCCCCGAACTAAATTTTACAATAGGGCATTATAATCAAGATATTAAATTTAATAAAAACATTAGTAAAAAAAATAAAAATTTGGAGAGAATAATTAATGAAGAGTAAAAAACTTGTAAGCCTTGGTTTGTTAATTTTATTGGCATCTGCTAGCTTTATCGGGTGCGCTACTGCTAAAAATACTGAAGCCCCTCAAAGCAACTCAACCGCAGAATTTAAAACAGACAGAGAAATTAGCGTTGTTTCTCGCGAAGACGGTTCAGGCACACGAGGCGCATTTATCGAGCTTTTTGGCGTAGAAGTTAAAGGCGATGACGGAAGCAAAAAAGACATGACCTCTAAGGACGCTATTATCGCAAACAAAACCGATATAATGATGACGAATATTGCAACTGACGAATATGCAATCGGCTATATATCTCTTGGCTCTCTTAATTCTACTGTTAAAGCGTTGCAAATCGACGGCGTAGACGCAAGCGCAGAAAACGTAAAAAATGGCACTTATAAAATTTCAAGACCCTTTAATATTGCCACAAAAGGCGAAGCTACTGGAGTAGCAAAAGACTTTATAGACTTTATTTTGTCTAGCGATGGTCAAGCAGTTGTTTCAAAAAGCTATATCTCAGTGAATGATCAAGCACCTGCTTATTCTGGAGACAAACCAAGCGGAAAAATTACAGTCGCCGGTTCTTCTTCTGTTACTCCTATAATGGAAAAACTAAAAGAAGCGTATGCGCTTATTAACCCAAATGCGACTGTTGAAATACAAATGAGCGATTCAACCGCCGGAATGACTGGCGTAATTGATGGAACTTGTGATATTGGAATGGCAAGCCGAAGCTTAAAAGATAGTGAAAAAGAAAAACTAACGAGCACAGAAATTGCACTCGACGGAATCGCTGTTATTGTTAACAATAAAAATTCAGCAGTAAATATGACAACCGAAAATATTAGAGCTATCTTCACCGGCGAAATGTCAAACTGGCAAGACGCAATTAAATAACAAGATAATTATTAACTTAAACTAAGCATAAATTTGCTTAGTTTAGTGTAATTTAGGAGAAAATATATATGTTCAAAAACACACAAAAACACAAAGAAAATTTCATGCACGGCTTGTTTTTTATTGCGGCGCTCACGTCAATAATCGCCGTTTTATTAATATGTGTGTTTCTTTTTGCCGGAGGCGTGCCTGCCATTGGGAAAATAGGATTTTTTAAATTTATATTTGGCAAAGAGTGGTCGCCGAACGATGTGCCTGCGCTTTTTGGAATTTTCCCGATGATACTCGGTAGTATTTATATAACTGGTGGAGCAATTATTATCGGCGTTCCTATTGGCATTCTAACGGCGATATATATGGCGAGACTTTGCCCGAAAAAGCTATATAAAATTTTAAAACCAGCGGTCGAGCTTCTTGCTGGGATACCCTCTATTGTTTATGGTTTTTTCGGAATGGTTATTATTGTTCCACTTATTAGCATTTTATTCAAAACCAATGGCAATACTATTTTAGCCGCCTCTGTTTTATTAGGCATTATGATTTTACCAACGATAATTGGAATTTCAGAAAGCGCAATTCGAGCAGTGCCTGAAAACTATTACGAAGGCGCTTTAGCGCTAGGCGCGAGCGAAGAGCGAAGCATATTTTTCGTAGTTTTGCCCGCTGCAAAATCGGGAATCTTTGCGGCGATTGTGCTGGGCATCGGTCGAGCGATCGGCGAAACAATGGCAGTAATAATGGTCGCTGGAAGCCAAGCGAGAATGCCAAAAGGTCTGTTAAAAGGCGTTCGAACGCTAACGGCGAATATAGTAATTGAAATGGGCTACGCTGCCGATTTGCACAGAGAAGCGTTGATTGCGACTGGAGTAGTGCTCTTTGTGTTTATTTTAATAATAAACTTAGCTTTCTCGCTCTTAAAAAAAAGGGGGCAAAATTAATTGAAAATTAAATTAATAAATAAATTAAAAAACAAAAACAAATTTGATATTTTTTTATTTATACTAGTAAGATTAGCGGCAGTAATTACGCTATTTGTTTTGGTTTTTTTGATCGGGCATATTATAATTAAAGGCGTTCCGCACTTAAAGCCATCTTTATTCTCACTAATATATACTAGTGAAAACGTTTCTATAGTTCCTGCGTTAATATCTACTATATTAATTACTCTCTTATCGCTATTAATTTCAGTACCACTGGGGATTTTTACGGCGATTTATTTAATTGAGTATGCTAAACGTGGAAACAAGTTTGTAGAATTAATAAGAATAACAGCCGAAACACTTTCTGGAATTCCGTCAATAGTTTATGGGTTATTTGGCTTGCTATTTTTTGTTACTTATTTAGGTTGGGGTTTTTCTGTTTTGGCTGGCGCTTTTACTCTTTCGATAATGGTTCTTCCGCTAATAATGCGAACCACTGAGGAAGCTTTAAAGTCAGTGCCTGATAGTTTTAGAGAGGCATCTTTTGGGCTTGGAGCGGGCAGATTGCGCACGATTTTCAGAATCGTTTTGCCTTCGGCAGTTCCTGGAATTTTGGCGGGCGTAATTTTAGCAGTTGGTAGAATCGTGGGTGAAACGGCTGCGTTAATTTATACCGCTGGAACAGTTGCGAAAATCCCCGAAAACGCATTTTCGTCTGCAAGAACGCTCGCGGTGCATATGTATGCGCTTTCAAGCGAGGGCTTTCACACAAACGAAGCATATGCAACGGCGGTGGTGCTTCTTGTGCTTGTGATTTTAATAAATTCGCTCTCTGCTTTCGTAGCCAAAAAGCTCACAAAAATATAAATACAAAAATATAAACCCCTCCGTCCGCCTATCTGTCGGCGGCCACCACCCCTGGTAACATGGGAGGCAACGATTGCTTTGGCAAAGATTGGGTTCGACGTCGGACCAAAAGCCTCCCATGTTACCAGGGGAGGTGGCAACTCGAAGAGGCATTGCCTCGAAGAGTTGACGGAGGGGTTTAAATAAAGAAATTAGGTGAAAACATGATAAAATTTAGCATTAAAGATTTGAACTTGTTTTATGGCGATTTTCAAGCGTTAAAAAACATAAATATAGACATCGAAAAAAACAATATAACTGCTTTTATTGGTCCATCGGGTTGCGGAAAATCCACTTTCTTAAAATCATTAAACCGAATGAATGATTTAGTCGAAGGGTGCAAAATCAACGGTGAAATATTGCTCGACGGCGTGAATATTTATAAAGACATCGACACTAACTTATTAAGAAAACGCGTTGGCATGGTTTTTCAAAAACCCAATCCGTTTCCAATGAGTATCTATGATAACATTGCCTTTGGCCCAAGAACTCACGGAATAAAAGCCAAGCATATACTTGATGATATCGTCGAAAAATCACTTAAAGACGCCGCTATTTGGAACGAAGTGAAAGACAGACTAAAAAAATCTGCCCTATCGCTTTCTGGAGGTCAGCAACAGCGAATTTGTATCGCCAGAGCTCTCGCCGTTTCCCCCGAAGTATTATTAATGGACGAACCGACTTCTGCGCTTGACCCAATCTCAACGTCAAAAATCGAAGATTTAGTAATGGAATTAAAAGAAAAGTATAGTATAATAATAGTAACGCATAATATGCAACAAGCCGCTAGAATTTCAGACAAAACTGCGTTTTTCTTGTTAGGCGATTTAATCGAATATGGCAAAACAAAGCATGTCTTTTCTATGCCAAGCCACAAAAAAACAGAAGATTATATCACTGGAAGATTTGGCTAAAAAACTGCCCCATTAGTGAGGCTACAGTTTAAGCGGGTCGCCGAAGGCGGCGACCCCTACTCTGCTTTGGCAGCCAGGAACGCCGCCTTCGGCGACCCGCTTGAGTAGCATAGTGCTTGCTAAAAATTAAACTAAAAAACGAGGTTAAATATATGCGCAAAAAATTCGACAGCCAATTATTAAAGCTTAACAATCAAATGATTGAAATGGGTTCATTAATTGAAAACGCAATAAACATGGCAATAAAAGCCCTAATAAACCAAGACGCTAATCTTGCAATGCAAGTTATCGAAAACGAAGACGAAATCGATCAAAAAGAGAAAGAAATTGAAACACTTTGCCTAAAATTAATTTTGCAGCAGCAACCCGTTGCCAATGATTTGCGTGTTATTTCTTCTGCTCTCAAAATGATAACAGACATGGAACGAATTGGTGACCACGCCGAGGATATTTCAAGAATTACAATATCGTTAGCAGGAAAGCCATACATAAAACAGCTTGTTGATCTGCCAAAAATGGGCGAAGCGACGATCAAAATGCTTAACGATAGTATTGACGCATTTGTTAAAAAAGATTTAGACTTAGCCTACTCTGTAATAAAATATGATGATATTGTCGATAACTTTTTTTACACAATTAAAAAAGAATTTATAGATTATATTATCCAAGATGCTCAATACGGAGAGCAAGCAATTGATTTAATTTTAGTCGCAAAATATTTTGAACGAATTGGCGATCATGCTGGAAATATTGCCGAATGGGTGGTTTTTATGTTAACCGGAAAACATCAAAATCAATAGCACAAATAGCAAAAAAAATTAGAGGTATTGTTTAATATTATGCTAAAAAATATTTTTGTTGTTGAAGACGATGAAAACATCAGAGAACTTGTATTATACGCCTTGAACTCCAACGGGTTTAAGGCGCTCGGCTTTGAACGGAGTAGTACTTTTTTTGTTGAGCTAAAAAATAATATTCCAGAATTTATTTTACTTGATATAATGCTTCCAGATCAAGACGGAATTTCAATATTAAAAAAGCTTAAACAAGATAATTTATATAATAAAATTCCTGTCATATTGCTTACCGCAAAATCTAGCGAACTCGATAAAGTAAAAGGGCTCGATTTGGGCGCAGATGATTATATTACCAAGCCATTTTCTGTGCTTGAATTGCTTTCAAGAATAAAAGCCGTCTTGCGAAGAGCCGAGAATTTGGATTTAGAAAAAACAAAAAATATTATAGTTTATAAAAATATAGTGCTCGATATTGAAAAACACACCGTAAAATTAGACGATAATATTATTAATTTAACTTACAAAGAATTTGAGCTTTTAAAACTCTTTCTTGAAAATACTGGCATTGTGCTTAAACGTGATAAAATAATGGAAAAAATATGGGGTTTTGATTTCGAAGGTGAAACCAGAACCGTCGATATGCACATTAAAACTTTGCGCCAAAAATTAGGCGAAGGTGGCAAACTAGTCGAAACAGTGCGAGGCATAGGCTATAAAATCGGAGACTAAAAATATCATGAAGAAAAAGATTTATTTTAATATGTTTCTTTTGGCAGTTGTGAGTATTTTTCTTACAACTGTCTTATTAACAACTAGTTTTTATAATTTTTTTAATATGCAAATAAAAAATCAAGTTAAAAACCAAGCAATATATTTAGAAAAAAGCCTAGCTTTTGCTTCTAATAATCTTGATTATAATAATCTTGATTATAATAATTTTGGTTATATTAATTCTCTCGAACTAATAAACCAAGATTTAAGGCTTAGTATTATCAAACCAAACGGTGAAGTTGTTTTTGACAGTTTTGAAAATAATATTTCAAATATTTCAAACCATTTAGATAGACCTGAAATCAAACAAGCGATTGAAAGTGGCTCAGGTCAAACGACTAGATTTTCAAACACTCTCGGCGATCAAACTTACTATTACGCCCTAAAACTTGACAATAATAATATTCTAAGGCTAGCAAAAACCACAAACAGCGTCCATGCGATTTTTATAAGCATTTTTCCCCTAATTATTTTTGTGATTATAATTAGTCTGATTTTGTGTAGCCTATTAACTCGAAGACTTACAAAACGAATTATTGCGCCGATAAATAATATTGATTTAACAAAAGAGCAAGGCGATATTTACGAAGAGCTAACGCCTTTTATCAAAACAATTAAGACCCAAAAAAGCCGAATTAATAAACAGTTTTTAACTTTGGAAGATCGAACAAATACTATTAATTCTATCACTCAAAACATGAAAGAAGGTATTTTAATTCTTGATAATAACTGCAATATTTTGCTAATAAATAATAGCGCGCTAAAATTATTTAATTTTAAAAACATAGATTATTCAGGCAAAAATACACTCGAGCTGATCAGGAATTTAACTTTGCAAAATGCGATAAAAGATACGCTTTTGGGCACTGGGTGCGATTTGATTATTAAAGCAAACAATAAATCAATACAAGTTTTTCTAAGCCCCGTAATTAATGCTAATGATATTAGTTCTAAAAATATTAGTGGAGTAATTGCGTTATTTTTAGACGTAACTTCAAAAGTTAGCGCAGAAAAGTTAAGAAAAGAGTTTTCTGCTAACGTTTCCCATGAACTCAAAACACCGCTTACTACTATTTCTGGTTTGTCCGAAATGATTTTTTGCGATATGGTTAAACCCGAAGATATTAAAAGTTTTTCGGGCAAAATCAAAGACGAGTCAAATCGCCTATTAGAACTAATTCAGGATATAATAAAGATCAGCGAACTAGACGAGAATAAAAATATAAATAAAAATAACAAAAATAACTTTGAAGATTTTGATATTAAAGCTTTAATTTTATCTGTTATAAAAAGCTTGGAACTTTCAGCCGATGCTCAAAATATTAAACTTTCTGTAATTGGCGAAAATATAATAATAAACGCAAACAATCAAATGATTTTTGAACTAATCTATAATCTTGTTGATAATGCAATAAAATATAATAAACTAAACGGAACAGTCGAAGTTAAGATTTCTAGTATTATAAATAAATCAAATAAATCTAAAACTAATATTCAAATTATTGATAGCGGAATTGGTATCGAAAAAGAGCACCTAAACCGAGTGTTTGAAAGATTTTATCGCGTTGACAAATCGCGTTCAAAAAAAACAGGTGGCACTGGGCTAGGGCTTTCTATAGTAAAACATATAGTTGAATATCATAATGGCGAAGTGAAAATTCAAAGTAGCTTGAGTTCTGGAACCAAGATAAATATAATAATATAAACTAATGTGAATCAGCAGTTGGATTTTTTAGTCCGACCCTCTCAGT